>JAWZYV010013037.1:0-476487 GCA_038373885.1 Cheiracanthium punctorium
TGAACATTTATGTTTGGAATTTTATTATCACATAAGGTCATGATGTTAAAAATAAAATTCGTAAAAGAGCTTAGAAAGAATTATTTTTAACGAAATAAACAAAATTTCAATGTTTTTTTTTTAGGTTCACCACAAAAGTCTTTTCTTAAATATTCAAAAATGTACAAAAAAATTTTTAAATTTGTAAAATTTTGGGGCTTTGAACTCACAATTGTTACAACTAAAGGATCTTCCATCTAATTTTGAAATTTCCAAAAATCCTTCAAAATTATTACAACTAAAGGATCTCCCATCTAATTTTGAAATTTCCAAGAATCCTTCACAAATGTTACAACTAAAGGATCTCCCATCTAATTTGAAATTTCCAAGAATCCTTCACAAATGAGTAATCAACATAAGCATAAATCTCTTTATTACTGGACCAAAATACCATGCTATATTGATCCATAATGAATGAATATACCCTGAGACAGGTAATCTTTCAGAACTGCTAAGGAAATAAATATGCATCAGCTTATTTAATGTATAGAATGTACAGCAATTAATTTATTAAAGCTTCAAAATGTAAAAAAGCCAGGAGATTTTAATGTAAATCAGGGGAACAGTAGAAACCCCCCCAAAATTCCAGTAGAGGCCGCAGGTACGTTATAAGGTTAAATAAGAAAATGAAAATAAAACATCTTTTTGAATTAGGTTCAAACAGTAAATATTTTCTTGATTTTGACACAAAATTCAATTTCTCTTGTATTTCCTTGACCCTTCAATTTATTTGAATCTCCCTGACTTTTTTCCCCAAATCCCTGACCAAAACTCATTTTCCTGACTTTCCAGATCTGTAGAAACCCTGCATTTGTTACCCCAGTATGGTCAAGTCAATAAGCCACCAATTATGGCAGATGGCTGAAGCATGAAGGTCCCAGCTTCCGACATACTGTCGTCTGGCTACCAATCTAATGGTTCGGAGTTTGGGCGGATTATGCTTTTAGTGTATTTTTGTCCAGAAAAATTACACCAAGTTTTATTAGTCTCTTGTCTATCTTTTTAAGGGGGATGCCTTTCATGGTTTTCACATCTATTCTACAAAAAGGTTCCACACCAATAGTATTAAAAGACGACTTTCTTTTGCCAGTTCATCTATCTTTCCATTAAAGTCAACTTCGGATATAGTGAATGCATCTTATTAGTCCCGATTAACGTACTTAGGAAATGCACATAGCATTTTTTCGGTTTTAGTGAACTTAAAAATTTCTGGACGGCAGAAGTGATTCCTATAAAAAGTGTTCTCTTGTGTTAGAGTAGAGAGAAAGATTATCAATTACCTGTCCCGAAATGCAGGCGAACTGCCCGTGTCTGGTCTAACATACAGGGTGGCCATAATTAAACTGCAAGTGTTCAAGGGGTGCTGGATAGAAAACTACCGAGAACATTCCAGTGAAATTTGGTATCTACACGTTTCAGAACATGCGCAAGTCAAATATTTTAAAAAAAAATCGTCATTTCACCCGATAGATGGCGCTGTACCGTATTTCTAAGCTCACCGGTGGCATATACAACTTCCAAAACCGATAGACAGAGCACAGTGACATTCTAAGAGGCATATAAACAATATAAAACATCATTTACAGTTTATCAATATTCCATACAATTCGCTTCAGTAATTAAATTTTTACAGTAATATGTAATCAAAAATTAACGTTAATTAAGATCACAAATTAAACAATTCATAAAGACGCTTTGGAAAACAATTAAATCATTATTTATTCTTATTGACACTCATTGGACCTCTTCTTAATCGTTTCATACGCCGGTATTTATAGTATTCGATATACATTGGAAATATATTCAATAATGATAATTACTTTAACATAATTTTATACCATTTTTAATTTTTTTGTTAATATTTACTCAATATTACACTGGGAATAAAGCTAGTATTGGTAAAAAGTAGAAAGTTGATATTTAACCATTATATTGTAAAAATTATAAAACTTTGCAGCTATTGAATTTAAATTAAATATATTTAAAATGTATCTGCAATACCGAGCGCCTTGAAAATATTCTTCATATCGTACAAGTAAATATTTTTGCCGCATTTACCAGCATTTACCCCCGCCCCCAAGTTTGTCCATAGGCAATCTTTAATACATCATAGCTGGATATTGGGTATATCTATTAGAAGTCCAACATAAAATAGATTTCTCTTAGAAATTTGAGGTGTGATCTCTCTAATGAGTAAATAGCATCTATAATATACAGGTCTATAAGAGATCTATATATATGTAGCATAGTTATAATCAGACCGCGGATTATATGCAATTGCATATTTCAGGTGTTTTTGATGATTTTGCATAAAATGACGCATTTTCTCTGTTGGATGCATATTTCAATCTCTTTAGCTTTGAATTTGTAGCTTTATTTTTTTTTAACCTTCCTTTCAGTATTTTTTTTTCTTTAACTCTTTAAGTTCCACGCTTTGAAAAATTTATACAACCACAGTTTCCCAGCAAAATAGCATATACCCTTTCAATTTCTTTCGTGTGTATTTGCAACAATTTAAATTCGAAGTCAGCCTATATATTAAAATTTCAAAAATGGCTAGAATGAAAGCAAACATGTCCACCTTGATGAAGACGTGGATTTCGGATTATGGACAAGACCTAACTCCATAAAAGATGTAAATAATACTTTGGACAGCGCCGATTCTTTTTCTTTTTTCATATCCGAAGAAATGCTTAGCGATATGTCTATCCGAAAAGCTCTATCTATAATCGAAAGACATTTTTCCTTCTTAACATCAGACATCAAAATCTGCTTCTGAGTGATGTAATGAGTCAAGTTGTAAAAGTACAGGAATGCGTTGGTAAGATTCCAGAGTCATTAGGAGAAGAAATCAGTGAGAAACTGAATTTTATTTTAAATAAAAATTCAAGATTTTTGGCAGTGAATAAAATAAATAATTTTATTAATGTTGAGGGGAGTGAATTACCGGAAAATGTAGAACCATCCAAAGCGAAATATTACAAGTACTGTCCAGTGATATCCGTTGATGTTGAAAGAGCATTTTTAACATATAAAACAATTTTAGATGATAAAACACAAAGCCTTACTATTGAAAATTTAGAAAAACGCTTAGCTGTGTATTGCAACAAAAATTAGTGAAAGCAGTTTTAATTCATATTTCATATCACTAAGATTGTGGATAAAAAATTCTCATTCTGTCTTTCATGATGTTTTGAAGTTTCAAAGAGAGAAAAAAGGTGTCATAATTGCAAGGTAAAGGATAGAAAATACTTTTAGAAGTAAATACGTTTTTATTTTCTGTTAATATGTGAGTATATTTTCAGTTATTTGGTGCTTAATTTAAGATTTTTAGTGCATATTTTTAGATTTTTTGATGCATATTTGCATGCATATTTTGTCACTTTTTAAGTGCATATAATCCGCGGTCTAGTTATAATAATTAAACTTCCAGAAGATCTCAAATATCCCAAAAATGGCTGTCTATTTCATATTCAAAATATCCAATGATCAGAAACTGATAGTTATTTCATATCCAGAACTTCTTAGATATCTATTTCTGGGCTATCTTGGATTATTGTCATGTTCAGAATGATCCATAACAGCTGGAAAATAAATTTTACGTAGCTCAATGGTACAAGTAATATCTGACCCCATGCATTTTTAAATTCTTGCTTTTATTCCAGTGAAATGTGGACTGTTGACTAGGGATGGACGCGAGACGACTTTTTTGCGAGACGAGACAGAGATTTGCAGCTTTTTTGCGAGACGAGACACACATTTTTAACATTACGATATAAGGATTTTTGCGAGACGAGACAAAGCTTTTAGGCTATTTTGCGAGACGCGAGACTCCTATTTTTCGTCTCGCGTCCATCTGTACTGTTGACACAAAACATACAGTATTTAAAATAAAAGCCTATTCCGAAATTAAACAGATTAAGAAGGAGTACAAAGTTTCATTTTAATAATCAGATGATGGCATCAATAAAAGGTACCCCCAAGAGTTCCACATGGTTACTAAAACAAACCTCCATAACCTCTAGATCTATTTAGTTACAGAATTCGTTGACAGTTTATGTTTTGTTTGGTTAGTCAAAACTTAACAGGAATAAAAGTGAAAGTTTCAAAATGCTTGGAGGTGATCCGTATAGCCATTGAGCTATGTAAAATTCATCAGCAGGAGATTTATAAGAATTTTCTTTGTCTGCAGTACTATAACTTCATTTGAGGTAATCTGTGATCAAACAAGAATAGAAATAAGAATTTTGGACATCCACATTACTCAACAGTGTGCAGAAATATTTGATATGTTCAATGTTACCTTTTCTCCTGCTGAAATAAAAAATCAATGAAAGCTTATTTTTTACCTATGGTACTTTTCAGAACAACTTTCACTTACAACAGTATTCACAAAACAATAAAAATAGTTAATGATAAGATATTTATATAAAATGAAAAGAATACTAGTAATTTTGATTTTTAAATAGATTTTATTTTAAGCATAATTTATTCAAACTTTCTTTTCGACTTTATTACAATTAAAAAGTCTTTTCTTTATTTTAAATAAATAAGAAATGAACATGATTGAATTGTTATCGAAAAGAAATTAGTATTTGAAATTAAATTTCAGTCACTTATACGAACAAATACAAGAATTATGAAACACAAAAATAAGTTAAAAGAGTAATAGCTATCCTTTAATTGAAAACCAAAAAAAAAAATAATAAATAAATAAATAAACTAATTGTTCCGTAAATCAAGAATAAATATATCTGCTGATAACCTCTGTTAATGTACATATCATGTTTGGAAATTTAAGAGAATACCTTTTTTTTCTATTCTAAGAGAATACCTATTTTTCTACAGTTAATAAAAATATCTAAGCAAAGTCTTAAATAAAAACATGAGTAATGGAACTTCCAAGTCCAGAGTAGTCTTCAGGCTAGCAAATTTTAGTTTACGATGCGTTCTAAATTTAAAAAAATTCAAACGATTACAGAACTGCAGAAGTAAAAAATAGCCTGTGAATTGAAAAATGTGGAAGATATCGTTTATTGAGACCCATGCAGGTTTGAATGAATTATAAAAGCAATGACAGTGAACACACAACAAAATTATTACAAATTTTGTTTAATTGTATTACATTGTTGCATTAATATAAAATACAATCACTGGATTCAATATCAGTACTTCAATACTATTTCACATTCAAGGATTCTTCTAACAGCATCTGGAAGATAAAAATTATGACTTCAACAAGTAATTACAGAATTAATAAAAGTTAAAACATAACTTCTATTCTATCCTAATAAAAAAGGGTACCCTTCCCTTCCCCATAATTTGAATAAGTCTGAAGAAAGGCTCAAAATCAGAAAGAGTTGGCAGCTAGAATATAGTAGAGCATAAACTAGATCTATGTTAAATACATATAAAATAAAATTAGTTAAAATTAGTTTTGTGTGTACAGGGCTTAGTGTCAAATTTAAATCTCCAACTAAAGCACTACCTAACACTTTCATCTAGGTGATGAATTTACAGAGGAATAAGTCAGCAGATCTTTTCATTTGATTCAGGAAACATTTTGTTTATAGTTTCACTAAAATCGGAGGATAACTTTATAATAAAAATTCTGCAAATCTGCATACATTTTGGAACACCTTTAGGAGCAGGTTAAATACAATTTTGGAACAACACAAAAGGATACCAAAAAATGGTAATAAGAAATACTTTCTTATTACCATTTTTCATATATCTTATTACCATATTTATGTATGATAATAATAAATACTTTCAAGTAACATTTACATACACTGTTACCTTCTGAGTAAGAGAGGGAAGGGAAACAGGGATCCTACTGTTAAAATTGTACAAATTATGCAAAAAATGAATAAATTAATAAAGTAAAGATGTAGAATTTAAGCTGCCTTTTACATTTTAATTTTGCTACTGAACACAAAAGCAAATGGAAAAAACTGCAATAAAACCTAAATATAGCAGCTCAAAAATGTTTTTTTCTATTTTTTTGCATGCAAAAAATAAAAGAAAAAAAACCTTTAATTTTACAGATAAGAAATGCTTGTACTGTTTTATAAAATAATCTGTTCTCTATGTCCTATTAATATTAGAATATACTGATATGCAAAGTGATTGAGAGCACAAAATACTTTATTAAAAGTAAGAAACACATTGTAGGATTTACCTCACAAAATTTTATTTTGTGAGGTAACACAAAAAAGAATAATTGGGGACAGTATTGAAGCGAAAATCTCATATCAAAGCAATTTGGAATAAAATTATAACTGAATCACAGTAACCTGTGCGTAATAACAAACATCAAACTAATAGTGACAAAATAAATATTAAACACATTACTTACTATTGGGGAGTTAAATTTGCAAATTATTACAATCAGTTAAAAAATAGAAAATATTCAGGACTTGTAATATATTTCATGTAAATAAAAATTGAGTAAAAAATAAAGTGACAACTTTGCAATAAAAACTTTTCATGCACAGCAAGTAAAATATCATCAAATTACAACATTCTTAGCAAAGATCACATCTATATGTGGAAGATAAACAAATGAAAGAAATAATTAAACGGAAGTTTGAAAATACTTTTCATATCCAGTCTGGTAATTTACAAGGATTCAGTGCTCAGAGGTGTAGCTAGAGGGGGGACATTTGTCCCAGGGCACAGGATCCAAAAGGCACCAATTTGTATATAAAACTTTTTCCAGCGCATTTTGGTAAACAGGAAGTGATGCAAATTTGTTCTCGGGCACTGAAAATTCTCTCTCCACCTCTGTGTACTGACCCCAATTAATAACCTAGATCTTCTTGAAGTCAGTTAAAAACTAGACTAAAGATATTTTTGAGTAATATTCAAATATACATATGACAACATGTGAACACTGACAAGGTTATTACACTTTGTGAATACTGCAGTCTTAAAAAATCTGAATTTACTAAGGAAGTAAAGTTTACATTTACATATTGTATTAGTAAAATTAAAAAAATAGTATATTCCATCTGATTTTACCACTAATGGTGACATGTGATATGGTGTCGAAACTGGTAGGCTAGTTTTCGATTTGGTTTATACCAAAGTACAGATAGGAGATTAACAAAAAAGGAAAAAAAGTCTGAAAGAATGTTCAAACAACTTTTGAGCAATTATACTTATGAATTTCAAGTTCAATAAATATTTAAATATTTATTGATACTAAATCTATCTTAATGAAAAATCAGAATTTTTTTTAAAAAATTGAAAAAACTGAATTCTTTATAAACATTGAAAAAGGGCTGAATATTAAACTAAAGTCTTAAATCTCATCTCTGAAAGTAGCATTTTACAGCTTACTTTTTGAACAACAACAGCAGTGACAACAACAACAATAATAATAATAATAATAATAATAATAATAATAATAATAATAATAATAATAGTAATAAAAGTTACAGGAGTTTCAAGGTTTTATTTACAACATATTTTTAAGAGGTGGTGAGGGTGCAGAGTAAAAAAATTAATCTGAAGGGACTAAAAATTGATTTTTATACTTTATTTCATTGTTACTTCATAAAATGTTGCAAATAAGACTTGATCTTGCAAGCAATTTATTGACTTGATGTCAAATATGCAACTTAACATAAAAGATTTTCATATAATAGAGATTAAATAAATGATAGATTATAGCATAAAATAAAATGATATATTAAAAGAGTTGCCTGGGTCAAATACTTTAATAAAGAATACCACATTGAATTTTACTGTATATATATTCATTGTTTTACTCATTGATGTAACTTTACTTAAAATTATACTTATTTTCTTTTAAGAAAAGCCCTAATAACTTTCTCAATTTACATGAAATGTATAAAATTTAGTACATAGTCACTAACTGCCCCAAAGTAACATGACTTTAGGGGAAAAAACTAAAAAAATAAACTAAGCAAAAAAAAGTTATTGAAAATTAATCGATACAAGCTTTGAAAAAATTAGACTGCAGAGGTCAAAAGTATGCAGACTTTGAACTAATAATCAAGACCATTTAAAGAATAAATAAACAAAAAAAACAAAAATATGACTACCAATTATAATGCTAAAAGTTTCTTCCCTTTTACCGCATGCCACTGACAAAAAATCAAAGGTTTCTTCCCAGGACCAGTTTAAAGTACTAGAAAATAAAAAGATAATACTTGATAAACAGCCAAAATAAATCAGTTTTTCTTGTAACATGTTTTATTCATCATTTGGCTCTGCAAGCTTTAAAGACAAGCTTGTCAAAAACTCGGTATAATTCATAATGCTTCTTCATAGAAAGCACGATAAACTTTTATAGAACAACAAAACTGCAGGTCTTATCCCATTTTTAGGGAGAAGTTCACGAAAGTGGAAACTGTATCTGATGGCTAATTCTTCTCTATTTTGGACAATACAATATGTTATAGATTTTTCTCTGAGTATTTCACTTCGATAAATTAAGCTTAATTTTCAAATTTCTGACATAGTTGAATTCTTTTAAAACCTGTTCAGAAATTGCATTATTTCTTGTAAAAAAAATAACTTGACTGAAACATTTTGTTTCTATTCAGTGAGACACTTAATCATGAAACACAATTTTTGTGAGAAATCTACTACCCATCTGATTCAGTACTTAAGATATACATTTTTCCAAAATGGGATGCTTTGCAATGCAAATAATAATAATAATATAAAATACACATACACATGTGTATAAGTAACATTTATAACATATGATATGAATATAAAATTAACTCCAAAACTTAAAAATACACTGAAACAGTAAATAATAAAAAATAAATACATACTTAATATCTTAAGACATCCAAAGTAGTATTCATCTTATCAAAGGTTCTTGAAAAATCCCCCAGTCATCGCTGTTGTTAAGTCTCCTATATTTCAAGAAAATGAGTATTCAGTACATAAAAAACATTCTAAAAGTTTAATTTTCTAAAGCAATCAATTTATATGAATATAGAAGTCTTCAGTTAAAATTTACATTTAAACATTAAAAGAAAAACAAATGATTTGGTGGCAGATCGAGGGGTAATGGGATGAGTGGCTAGAGGGCTTCAGTCCTTCAGTCCTTCCTCCCCCCCCCCCCACATCTCATATCCAGGCACCAACTATGACATACCGACGCTTGGGTCAGAAGTATGGGTCTAAATGGGGGGCCCCTTACATTTTGTTTCCTCACCGACTCTGACAATTGTCTTTCTGTATCTTCCACAGTGTTCTATGTCATGATTAAACGAATTTAACATGAAATATGACAGAAAAACATGAATGCTCATGAACATTTTCTTTGCAATAAGTGAAACAAACTTTATTAAAAATGAAGTCTCAAAAAGTACGACTAAAATTCTGACTTTTCCATGATCTTACTGAAAGTTTACCCGTAACTGATTACTCTGCAGCTAAAACTAATTGAATGACAACAATTACTTGAATTGTCTGAGGCTGAATAAGTATACAGCAAGCTTCATGTAAAGGGGGATAAAGGAAGTGAATATTATCAAATGTAGTTAAGACACATCCCGATAAAACTATCTTTAAAATAAGCAAACCACATAAAAACTAGGTACATCTGTTTGTAATCTATTTCGCCACTAAGAGTCAAACTTTTGAAAAGAAACAAGCGTTTACTACTATCTTGGAAAACTTAATACTCAAAATTCACATTCTGCAATAACTTTGACTCTTTAACCCTTTCAGGGGCACGATTTTAAATTTTTAAAAAATGTATGAAAAAGTGAGTAGTATGAGTTAATATGGTCCTAAAGACAACATAAATGAATTTGAAAAAAAATTACTGTTTGCCGTTATGGGAAAAAAAGCCGGTTTCACGGTGCAACCACCGCCCCTGTAAGGCATTTAAAATCACATATTTGTTCAAATGCATTGAAATTACTGGAAAGTATCTGAGCCTACATATTATGATAGTAATTTACTAAAAAAGTAATTATCTAAGTAATTATTGTACAAACACACATTTTTGATTATATATTTAATAAAAATTAAATAAAAAAACTAAATATATGCATTCACTTTTACACACCAGTAGGTTGTTTTTGAAGCAACACAGCTTATATTTTACATTGATATGTTACTAAAACAATTAATAATATACGTATTTGTATAAACATGCATCATTAATTATAGATTTAATAAAAGTTAAATAAAAAAGCTAAATATGCATTCACTTTTACACTACTAGATTCAGTGGCGTAGCTGGGGGGGGGGTAGGAGGATCATACCCCCCCCTTGAGGAATTTTTTGCGTACAAAATGTATTCTTCACTACATTATTACACACACGTATACATATATATGAGTTGCGGTAGTCGTAACGCCCCCCCCCACCATGAAAAATTTCTGGCTACGCTCCTGACTAGATTATATCTCAAAGTAATGCAACTTATATTTCACGCTGGTATGTTACTAAGTAATTAATCATATAAATAATGTTTGTATAAACATGCATTCTTAGTTATAGATATAAAATTTTAGAACAGAAATCTAAATGCAAGATAAAAAGTTTTAAAAAAGTATACATTTCCAATACAAATGTATACATTGTCCAGAGAATGTGCTCTGAGCCTCCGTATATTTTTCCCCTGAAAAGGCCCCCACAACCTTACATTTGATCCCATCAGCCCTGTGAATCAGTCGAAAATTGTTTACAGTAGAGATTCTCATACCACTTGAAACACAGCTGAGAGATTACGAGCTGCTGTTTACTAGTCAGCTGATCTGCCAATCTAATGTTCTAGAGGGGCACTGGTTTCACGGTGAAACCAATCGATAAACATTAGAAATTACAAAGGTTCTGCTCTATTTTTTTGTGAACTATTGACATTTCCATAATCATTGATCCCCATTTATAAAATATAATGTGAAATATTTAGAAAATTTGGGAGGTTTTATTTTTAAAATAATTAAAACAGAATTGTGTGTGAAACAGACTATGATTAAAGGTTTAGTGTGCTACAATGGAGAGAGAAAATGGCATGGTGCTGCCATCTATTGTTAGTTTTTGAAGGGAACTTTACTTTAAAAACTTTATTGAGAAAATTGAATTGAATTTTCTAAGCAGAAATTTTTTTTGAAAATTCGGTTTCACTGTGAAACCACCGCCCCTGAAAGGGTTAAATTTGGAGACTAGGGCATGTACCCCGCTTGCCATGATAATCAGGGAACAATCATATTACATTAAATTTTTGCAGTAATATTTGACTTATTTATTAAGATATATTTTTCATAAATTTGTATATGAATGCATTTTAAAGTCTTTCAGATTTTAAATGCAAAAGTAATGTGTAACAGATAAACAGTGATAATTCGCAAGTAATAATATATTAAGATGCTAACATATTAAAAATATTTACTTGTGCAATATATATGAGAAATATTTGAAATATACACCCAATATTATGGATACATTTTAAATAAATTTCATTTAAATTCATTAACATTGACAATATAATGGTTAAATATTAATTTGCTACTATTTACATTAGTATTTATTTCAAATTTAATGATAATATTGAATAATTAATTATATGAACATGAAAAAATAAAAATACTATAAAAATATCTAAAAATAACTACTTGTTAATATTAGGAATACATTAGAAATATTACCAATGTTTACCTAATATTGTGGATACATTTTAAATACATTTTGGCTAAATCTTAACTTGCTGCTATGTAAAAATATATGTTTGGGTTTTCAATGCTTTACAATCCTGTGAGGCACTATTTAAAAGTTTATTGGTAGTGGAACTACCTCAGAACTACTTCCAATATATAGCCAATATTGTGGATACATTTCATTTAAATCCAATAGAAAAAGGATTAAAATTATTTTGAATTTATATCCTGGTTAACCCTCCCACTGTCAACCCTGTGTTAAGCCGTTCGTCGAGATTGCCTCTCAAATTGACAAGACCGACTATAGTCACTAATTGAAGATGCCTTCAAAAGCGCTCAAGCCGTGTTTTGTCGTTTTCTATTTTTGCTTCTCAAACCGGCAAGACCGTCTCCGGAAATTGTCCCTTCCCCCTCTGAGAATTCGTGAGAACGGAGAGGCAATTAGCTGCCA
The DNA here is from genome assembly GCA_038373885.1 of Cheiracanthium punctorium. Taxonomy (NCBI): domain Eukaryota; kingdom Metazoa; phylum Arthropoda; class Arachnida; order Araneae; family Cheiracanthiidae; genus Cheiracanthium; species Cheiracanthium punctorium. The sequence continues at coordinate 12,148 of JAWZYV010013037.1, forward strand.
CAATGGGGGGTGTCCTGCAGGCCTGAGGGTCCACTGTAGTATCGGCGGTGGAGTTTTTTTCAATGGCTCTGACACGACGGACCCTGGTATTGTTATCAAAAGAAGACGAATGGATTCTGATCCCCTCTACCTAATTACTGTCAAGGTTGTCTTCAAATTTCGTGTACGCATAGCTGGGGAATGTTCGTACATCCATTAATTCAAAATTAGGGAATAAGAGTTTAATTATACAGAAAGCATATTAGTCAGATCTGTTGATTTCTTTCTTCTTTTTTAAATTGCTTGCTTTTATATTTTACTTGCAAAATTTTCCTCTACTGAAATAGACATCAAAATACAAAGTTTATAGCTCCGTTTAAGATACATTTAATGTATTTTTAAAACACCTTGGCAATAATTATTATTGAGGAAGACACATGAATATTTTTATAAAAATGACGTAACTGTGGAGTATCGAAACTTGAAAGTGCCTTTTATCCCATTTTAACTCCTTCTTAAGAAGTTGATGATGAATCGTCTGTGATTCCGATTTGTCTGCTTGTCTGTCTCCTAATTGCTGTGGACATAGAATTAAGGGTTTGTACGAAATTTTAGAGATATTATGAAAGGAGAGTGGAAAAAGCGAACAATATTAAAGATGTCATTTTTTATGGAAAAGAACTTCCCCTGTCTTCTAGCGTTTGGGGTAGGGAAAGGTTTTGTGATATATTGAATTTTTTGCTCTATTTTAGCAATAAAATGCTTTATAGTCTGGAATAGAAACTTTTAAGTAACAAAAAGCGCTTTTAAAAGTACTTTTAAAAGCGCTTTTCCAATTCCCCTCCACCACATAATATTTACAAAAATTTTAGAGGTATATTTTTTAAGGGGGAAAAAGCAGTGTTTTGGTGCATATTTTATTTTGAAGACTGTAAAAATCTTGCAGAAATAACAATTTTACATACGTAAGCCAGACAAATTGTGTGTCCGTATGCGAGGGAGGTCTGTTTTGGTTTGAGATTCGGCAAACCTACACGAGGGAGATCTGGTCCAGGGAGATTCCTTGGTCGGGAGACTTCTTATTAACCTCACACCTGGAGAAAACCGACCAAAATTCCAGACAGTTTGTAGCCGGGCGGTAGGCCCTAACATGGGACTTCCATATTTCAGTCGTCTACCACGTTTAGTGTCTTTCTACGCTTAGTGTTATGTCTTACCATGGCACTCGAAATAGCCCATGCACGTTAACATTCATAAAGAAACTATGCGGTCAAAGGTCTAAATACTTCAAAACCTTCTCAATCACTCTATCACTTTACAGAGAAAGCTTATTTTTCTGGCTGGTAAAAGTCATCTCTGAGACACCCTCCCAACCACAAATGAAAATAACCTCAAATAAGTTCCATTTTTTGTAGTTTCCAGAATTCATAGAAACATACCGATCCCCCCCCCCCCTAAACTTATTGAGCTGCTGCGCTTCTGCTTACAGCAGACCCACTTATTAAAAAATGTGTAAGCGTGCGTGTGTGTATATATATATATATATATATATATATATATATATTAATTTAAACAAAAATATTTCTGAAATTTTCTAACCTCGCTGGTCTACTACGGTCTATGTTGCTGTGTTAAGCACGAAGACCATCTGATAAAGTAAGAATATCTTTGGCGAACGACATTTTAAGGGGTTCTAACACATATTCATGTTACATTTGGAGAAAACCGCCCGAAACTCCAGACCGTTAGATCAACAAATGCGGTGTAATCCAAAACTCTGGACCTTCACACTACCTCATATCTCACATCCACCAATTTTCAATGTCTTATCCTCTCGGCCATTCTATGGAGATAAGAATGTGGTGGGCGGAAAAAAGCGCACTCGGAAAAAAACGCACGATATTGAAGGGGCTTATTTTTTTTTATATGAGTGGGTGGATGGGCGGGATTGGCGCTTGAAATAAAAAATGTAAGAAAGGAGTGGACATCCGAAAGGGTGCTTTTTGGTGTAGTGATTTTTTTTAAGTATTTGATTTTTTTGTTTCATTTTTATACAAAACTTTTTCACACTCTGAATGCCCAATCCCCCCCCTCCAAGTGAGGATATTCACTCATTGACTACTGGGCTCAAATTTGTTTTGTAATAAAAGTGCAGATGTGTAGTAATTTCTTTTCTTTGTGAAAAAATAAAAATAAAAAATTAATTAATTACTACACTAATACACAAATGTACTTCTGTTTACGCTCTTTTGGATGCCCACTTGTTTCGCACATTTTTTTAACTCACGCCGCGGCACCCCCCCCCCCCTCCTCTTCTCTTCCCAAAATACAAACCCATTCAATATTGTGGGCTGTTTTCCGGGTGCGCTTTTTCCGTGGTGCGCTTTTTCCATTTGGAGAATGGGCCCCCTCATTTTTTTTTAAGTCAGTGCCAGTGACTCTTAGATGGTCTCATCGGACATGATGGAAACGTGGAAATCAAACAACCACAATCATGCGAAATCCTATGCTCAGATGTTGCAATACAGAGTCGTAAGTGTGCATTCTAGGGTTTGAAAGGAAAGAACAGCGATAAAAATTCAAAAAATATATATTAACTTAAAAAAATAATGTTTTAAGAAATCCTTGCGAGCTTTTGCTCGGAGGATAAATGACACGATCTAAAAAAAAAAAAAAAAAAAAAAAAAGTGCCACAAAGCAAAATTAGTCCATGGAAATAAAATTTTATAATGTACATGAAATATGATAAAAATCGAAGTTTTTGGTGCAAATGCTATAGTGCAAACAATAAGCGATTCCAAGCCCGCGTATGCTCTTATCCCATTTATGCTCTCTTTTCTAGAGAAACATATTAAATATGAAGCGCAATTAAAACCTAAAAGAAATATTAAAAAATAAAAAGAAATAAAATGCAAATTTCGGAAATATTTTTTAAAACTTTCAAACTCTGTGTGAGTTGGGGAGGTGTCGGAAAATGAGGTTTTAAAATTCTAGGAATACATAAGATTCCATTAAATGTTATGCTTAATCTTCATTGATTATCAGTAATCTAAATTAAAAATAAATAAAAATAATCTTGATCCCCTCTTCTCTCTATTTCTTCTCTTCAAATAAAAGCATTCCATGTTGTTCTTACATATGTAGTAAATAATGACAAGGTGATTTTTTTCCCCGAGGTCTTTTTTCCGCACACCCTATAAAATATTTTCTGTATTCTATATGTTTCTTCTTATTTTTTAAAATATATATTATATTAAAAAATAAATAGCTTACATCATCACACTATATTACAACCCTCTTTCCCCAACCTCTAAATAAAGCCTGATTTTAAAAATTGGGCAATTAGAAAATATATTGCAAATTGTTATTTTTAACTGCTCAGAAGGCAGTTTAAAGGCTTGATTTTAAATACATGGGTCAGGGGCGTAGCCAGGGGGAAGGATATCGGGATATATCCCCCCCCCGAAATGTTTGGATTAGTGATGAAATTCCGTCTATTTATACACATATAAGTCCATTACCCCTCCCCCCGAAAAATTTTCCTGGCTACGCGCCTGACATAGGTAACAGATGTAAAATATATGAGCTTGAAAGTATCGTTAAGACTGATTACCTCTCCAAATGAGGCACAGCGACAAGTTGTTGAAGTTTACAATCAGTGGCGTAGGAAAGGAGGAGGGCTCAGAGACCTCGAACACCTGAATCCCATGCCCTTGGTTGAAGGGTGAAAGTAACCACAAATTAGCACAATCATGATGTCTTTTTTGTTTTGGTTTCTAGAATCGATAGAAACATACTGAGAGCCCCCGCCCCATATCCTCAAAACATTGAATTGCTACGCTCCTGCTTACAACAGATCAGCTTCTACTATGTTTTTTAACATAGAGGCGTGAAGAAAAATGCGAACAATTTTTAATTCAATCAAAAATGACCAAAAAATATATATTTTTTAAGAATATAATGCAGAAATTTCTGAACTGGCTAGTCTATTGATGTCTGTATTGTTCTGTTACAGCAAAACTACATGAGGATTGTAGGCTTTAAGGGGAGGGTGCTGGGGGTAAGGACTTTTAGAGGGGTTCTAATGCGTATTCACGTTACATCCGAAGAAAGCAGCACAAAACTCTATACCGTTAGATCGACAAAAGCGCGGCATTCTAGAATTTCAGGCTTTCGCACATCCGCCATCTACCAATGTTTAGTGCCTTATCCATTGGCAATTCTTATACAGTCTAAAGACAGATCAAGACCTAAAATATTGTACCACTAGGATCAACTCCATAAATACTCTTAAATAGAATAAAATAGATGTTAAATAATTAAAATTTGAGCATAGTCTGGAAAAAAGACTTCTATCTAACAATGATTGATAAAACAGTTTGGTATCAACCGTGTTCTTAATAAAAAGTAAATCATGTCATTAAATAGATTTAAAAATAGAAAATAAATGAAGGATATTGTTTGAATTAAGTGCTTTATCAGTGCCCATCACACAATGTAACAAAAACTGAACATTTCGGAAATTTAATTGAAATATATGTAAATATGCCGCAGGGGACCAAATGCTAAGTTTTGTCTCCTGAAACAAACCAGAATATTGAGTGGAGATATCAGGTGTCAGATTTGAGACACAAAAAATAGGGTAATGTTACAATTAAAATCAAAAAAAGGGTAAAAACAACCTACTATTTATTTATATTTACTTTTCCAAAATAAATCAGAGGGAAGACCACCGTCTTTTTTTGTTAAAACAAGCATATGTTTTTATATTAATAATAAAAAAAACTAGAATTATGAAAATAAAATTTCTTTTATACGCAAATAAGTTAAAAGTTGAATTAAATTTTGAAAGGCTAAATTAGGAATAAAAAACTATGCACGTTTATTTGACGTGGATGGAAAACTTCGAGAAATTCTGTAGAACATGCACATGATAAAAGTGTATTATTTAAGCAGTTTTTATAGAGAAACATACTAAAAATGATTTGCAAGGGAAAATCATAAAGAAATACTCGTGGGGGGGAGTAAATTTGATAAATTTATTTATACGTTGAGGGGGGGGGGATAGGGAAATAAGCTATCAAAATTATGGGAATTTAAAAGATTTCATTATTTGTTTTTGTTCAGCTTTGTTGTATCTCAATCACAATATTTTAATACAGTTTTCATGGAGGGAGGGGGGAGGGAGAACATAGAGCATAAAATATACTATTTTTCTCAAGATTTATGCTATAGAATCCAGCGAAAGGGCAATTCCTGTGAATGACATGCAGTTTAGAGTTTTTTGCACCATTCACAACTTTAAAAGAAAAAATGCCTGAACATTACATCTACTGCATCAGAATGACTTTATAATTCCCTGAAAATATTCTTTTGGGTAAAGGAATAAAGGTTTAAGTGTTTAAGAAGAACAAAGATAATTTCTGAAAGTATACGCAATTACTATCCCTCCCCCCTCCAATTAAAAAAAAAACCTTAATTTTTAGTAAAAAATAACTCTCCCACAAACTCCACTGAAAAATAACTCCACGTGATCTCTCCCACATAAAGAGTCTTCTTCATAGCGTCTTTTCAATGATGAAAGCGAACAGGTTAAATATGGGTTATATACTTCAGAGCTCCAGCAGGGCATAGCGACTGCATGAGCGCAGAACTTGATCAGTGCAACATTCAAATATGTGCGCTTGGACACAGCATTTACTGTAGAAAAAGGTCTTCTTGATTGTTTCTTTTCAGTAAAGGCAAGGAAATTAACAATGGGTTTAATAATGTTTTAAAATAGTTAACAACTCGAGAGTTTTTTATGCTTAAGTGTGCTGAGTGTTAAGATTTAGTGAGCCTCTCTTTTTTAAAATTGGTTTGATTCATACTTTTTCTTTCATAATGAAGAGAGTATCTTTGTTAAGATTGCCGTATGATTTTTTTTTTTTTTGTAAGCAAAATTATTTATAATTTGAGAAAAAAAATTTAAATGAAAATATACCAGTACTATAAAAACAAAGCCAATTTGTTTTACCAGTGACTCATATTTAGACCTACGCCTAGGCAAGATTCCTGTAACTGGTTTTAAAGACAAATGCTGGGAAGTGCTTCATAATCTATGCATTTGTCATGATTTATTTCCTAATTTTATTTCTATTCTATTATTATTCTTATTATTTTTATTATTATTAGCACTTGAGAGTGCTATTTCTTTCAATCACGAGTTTTTTGTCAACGCGAGTTTTTCTACGCGCTGTATCACTTTTCAATTTTTGTTGATTTTAGGGACTTGGGTAGGATTTTCTTTAGTTTTCAATCTATATTCTTGCATTCTGTGTGGTTTTTTCCTTGGTACGTTGGTTTTTTACTCTACTTTTTTTTTCTTCCTACCTAGCGTGAATGAAGTATTTTGAAATTTAAAGTATGATTTTTTTCATACTTTCTTGGCTATTTCTATTAAAAGGTTATCTCTCTATCCTAAAAAAAAGTAACGGCCGCGGTCGCCGCTGTCAAAGCTTGTTGGGCTATCTCCTCCTAAACCGTGTGGATTTGATCCCGAGGAACCTGATAAACTGACTTAAATTTCGAAAATCGAATTATTTTAGAAGATATTAATAAAAAATTGAAAAAAATAAACATAATGGTTGCCAGATTTGGCATAAAATCATTCACTCCTTTGCAACAAAGCAATTCCAAGTATGTAAAATAGCGTGAAATTGACAAGTAGAATGATACCCATTTTACGCCATATTAAAAAGTATATGAAATAAATAACTCAAAGTGTGTTACACAAAGTTGACAATTTCAAATAGTAAATTCGCTTAGACAACAGGAGTTTAGAATGAGCGACTATTCGTTTTTACAAAACAGAATAACTAATTGTAAATGATTTTAAAAGTGCCATCTTGGCATTAGGAATAATCTGGCAAAATGGTATCTTTCCAAGCAGGGTAAACTTCGCGTTCCAGAATGTTAGAACCCAGTATCTTGAAAATGAAAAATAATTAAAATGTAGATTATTTTAAAGCCGGTTCGGTCAAGCTGTAGTATTATTTGCTACCAGTAGACATATTTGGTGGCGTTAACTATGCAATTATAGCAGTTATAGCACACTTTGGATGTTTGCCAGCGCGGCGAGATGATATAATTCGTGGTGCTAAATATGTCAATCTGCAAAGGATTATGTATATGAAAATATGGATAACGGTTTTCCGAGAACCTTACATGAGCAGTAATTATAAGTTCTGAGCATGTGTAAATCGCCAAATAATAAAATGTTGCCATTGGTGGCAAGCTATCCTAGCTGTTCCGTAGTTTTTATAAAAGAAAACATATGAAGAAACGTTTTCTTAGAGCTAATTATTAATTATTCATATACGTAAGCCACCAAATATTGAAAAATCGCCATGCGTGGCAAATACGCAAGGTGTCCAGTTGATTTTAAATAATTAAAAATACAGCTGAAACAGATGTTCTGCTTTTATTACGCTTTAAGTTCCTAATTAATATAACTTTTGAATGGCAACATTAAATATGATTGTGTTTCTCAGGAGTGCAAATAATTTTTCCAGCGATTATACGCGGAGTCCGCACTCCAGGTGGAGTATAGCTAAGGACCCGTACAACACGGATTCCTATTACAAAATATCTACCGTCTTATGTGGGGGGATCTACTGTAGTGTGAAGTTTAAATTTTTGTGTATCAATGAACATGCAAGAACCAAGCAATGTGTAGCTCAGTAACATTCTTTCTGATCCAATCTTTGGGATTAGTCTGCTGAAATTCTGTCATTTTTACGAATAAGCCTTATTAGGGGCCGAATGCCTCATACGAAAAGCGAGCGTAGCGAGTCTAGGGGCCTTGGCCCCTAGTATTTATAAAATTATCAAGAAACCTTTTAACAGAAATAGCCAAAAAAATGTAATTGAAACATTTATTTGAAAAGGTATTTGAAAACCACTAAAAGCAGAGTTGCAAAAAAGTATTATTTGTTCTAAACTATTAATTTTACAGTTTTACAAATATATAATTTGCTATGTAAAATGGGAGAGTATTTTTTATACAGAGTATTTATAAATTTGAGATACAATTTTTATTTATTTATTTTTTACAAATTCATATATACAGAGATTAGTGTATCCCTGTAAACATGTACGTAATTTTTAAATGCAAACCTTCTAACCTGTAATGAAAAATAGTCTTCCTAACTTCACACAAAGAGTTTAGTTTCAATTTTATCCATCTGGAGAAAAAAGATAATCTTTCCAAGTATCCAAAATTCTGTAAACAGACAGAGGGGTTGATCTGTCCCGGAAACATGCCTCTACTGAAGCACAAAAGACAGCTATTAGCTGGAGTAGCTCTGTCGCAATTAGCCGGAGGGTTCGCGGTAGGGAGTCCAGGGCGTCTGGGGGGGGATGAAAAATCAAGTTTTTTTGCTAGGAAAATATTCTTCCCGACCTGCTTCCGTAGAAAGAGATTTCTATTCTAAGACGAGGTGAAGTTTCTTGACGAAAACATTCGAATGACTAGTCAGTCAGAAGGTTAAAAGTAAATTTTACCAATATCATAATTTTATTTACCCTTAATGATACCCAGTAGAAGACCCAAACTCTGAAATCCATGCTGTCTGCTTGCTCAACAATGTCAATAAATAATGAAATCTGTTCAGCTACCTATAAGTTCAGAAAACCACAGAATAAGATTAAATACTTGAAGAATATAACATTAAAACCATGGGCACCCACAAGGGGGGCGCAAGGTAGGGAACTTGTGGAACTTGTGTCCCCCCCCCCCTCCTAGGAGAGGAGAGAAGGGCAGGGACGTACCCAAGAAAAATTCTGAGAGGGTCCAAAAATTTCGCATTGGGTCCAAACAATGAAAAAGGCAGAAATTTTCACAAAAAGACTTCACCATTATTGTTTTGTTAATAAAAATTGAAATTATTAAAATATATTTTTCAGCAATTTGTACATAAATGCACCTAAATTATTTCTCAAATTTTAAATGTTGAAATAATGTACAGCAGATAAAGTCTTAATTCACCATTACTGTGATATTAAGATGCTGACACATTAAAAATATTTGTTAGCACAATATGAGGGAAATTTACAATGTACACACAATACTGTATGGATACATTTTAAAAATATTTAATTTAATTCATTAACATGGACAATATAATGGATAAATATTGCTAATTTTTACCAATATTAGTTTTTATTTCCAATGTAATAATAATGTGAGTGATTGAATGTATTAGCATTAGAAAAATAAAAATATATGGTATAAAAATATTTAAATATAATTACTGGTCAATATTAAGAATACATTATAAATATTTCTAATTTTTTCTTAATATTGTGAACACATAGTAAAGATATTTGGGCTAACTACTAACTTGCTACTATGTAAAAACACAGGTTTATGTTTTTAATGTTATCACAATACTGAGTTACTATTAAAAAGGAACTACTTCAGAAACACTTCCAATATATATCCAATATTGTGGTTACATTTCATATGTTAATTAAATTCGATAGAAAAAACATTAGCATTATTTTGAATTGATATCTAGGCTAAAAGGTATACCAATTTGAGAATTTTATTTACCAATATTGATACTCAACACAAGACATAAAATCTACCAAAAAGAAAATCTGCAAGGCTCTAAAATTAATATTGTATTACTAAATTTAATATTTTAACACTTACCTTTATTACCAGTAATATTAAACTTACCCGTTACTATACTGTTGAATTATCCTTAAACAGTGTACAATGTACTTTTCAATTCCAAAAATCTCGCATTTAACACCAGAAACAATAAGTTTTTTCTGCGTTGATCAGAGTTCAGTATCCCTTGTTTTTCGTACTACTAATGAAAGCTCAAGCTGCTTATATGTGTGAGGTGGAGAGGGGAATACACACTAAATGACAGAGCGATTATTTTGATCTAATCAAGTATATATATGTATATTCTAAGCGTGAAGCTGTGCTAGGAAGGTGAAATAAAATAACATGATACACATAGCAATAGGCATATTGAAATTTAATCACAAAATGCTTTTTTTTTTCCCCGCTTAGAATTTATTTCAATGTAAAATGTTTGAAGTAACACTTGCATATAATATATAACTTGTAACAGCTTGCTTACAATTTGATACACAGGTTACAGCCCTCTCCACCCCCCGAAATAAAATCCTGACTGCGCCACCGATTTACAAACACGCATCAAAACATGCTCAAATATTATATACAGAAACAAAAAACGAATGCAAGATTTCAGCTATATAAGCATAAATAACATACTAGGATCAAGTATAGAGGCGGATCCAAAGATCAATTTCTTGGAAGGGTATAAAATTAAAAGAAACAGGCTTGTTTAAGTCTTAAAAACAAAATGTATAGTAAAGCAAAATGTTAACCCTAACCAAAGCAATGTCTGTCGGAAGAGCTGGAGTCCTAATGGATCCGACACTGAATCAATGTATCTTATATATTGTGAATTATCAAATTTTAAATAAACTTTACAATAATTGAAAAGTTATAAGGTTTTACTTACTTGTGTTAGCTAAAAGTATTCCATTACTTGTGTGCAGTTGGTACTTCGCAACTGCAGTCCAATTGCAATATGGCCTCGTTTGAGTATGGAACGAACGCACTCACTCCTACTGAAGTGAACGCATCATGGGAAAGGTGGTGACTCTCTCACTAGAGTGAGCAGATAGCGCCTTCACCCTTACTCTAAGATTGACATTGTCTCACACTTGCAGTTAGGGTGACAAAATCCTATCGATGAAGAGTCATAATGCAGTTTTCTCACTCTATCTGGGATCATTTCCCGGTGACTTTTTGTAAGAGTGACAATGTCACTCTAAATTTTTAAGAGAGTATATGTCACTATATCTGACATGATGGTTATAATGTGGCGTCATAAAAAATTGTCCTTGGTGGTTAATTTGTCCGTCGCCAAAACCTGCTGTCAAAGGATGTCATTCATGTTTCGAAGTTACAGCGCTATATGGGTGGGTATATTGTATTAAATTCAGGATATTACATCATTTTCCTTCAAATCAGGGTCGAAAGAGAAGGCTGTTATTTTTGTTAAAAAGTCTTTTGCTATCACTTTCTGTTAGATTTTCGTGAGGAAATGGGAAAGACTTGGTGACGGTAAAGCAGCTAAAAAAACACATAGTTATGGCCGGAGTGAGTTTCTTAATATCCATAAATAGATCATATTATAGCAGTAGCGATCTTAATTGCTATGCAATAATTTAGCTAGGAATACTCATGTATAACTTAAAAAATAATTTATTGTAGAGCAAGGAGGTTAGATATAATGGAGATGGCGCATCTTGGCGAAAACTGTCTCCAGTTCCAGTAACCCTAGACAGCGCACGCTTTGCAAATTAAGCCAAAACAAACCCACGTTTTTGCGTTGTTTACTATGTGTTTTTCAGTGGATTCGATTAATCTTTTGGATGTTTACTATTAATTTTATTTTAATATGACTATTTGTTGCATCGTGTGGTGTTGTTATACAAGGTCTCAACTGCAAAAGAATTCAGGAATCCCGTTGCATCGATAAGTAAAATTATTTTTAATCTCGGTGATTACTTTTGTTCTTATATCTGAGTACATAATTTTAAACTTATATTTTCTTCAGAAATGTCTTTTAATTTTATTTTAACTATGCGGAAGAGTGGCCCGAAAATGTTGACTAATGACCCCCCAAAAATGTACAATGAGGAAGTTTTTAAGAAATATATCAACGCCGCCAAGGAGAATAAACTAAATTATTGTAGGATTTTTATTCTATTTATTAGGTATAGCTTAATAAATTTTCTCTATAACTTACTACTTATTGCAAACATTATATTATAGATTTTTAAGCTTTATTAGCGTTATTAGATATTATTAACGGTATATCCTCTGCATTTGAGTATAGTCATAAGTTACATTGAAGAGTTTATTGCTAGTAAATATAATTCTGAAAAATGTTCTAAATAGCAAAAAATACAAATTTGTTTAAAAAAAGTAAATTTATGTTATTTTATAACATCATTAAGTCATAATAAGATTAGTGTATGTTCAATTCGACGAAATGTTTAAAATTGATATCCAATTGAATAATTCTGGAAATGTTTTAAGATATTGTCTTACTATAGCTAATTGGGTGTGTGATAGGGGATGCCTTGGTAGGAGGACTTTCTAAAGAGTTCTAACGCGTATTTACGTTACATCTGGAGAAAACCTACCGAAATTCCAGACTGTTAGATCGACAGCCGCGCGATGGGACCTTTACACTTCGGCCGTCAGTACCATTTTCAGTGGCATAAACACTGTGCCATGGTGAGCCCAATACCTAATTGTACAGCACTAAATTTTATTGGAAAACCTTTTAAGTCCCCTACATTTAATATAATTTATTTGTCCCTCGCATTCTAGTTTGTTTACTTTTTAATATCCACTTTTATTTCATATATATATATATATATATATATATTTAAGGTATGCTTCATTTTACAAATTATATATAAATATTATTACAATATTAAATATTATATATATATATATATATATATATATATAATATTTAATATATATATATATATAATATATAATAGCTTACTTACGTAAAGTGAAATCCCAAGATAATCCATTGATAAAGTGAAAAAAAATATAAAAATAAAAATAAAAAAGTAGATAGCACATGGTGCCAATTAACGAGCTTATACCGGATAAGTGTTTAAATATAGCCTTTTAAGGCAATGAAAGAGTGGATAAATTGGATATAAAGCGCCAAATTAGAACTGGTGGGCTTTTTAAGCCTAATCACATGTATCCACAAATAGACGGAAAATGGATTGGAAAATTGAAATGGTGTGCTCTATCATCAGGCGCCACCGCACGCACATTTCAATTTAATCGAAAAAAAAACAATAATAGCTAGGTTTCTGCAAGTTACATGACCAAAATTAGGGTCCTTTTGTAACTTGGGCGCGCAACCGTAGCTATTAGAAAAAAACAACGAGGAAGTTGACCGACAAGAAGATCAAAGCTCAGTAATGGAGGCAGTATTAGTGCATGTTGCCATCAGAGAAGACTTAATGCCATCAATAGACAAGTAATGCCATGGAGTGGGAAAAAATAAAAAAAGATGATATATTAATAATCCTTTGGAAGTATGGAAAGGAAAGGAAAAAATAAAAAGTAATAATTAAATGAATAAATAAAAAGAATAAAAATGGTAATATTTAAGCTATGGGTAGGTGGTCAGTATCACTATAAGTATTGTCAGTAACTATTGTTATTATGTCATCTATGTACCTATATATTATAAGAGAAGGATTATTGTAATTTTTTTCATAATTATATAAATATAGGTCTGCTAAGTAACTGGAATTAGAACCACCTTGTGGTATTCCTATAACTTGCTTATATAATTTATTATTATGTAGAATGTAGTTATTATAGACTATGAACTTTAAAAGAGTTTCGAAATACATAGTATCTATGTAAGAAGGCATTGTTATATTTTTATTTCTATGTATAAATAGATTCAATATTATATTGTATAAGTCGTCTAGTGGTATACAATTGAATAAGTCTTTAAAATCATAAGTTGATATATTAATTACATCGTGCAGAGCATTAATCTTATTTTTTAGTTCATAGCTATTACCTATAGATATAGAAGAAGTGTTAGATTTTATGTACAGATCATGCATAGAAGTTAGTATTTTTAGTAATATTTTGCTTGCTACATTATTATAAGTGTTACATCCTATAGTAACAGTTCTGAATTTTAGTGGTGTTTTATGTAACTTTGGTATTAGCACTAAGTAATGATATTTTAGATTTTCATGCTTGATTTTAAGTAACTTGTGGAAAGCTAAGATCTTTTCGTTAAATGTTATCTCAGAGATAGATGTTAGACTGAAATTTGGATTATTGTTAATGGATGAAGCTAAGAGATTGTGATATAACTGCTTACATATTATAGCATAGTTATTGCTAGACTTATCAACATAAGTAATGATAAAGTTATTCTGTAGCTCTGTTATTTGATTGCTTAGTTTTATATTTTTAGTATATCTAAATTTACAAGGCAGTTGTTTTTTAAGGTCAGCAAGAATATTAAATTTCCATTCATTAAAGAAGGCAGAAGGTTTGCTGTTTTTTATTGAAGTGTTATATGTATATACGTCTATATTATATGTGAAAGTATCTATTATATCATCTATACAGTATTTAGTGGGTAACCTAAACTTAGTACCTCTTTTCATGATCCGTTGAAGTTTAAGATCTTTGATAATAGAAAGATCTCCGGTAACTATATGTCCAAAATCAGAATTAACATAAGAATTGTATTGACCACTGGTACAAAGACAGGGTACCTCATCATCGGGTACAAAGTTCCTACAGAAAGAGTTATAATTAAATATCTTTCTACCCATAGGTATAGGGTATTTGAAAGATTTTTTTAGGCTGAGATGCGGTAAAGGGAAAGAGTGAGAGTGAGAAGAGACTTCAATAACTTCAATAAAAGTTTATTGAAGTTAATCATATTAAAAACAGGATTGGAGAAATTAATTACAAAATTGGAATTTAGCTTATTACTATTGCGATTGTGACCTAGTAAATTGTAATATAGTGCATTGGCACGAGTAACTATTAAATCATAAAACAAGTGGGCAAAATGGTCAGAGAAAGTATATGATGTGAAAACTTTATAATACTTTGAGAGGTGTTTTTTCTTTAATGAGAAAACGTATGCTCGTATTTTAGCCAATTATGGTCAACCTCAAAACTTTTATTTAGGGTGTATAACTCAGACTGAATGTGCTTATTTGACATTATGGTAGTAGAAGTAGCTTTATGTCTTCCTCGTTTATAGCGACATGTTCGTTTATATAAGGACAAATTTAAAAGGTTATATATAGGAGTATACTTGGAGGGATCAGATTGTGTATTATAATAATGTAAGTGTTTATTATGTACTATTTGGTTAAGACCATAAGGATAACAGGTGTTATGACAATTGATTAATTGTGATTTGAGGAAAAGCCGTTCATAAGTATTGGTTTGTATTGCGAGAATTTCGATAGTAACATTTTCAAAACCGTGGGAGTGAAAGTGAGCATATTCTACATTGGTAAGATGACTATTGTATAAATAGTTTTTTACGTTATTGCGGTGCAGGTTAATGCGTATGTGTCAGGCGCGTAGCCAGGAAAATTTTTCGGGGGGGGGATATGCGCCTTGAAAAAATTTCGGGGGGGGATATGAACTTATATGTGTATAAATAGACGGAATTTCATCACTAATCCAAAAATTTCGGGGGGGGGATATATCCCGATATCCCCCCCCCTGGCTACACCCCTGCTGAAGATAGATCGCTTGAAATCCCTTAATAAACTGCATTATTTCCGCACGGATCATTAAAATTTAACGCTGTATTCTAATAAAACCTTTGCACTTGTTTTCAAAAATCCGTTTCCTTAAGCTCTCAGTAAATTGCGCCAAGCCGGAAACTGTGCAAACCGCTAGAACTCACTTTCTCGGCATTTGAGCCATTTTATTTTTTCGCCAAACTAAAAAATTTTAGCATATTAGCCTCGGAAATCTTCAATTCTTATTGTTTTGCGTATAAAACATTTCATTCCTGCTCCGATTTCCCATGCACACGATATTATAATTTAAAAAAAAATAACCTTACGAATATAAACTAACAAAAAAAATTATTATTATTCTTTTATTTTTACTTTGAGAATTTAAAAGATTTTATTCGGCAAAATCGCCACACATGGCAACCACGATCCTTATTTCACACTTTTTTCACTACAGGGGTTACAATTACGGAAAGCTTTTTGCGTGGAGAGCATAAAAAATCTCTTAAATTCCGGGAACGGGTGGACTTTCAAAGTTTTAAAGTGGACTATCATTTATTCTATATTATTTTACATATCTGTGTAAAATTTCAGGCTGACAGGTCCATTTTTGTGGAATTGTATACTACCCAAATCAACAAATTGACAAACAGAATTTCATTTTTATTTATAAGATAACCTACGCTTGTTTTTACAAATACCCTCTCATTAAATTGCGCCAAGCGCTAGAATCATAGAAAGTCTGACAAACTTTCAGATTTTAAATACGCACTAAAGTGCTATATATAAAAAGAGTTATAATCCATGGGTCTTCCCTATTTTCGTTCCTTCTTTCATTAAGTTGGAAAGTGTGTCATTATTCATGAGTGTGATTAAAGAAAATTAAAATTGATATTTCTAACATCCTTTTTTCTGGATGTAATACATTACAAATAGATGCAGAAAAGCTGCTCAGAAAAATGCAGAATTCCAACTGAATTAAAATTTCAAAAACTTATACGCAAGTGTATTCATAACCCAAATAGCAGACGATTAAATTACGATAAATAGCGCCAAGCGTTAGAATCCTCCTCAAAATCGCACATCAACCCCTTTTATTTTTCGCCCAATTAAAAAGTTGCACATTTATTTTCGGAAAATTTCCAAATTCTATTTTTCTTTTGAGTATAAATCATTTCATTCCAGCTCTGATTTCACATGCACACGATATTTTTATTTAAAAACAACCTTACAAATAATCTAGACAAAATAAAAAAGATCGTTATTCTTTTATTTTTTCTTCAAGAGTCTGAATCATTTAATGAACTGCCGAATGTGGCCGAATGTGGCAACCTAGATAAGCTTAATCGTCGCTTAATGCACTGTGGGGTTACAATTACGAAATGGCGGAAAGCAAAAATTAGCCTTTTGCGATACGTTTTTATCGATATTTCCTAAAATAGTTCGAATTTTGAAAAAATCGCTTCGAGGTGTGTCGGGACCTGTCATGGAGAATTTCCATTCAAAATTTGGTAGGTCTACGATCACCCGTTTGCGAGCTACGCGAGACACAGACAAACAAACTAACAGTTTACACACATTGTTTTATTAATATAGATACCAGTCTCAAATAAAATCCAGTTTCAAATCTAAGCCTCTCCAAAGTGCCAACATACACCATTTTGCAAATTTTTTTCAGGGAATCATTCGAAGCATTGACTTAGCAGCAATCAATTTTGGAAATGGTTCGGCCATCAAAAAGTAAAGCAAGCCCAACTTAAATCAATGCACTCAATTGGCGAGAATGCTGAAGATCAGGCGCGTACCCAGGAAATTTTTTCGGGGGGGGGGGATATGAACTTATATGTGTATAAATAGACGGAATTTCATCACTAATCCAAAAATTTCGGGGGGGATATATCCCGATATCCCCCCCTGGCTACGCCCCTGGTATGTGTAACGGGTTACGAGTCTGTCCAATATAAGCCATGTTACAGATAGTACATGAAATTTTATATATACAGCTATATACTTTGCAAAAATTGTGATATTTAGTACTATTGTCTATTAGATTTTTAGAAGCATAAGGGCAAGTTTTGCATTTTTTGGAGCCACAAGAGTTAAAAAGAAAAGATTGCCAATCACTACTGTAATTTTTGTAGGAAGAATAACTGTTTTTCGATCCATTGTTTCCCTCTTCCTGTGAATTAGAACAAATGTACCGGGCATATGGACTTACATCATGTAATGCACTTTTGCCAGTCACTAAATTATTTTTGTTTAGTACCATTAAGGGTGATATTATACTATATCAGAGTAGAAAAGACACAATTAAATCAAAAAGTACAAAAAAGGTTACAGTCCAAAGATGTAAATAAGAAAAAAACAAATATTAAATAATAAAATGAGAATATCGAATAAAAAGTAGAAAATATAGAAAAATCAAATAACTGTAACCAAAATTAATTACTAACACTGAAAAAAAATAATTGAGAAAAAATCTAAAATAATCAAAATACTGTAACCAAAAGTAATTACAAATATTAGGAAAAAGAAAAATGAGAAAAATCTAGAATATGCAAAAAACACTGTAACCAACGGTATTACTACACAAGAAATAGAAATTTAAAAAATATATATAAATTAAAAAATAAAATAAAAAAAAAATAAAATAATAATTATAATAATAATCTGGTCTAAGATAGCTTGATATTTACAAGATGTAGTGAATGGCATACTAAGGGTTATTTTAAACTCATGGTTCCTACATAGCAAGGGGAAGAATTATAAACAACCCTTATAATTCAATCTAAAATCAATGCTTACTATTTAGTATAGATGGCAGCACTATCCTAAAGGTATCAATAGTTTACTTGGATGACGCAAGTGCAATAAATATTTTACAAGAATCAAAAATTGAAATTAAAACTATAGATTAAATTTTAGTAAGTAGGATATCGGGGAGAGAAAACATATACGTAAAAGCCATTTGATAGGTGTAATAAATCACTGAAATGTATAAATAGGAGAGATTTAAATCACATGAACTTAAAAGCGCAAGATGCAGCTATTTTAAGACATGTAGAGATTAGGATGAAAGAATATTACCTAATGTTGGCGATATTTTTGGAGTTATGCATTTAACAGTAGACAAGTATAATATAGAAAAATATTCTGAAAGATTAGCGCATTATGCAGCATAACAAAACAGAATAGTATATTATATATAATAGCTTACTTACGTAAAGTGAAATCCCAAGATAATCCATTGATAAAGTGAAAAAAATATAAAAATAAAAAAGTAGATAGCACATGGTGCCAATTAACGAGCTTATACCGGATAAGTGTTTAAATATAGCCTTTTAAGGCAATGAAAGAGTGGATAAATTGGATATAAAGCGCCAAATTAGAACTGGTGGGCTTTTTAAGCCTAATCACATGTATCCACAAATAGACGGAAAATGGATTGGAAAATTGAAATGGTGTGCTCTATCATCAGGCGCCACCGCACGCACATTTCAATTTAATCGAAAAAAACAATAATAGCTAGGTTTCTGCAAGTTACATGACCAAAATTAGGGTCCTTTTGTAACTTGGGGACGCAACCGTAGCTATTAGAAAAAAACAACGAGGAAGTTGACCGACAAGAAGATCAAAGCTCAGTAATGGAGGCAGTATTAGTGCATGTTGCCATCAGAGAAGACTTAATGCCATCAATAGACAAGTAAATCCATGGAGTGGGAAAAAATAAAAAAAGATGATATATTAATAATCCTTTGGAAATATGGAAAGGAAAGGAAAAAATAAAAAGTAATACTTAAATGAATAAATAAAAAGAATAAAAATGGTAATATTTAAATGAATAAATAATAAAATAAATATAACACTAGTATAGCTAGCCTATGTTTAGCGTAGTACTAGCTGCATTAGCTAAGAATTACTTAGTTGAAGTTGTGGAAAAGGAAAAAACAGTAGAAATAATTATAACAGTAATGATATTGATAATAGTTATACACATTTATTAATTGCTGTTTATGCTAATATTATTGTAAAATATTTAGGTAGAACAGTACTCTGTATGGCTTCATTAATTACAGACTCACATAAAAAAGGAAAAAGTACCAGCAATCAACTATTCTTAATTATAGAATTTTTTTTTATTTTTTATTTTTTTTATTTTTTTTTTAATATAGAAAGAACCAACCCCATCCTCACCAACCAATATTCTGATTAGGACATACAGTTATTTTGATTACATAAAGAATATAAAATGGAATTTAGAAATTTACTTGGATAATTATATTTTATAGCAGTTTATATAGGTCAGTTAAGTTACTGCCCTTAAGACTATTGGTACATAGAGACTTTATTCTATATTTATGATTAGAGATAATATTTCTAAACACAGAAGTGTGCATACATGAAGTGAAATGACTATATATATATATAACTAACAAGTAAAACACAAAACATACTACAAATAAGACATATCTCGCATAAAAATATAACAGCTATTAGCAAGAATTAGAAACCAGATTTTGAAGCCAAATAAAGTGCAAAAATTATTGTGATAATATAATGGAACGGAAATTATAACGACAGTTACCATCGTCAGGGGCCACAAACAGTGGATTATAATTTACAGCAAACCAAATAGTAGGGTTTCGGTTGTGTGGCATACCAGAAGAGATATTAACTCCACACATCTGGGCCCTACCCTACTATATAAAAGAAAGAAGAAATCAAAAAGATAACAAAAATTAGAAATAGGAATTATAATTTTACATACCAGACCTTGAGCACATGGAAATTTCATTTGAACAATTGATATGTGTTGCCAGAATGCTAAGAATTGTAAAAAGTGAAAAATGGTGTTGCCACTAAATAAAAGTGTAAAAGTGGAAAGAAGAAAGTATAGGAGTTTCCAAATACTAAAAGGTAATATTATTAAATTTTAAAAATATCCAGGAATAATAATATAATAAATATATATTGAATAATAATAAATTAAAATGATTGAATAAAATAAATAGTATAGGAAGATTAAATATAACATATTGTTTAAAAAATATAATGATTATTATTATTGACAAAGTATGTATAATAAGTTATTGTATGACAGAAGATTAATCTAGTAAATAAGAAAAAAATAAAAAATAGTGTTTAGGACAGTATAATCACAATATTGGAACCCCGTTTTTTTTTTTTTTAATCCCTCCAGATATATATATGCATGCATATACACATCCAAATTGTTTTTAAACATATTACTTTTTTTTAAATGAGAAAACTTCCTCCGCCCGACCCAACCATCCAATTACAACCTTAAAACCAAAACCCCACCCAACCTCCAGTAAATTAACTTAAGACATTAGACACACCATTATCAAGAATTGTATATAATAGATTTTAGGAACTTAGTGGGATAGTTGTATTGTCTAGCTGACAGAAATAGAGATTTAAAATTGGAGACTTTAAAATCATCAGAACATAGAAACTTTATTCTACAGCAGTGATTATAGATGATATTGCGAAATACAGATTTATGTAAGCAGGAGGAAAAATGAGTAAAGCTATTTACTTTAAAGCTAAAATCTTTACGCTTATCATATATATTGAAACTAAGGCTATTTCTAGGACTGATGGAGATACTTAGATCTAGAAAACTAACAGAATTGTTAAGCATATCATTTTTAATTAATTCCAGAGCAGATGGATATTTTATGGGGAAGGTAATGTTATTATTATTAGTAGTGTTTACAAGTAAGATATCATCTATATATCGTTTAAGAATGATGTGTGTATTAGTATATTCTTTTTCATAGTAATATAAGTAAAGATATGCAAGGTAACTAGATGCAGTACCACCTTGGGGTATACCATGATTTTGTAGATATATTTTATTGTTATGTAGAATAAAATTATTATAGATAATAAATTTAGATAGACAACTGAAATAAGTTACATCAACATGGGAAGGGAGCTGAATATTGTTAACACAAGTTTCAAATAATTCATTAATTACATTGTAAAGGTCGTCAAGAAGAATATTGTTAAATAGATCTTTAAAATCATAGGTATATAAAGAGGTAATATTACTATATATATATAAATACTTGAATGATACAATAATTGTTATTCCATTTGAGCACATCTGCATTTTACTTTATCACAAAAGCACATCTTTAAATAAAGAATAAAACTGTAAAATGTCTTTAATGTTTGATAAATATAGTATTTTGTGTAATACTGTTGTTTGCAATTCACTGTTTTCGGCTATTCGGATGTTTTTGAAGCGTAAGTTAAAATCAGTCATATAAAATAAAAATCTAAATTGAGAACAAAATATTGCAATAATGCACTTGAAAATTTGTCTAATACTCAAATATTTTTGATTATTTCATTTATTTTAAATTATTAGTAAGCATTAATGATTATTATTTGATTACAAAAGCTTAACGAAATTAGAATTCGATTATATTCAATGCAATTTAAAAAAAAACACGAAAATATTTTAAACAGCTGTACAATAAAATTTTTAAAAGCTAGGAAGAAAATATTTCAATGAGAAATAGTTAAGTGCATATAAATGTAATATATTCAGTTTCAAAAATATACTTCAAAAATTTAAACGCGAAACGAATGCTGAAATTTTAAAAAATCCTCATGGTTTACATTGAAAACCAATTTCAAGTGGGCTTAATTCAGAATTTGTCGCCAACGGGAGAAGAAGACACCCCGTAAACCGGCGAACTAATGCATTTTCTACCGGTGCAAGGCGATGCTGCCACCCCTTGTTGTAGAGTTAACGTACTGGAAACAGATATCAGTGAGATTAACTGCCGGGCGGTGACGTATTTACGATCTCAATAGCGTGGAGAAGTAACCTTGAATGTGGATGATATTACGGTCGTCATTTCAAAATGGTCACCCCGTTTGCGGTTACGGTTTCTTCGGGATCCTTTCATGAATATGAACAGTTTAAAAATTCCTAGAGACTGTCACGACTTAACGTCCTGAGAAAATCAGTACACAATATAAATGAAAGGCCATGGTGAAAGTCAAGCGGAAATTAAATCTTGAGAAAGTGATTTTGATATCATTAATCCCATAACTTCTCAATAATTTACGATATACAGTGTGCCCCACCTAAATAAAGCCATCGTGATTTTGTGCCGTAACTGGATGTGAAACAAACGAATAAGAACGAGACAAATATATTAATTGTTTTGTACCTTTTAAATATGAAGAAAGTCGAAAAAAGTGCTTTCATATATAGGATCCTATAATTACATAAAGAAATTTATTTACATGTAAAAAATTTTGCATGTAATTAAAACGGTCTTTTCTGTTTATATTAATGTCTTCAAAAGTTTCCCATGTTTATTAGGAAATTTAAATTAATTAGCTGATTAAAAGACACTATTATCCGTATCTCGCAGACTAACACAAGTAAAATTAATTTTACAGAATCAATATTCTTTCTGTGTACACTCGAATAATTCATAATTAAAATGGCCTATTTTTATACCTGTCATTATATAATTTTTTAATTTACAAATGATTTAATTTGTTAATTAGTAAAAAATATTATTTATTGTTTTTCTGTAAATAGGAATGTAACACCTTTATAATAATACGTTATTTTAATGAATGTATTACCAGAGTGTATGTAGAAAAAAATTGGGTCTGTAAAATGATTTGTATGTGTGTTAGGGTGCACTCAGTGAACCAAATGCGATAAATACTTGCCTCGAATCAATTAAAAAACTTTATTACTCACAATTGACTTAAAAAACTTTTGAAGACATTAATGTAAACAGAAACGGTTACTGTATTGATATACAAAATTTCTTACATGTCAATAAATTATTCTTATAAATAAAGGCAAGGCCGTACCCATAAGAAAATTTTTAGGGGGGGGGGGGCAAAAGGTGAAAAAGGTTCAATTTTTCACAAAAAGGCTTCATTATTATTGTTTTGTTAACAGAATTTTAAGTTTCTCGGAGTGGAGACCGGACCCCCCTTCCCCCCCCCGGGTACGGCCTTGAATAGGATTCTATACATGAAAGCTCTGTTTTCGATTTTCATCATTTTTAAAAGGTACAAGACCCCTTAAGAAAGTATAGACAAAAATATGTATTTACAAAGAAAACACTCACGCCCTGCCTGAGCAGGAATAAAATAGGTAAAATAAGAGGGTCAAAGTGCCCCCCCGAAATAAGGCTAGTATTGTTAATAGCCAATATATTCACTGTTTACATATAACTTTGAATGGTCGATGTAGAATATCATTTACCTATCCTTGGAAGACGGTAACATCAATATTCAAAGATGGTTGCCTTCAGTTCTACCATAGAGCCTTCACCTTCTTGTCTTTAAGAGAAGAATCAGCTTCCAACTCAATCTATAATCATACTATCCAAAAGAAAATAGCAGATTTGGCCAAAGATCATCACGCCTGGAAGGATCAGTGGTATCGTGTTATGGTCTCAGAAGGGTAAAAATCCTGCTATGTATTTACTCTGATCCCTGACTCACTCTTTAACAATTCCTGGCAACCACTCGAAGATAAAACTTTTATTGCCATTACTCCAAGAAGATTAAAAAGTTCAAAAAGATTAAAAAGCACAAAAATCGTAATAACATCTACACTGTTTGCACGATCCGCTTGAAATTTTCCATAATTATGTATAAAAATATAGAAAACAATTTGAGCTGCTTTAAAAATGTGAAAATCCACGCGTCTCTCATTTTTAAGCAATATTTCGCTCTTTTCAGCTCCATTTTATTTCTGAGAGTTAAAAATGTGAATAATTTGCGTGTCAAAATGAGCTGTTTCAAAGTTACAATGAAGTCATATTTGAAGTTACGGTCATCAGGCTTTGAAGGGAAAGTTGTGATTTCAGTTCGTTTTAAACAGTTTTTACACATTACATTGTTTAATGTTTTTGTTTTTTTTTTTATTAAAATTATCGTCTTCTTGAAATATTGATATAAGAAGGGCTGTGTACACAAAACGAAATAACGAAATCTTTCGAATACGATAAAATTCCGTGCGTTTCCAGAAGAACATGAAATTCGATTTGTGTATATAATAAAAAATTCAATATGAAATTATTTATTTTAGGTGGATCAAAATAAAATATATTGATTGTAGAAATATTTTCGTCAAATGTTTTTTCTAGCGTTCGTTGTAATTGCTTCCACGACGGGCTTCGACTTCTAGTTATAATAATAATTTCGATGGTCCAGACAGCGTTGCGTTCTATTGAGATGGCACGAGGAGATCTTCTTCAAGGGATAAGAAGGTGGAGGCTCATTATACAGTGTGGGGAGGCTTTACCTGGTGGTAAATTGGCTTGGCTTTTCCTTCAGGCCATATAAAACTACTTATTACCAATAAATGCTAGAAACCCATTTACTGCCATCTGCAGGGAGAATCGGTAGTCGCAAGTTTGATTTTTCATCAGGACAACGACATATTCAGATTTCCAAATCCTCTTAAAAATTGTTTTTTGGTGATTAATTGTACACTGGCTTCAAAAAGTTAAGAAACAACCGTTTTTTTTAGACTAATATGCAAATGAATGAATGCAGAAACACCAAATTCTGATAACACGTGCACAAAACAGCTATGTATTGACTGCAACAAAGAAGTTTTGTAAGAAAAATGCAAAAATGATTTAAAACAAATAAAAAATCTCTCTGGAAATGTCCATTCTTGGAAAAATTAATATATCACAGTTTTATGGGGCAAAATGTCATAGAAACGTAACAAAAATGAGTTTTATTAAGGGATATGCCCACCCCTAGCTAGGATGCATTGGCGACATCGACTTTCCATGCTCTCAATTAAGTTGTCAGTTACCGAAATGGGAAGCTCCTCTAAAGACCTTGGAGGTGGCCGTAAAGGAGCAACCTGTCTACCAAGATAGTCGCAAAGATGCTCTATCGGATTCAGGTCTGGAGATTGAGCTGGCCATTGCATTCGCTTTAAACCAAGACCTTCAGATATTCGTCAGCAACTGCAGCTAGCTGAGGTCGTGCGTTATCATCCATAAGAATCAAATGATTGCCATTTGCCATAATTATATGGACGGACATATGGATCAAGTAACATATGGACGGACATATGGATCAAGGATGTGATCCCGATATCTCACACCAGTCAGAGCTCCTCCCTGGAACACATGCAGGTCAGTGTGACCACCGAGTGATATCCTTGCACAAACCATTATTCTACCATCTCGGTAACTGTGTCTTTCATCAGCGTTCGACTGATGGTATCTGGTGCTTCGTTCCCTCTGGTATCTGGTGCTTTGTGCCCAAGATAAGAGTGCCCTTCTCTGTCACCAGTTTAGGGGGACACACACAACTGGTCGCCTTGAATAGAGACCTGTGTTGCACCTTACAATCGGATATTCTTCTCCCTTATATTACAGAGTGGTCTGCAACAAATTGCGGAACAGAAACACGTCTCCTCTGGGCCGAAAGAACTATAAAACAGGCTTCTGCAGGTGTGGTAGCTCGTGGTCGGCTTGAAACATGTCTTGAGGATGCAGATGCTTCGGTTTGATGTTGATTCCAGAGACGGTGGACCACACTGCGACACACATTATGGCGCCTAGCAGCATCAGCCTGCGACAATCCTATTTCAATCCATCCGACCACTCGCAACCTTAACGAATCAGCCAAACGGCTTCTCTCAGACATTGCGGGACTCTACATGCTATTATCAACGAATCTGCTAACAAAAGTTGTAAATCATTAAAAGTTGCACGCGTAAATAGGAAAACCTGATATCTGCATATTTTTCTATCACTCATATGTGCCTGTTCTTTCCTATATATAAAAAAGTGGTAGTTATCGTTTTTGCATAAATTTGCATAAAGTTCATTTTTATAATTTATATAAATTATAAATTTTATTATTAGTGTCATTTTTTAATGGCGAGCTTCGAAAAAGATGTTGTTCCTTAACTTTTGGAGGCCAGTCAATATCACGAGTTGTCAGGCTATTTTAGCTTGATCTCATTCCCCAATAAAATGCTTGGAGTATCTTCAGTTGCGCTAGATATGCAAATGCCAGACATTTTCAGTTTGTGACAGAATTGAAGGCCGCCGCCTTTGAATACTGGGGCAGTATTAGTGAGGAAGGATTCCTCACTATCCTCGGAGGATCCTCGAAGGATTGGTAAATGATATGTTACATCGACTATTCAAAGTCATATGAAAATTTAGCTAATATATTGGCTATTAACAGTACTGACTTTATTCCGGAGGGACACATTTTCCCCTCTTATTTTACAGATTTACTTTTTATTCCTGACCAGGTGGGGAAGGGAGTGAGTTTTTTCCTTGTAAATACATATTTTTGTGTATAGTTTCTTAATATATTACTTTCATTCTTATTCCTCTGTTTGACGTTCAGTTGCGGTACAAAATCACTATGGATTTATTCAGGAGTGAAACACTATGTGTTTGTGTATATTTGTGTTACACCGAAATCCCGAATTTGGGGAAAGCCTACATTCGCCAGTGAATGTGAGCAAATACGAAAAACATCAGTGAAAGCCCGAGTAATTTTGTTATCTTGTTAATTATTATATTATTGTGCATACGAGAAATCGACCATCACAGACCAAATTTGTCAGACAGTCCAAGTTATAACGACAAGGTAATAGATTACTAAATTAAATCACATAATTTATGAGTATAATTTAATGGGTGACAAAGAACTTTATTAGGTACACTGTATATGTATAATTAGTCATATTATTTTTCATTTGTGTTCTATAAAATATATTTATTTTGATAATAAATAATCAAGAATTTTTATGACCAGTTGTTATTGAGAGCAGTAAAGATCGCATTTTAATTCTTTTTCTATATGTATTCGAGTATTTCTTTGTTCTCATGAGACGAATTTTGCCGAAATCTGAAAATCTGTCTGACAACTCCATATATTTATAAAATGTTCCCATATTTCAGAAATTTAGAATGTTTTTCCCAATTTCAGCAGATTATCGCGAAAATAGGCGTGTTTAAATTAAAGAAATCGGCAGGTATGGTGATGGAAAACTACATAAAATGTATGTCAGTGTGCCTTAAACATAATGTTTTTCTTTAATTTATTTGCTAATAGTGTTTGTATCCACTATTCTTCGATGTGATTTCTTTCATTATTTTTTTAGGATTCAAGGAGATTAGATTTTCTTAAAAAATTACAGTCTCTCTGATTGGTCCAAGGAATATTTTAGCATACTGTGTTCATAACATTTCTGGGAAAAAAAGGTAATCTTTTGAAATATTTGTTGTTTTATTCACAAAAATTCTGGAAAATGCATTAAATGCAGTTATTTTAGTTAAAACTAATTTTTTATGAAGTAAATAGTGTA
The DNA here is from genome assembly GCA_038373885.1 of Cheiracanthium punctorium. NCBI lineage: Eukaryota > Metazoa > Arthropoda > Arachnida > Araneae > Cheiracanthiidae > Cheiracanthium > Cheiracanthium punctorium. The sequence continues at coordinate 39,884 of JAWZYV010013037.1, forward strand.
AAAGTTTAGAAAACTAAAAAAAAAAATTAGACAAATAAAATTAAACAAATGAGTAAAACTTTCTGTTTTTTATTTTTTTAATTTTTTTATAGCGAGATTATTTACATTACCAGAATTCCTAAGTAAGTGTCTAATATAACATTCTTTAATACAAATATAAAGTTTAATAATGTGAAATAATTAGGATATTTGTTTTAAAAGAAAAATTAACTTATTGAAAATTCACACTAAGGTAGAGTATCTCCATCAAAATACGTAATACAAGTCAATCCTACTATATAGTTACGCTGACAACGCCTATAGGCAATTCCATATGAACGTGCAACATTAGTTACCATACACTTGATTCAATAACCAGTTTTATAAAATATCCCATACAAAAATGAATGATTTTTTTGATAAGAAAGATACACACAAACTACTCATAAAGATTATAGCACTTAAGAAGTAAAATTTTAGCATACAACTGTGACTTTTCTGCCCAAACATCAATGTCTGTAGTTGGTAGCATGAGTTACCAAGCAATTTTTAGCTGATTCTAATTCTCAAGTGCTGTAATCTTAATGAGCATCAATCAGTTTTGTATGGGGTATTTTATAAAATGGGTTATTGAATGAAGTGTATGGTAAATCATTCTACATGTTTGTTACAAGTCGGGTTCTTTTCCATGTTCGGAGACGGGAAGGATGAACGAAACAGACTATGTTTAGTCCCAATATATTTTTATTGACACATTACGAAAGGGACACAAAACACTTTTTACACTATAAAACATTTAAATCACAAAATTAGTTTTCATCTCCCTGGCATGAACGCCAGCTGCCTGAGATCCTTTTTCGGACCTCCTTTCTCTCCCTCTCCTTGAGCGGAGCTGCCAGTTGCTAAAAAAAATACGGGGTTGCCACCCGTAGTTCAGGGGCAAGGTTACCACAATTAGCGAACCTAACACGCCCCACCTAAGTATAAAATTAGCCCTTAGTGGCTGATTTTATCTAAGCATAACAGGAACACATTGCATATTCAATTAATAAACTTCAAACTAAATTGCCAAATACACTATAAGATGCCAACGTATGAAAATTACACAACTTACCAATTATAAAAAGAATACAAAATATAAACATTATACTAATCGTAAAAAGAATACAAATTAGACACGTAACAGTCACATTAATCGAGATAATGCATCTGCAGCTGGGTGTTGTACGGGTCGGTGTGTGATGAAATAGTTCCACCTTTGTAAAGCTAGAGCCCAACGGGTTAGCTTTGGACTTTTTGGAGTGGTCTGGTTCAGAAACTTTAATGGATTATGATCCGATATTATCTCTATTCGAGCACCGCAAATCCACTTGTCGAATTTGTTCATACCAAATAGCACAGCCCAGGCCTCTTTCTCGATGCTTGCCCAGTTCAATGGGTGGCTGTGAATTTTTGGCTGGCAAATGCTATTGGCTTGTATGATCCATCGGCATCTTGTTGAGTTAAACAACACCCTACTCCTATGTCGGATGCATCACAGTGCACCTGAAAAGGCAAGTTGACATCGGGAGTAACTAATCCTGTCACTTGACAAAGCAAATCTTTTAATTTATTTAAAGAATTTTCTTCGTTTTCTCCCCAAGAAACAATATTTGGTTTATTTTTCTTGGTAAGATCTAAAAGTGGACTCGATATTTCGGCATAATTTGGTATATAGGTGCGGTAAAAGCCCATCAATCCAAGTACTGAACGAACCCCTTTTTTATTGGTAGGTCTGGCCAAATTACGAATCGCTAATATTTTGTCTTCATCTGGTGCATCCCTACCTCCTCCTATCACGTGACCTAGATATTTAATCCTTTTGGCCGCGAAAATACATTTATTCAACCTTACTGAAAGATCGCGATGGTCTAACTCAGTTAGAACTGACTCCAAATGAACTAAATGGTCTTCGAAGGTTTTTGAAAATATTACCACATCGTCCATATACGCTTGCGCATACTCTGAATGTGATTTTAAAACGCGATTCATTTCTCTTTGAAAAGTCCCAGATGCCCCGGCAAGACCAAACGGCATGGTCTTCCATTGGTAAACGGCATTGTGGGTGGTAAATGCCGTGAGCGGTTTGCTATTCTCCTCCAATTTTATCTGCCAGTACCCCTTTAATAAATCTAGGCTAGTCAGCCAGTGGGCAGCGCCGGCTATAAAGATCAACTCTTGCATATCCTTCATAGGGAAAATGGGGACTTTAGTGACTGCATTTAACGCTCGAAAATCTATACACATTCTCATCGTAGAGTCCTATTTTGTCACACAAACTATTGGGTGGGCAATTTCTGAACTAGACGGTTCAATCAAGTCTAGATCTAAAAGTTCTTGGACCTGACGTTCAACTTCCTTCCGAAAAGCAATTGGGACGCTATAACAATGAGGCCTTTTACGTACGGAATTTGGAATAAGCTCAATTTTATGCGTGCCAACCCGGACTGGTTGCACAGGCTTAGTAAAGATACGTTTGAATTTTACAATTAAATTTTTAAGGGCTTTTAATTGATTACTATCTAAGTGTTCAACGTTAAGATTTTCAAGAATTTAAAAAAAATTTAGGTTCTTTGGTAGTGGTTGGTAGAGTTTCAACATGACCGAACTCCTTTTCTTCGTCAAAAATTACGTTCACTGAATTAGCCCTAGCTATGTATTGTTTCAACTTATTTTGGTGTATATGTTTTGTTGAACCGTCTGGCATTTTCACAAAGAAGGAATGTGGTTTACGTTCCTCAGTGATAATTGCAGGGCCTTGCCATCTGGCAAATAATTTGTTCGTTGAGTCGAGTATTAACACTATCACCTGATCTCCAACTTTAAACACTCTATCAGATGATCTTAAATAATGGTTATAGGCTGACTTTTCTTGCTGCACTACCGAAACAAGCCTGGCTTGCTCCGCAACTTTCTCAAGCTTTGTTTTCAAATCCTCCAAGTATTTGGAAATGAGAGTGGTGTTCAATTGTAAATTATTGTGCTTCCCAGTCCAAGTAGATTTCAAAATCGATAACGGACCTTGGGGCTGTCTGCCATACAATAGTTGAAATGGAGACACTCCCGTAGTCGAATGAGGAATTTCCCTGTACGCCCAGAGAACATACGGAATCTGTAGATGCCACCCTCTACCTTCTTCCCTTATTACGTTATGTAGCATGTTTTTCAAAGTTCTATTGAACCGTTCCACCAATCCATTAGATTGTGGATATCCGGGCGTAGAGAATCTTGGACTACTTCCAATCCTTTTCTCAAACTCTTTAGTCAGTTCGGCTATAAAGTTCGTCCCGTTATCCGACGCGATAACGTTCGATATACCCGTCCTTGAAAATATGCACAACAATGCTTCACAGGTTACTTTTTCATTCAACCTCGTCAATGGTACTGCCTCGCCCACCTAGTATGTTGATCAACCAAGGTCAAAATATACTTATGGCCTTTGGAACTCGGCGGGTCTATTGGACTAATCAAATCCACATTGACTACCTGAAATGGTAACTCAGGTCTTGCCACAGGCGTAATAGGCGCCCTATCACTAACCTTAACCGTTTGAGTGAGCTGACATTCTTTACATGAGCTACAATATTTTCTGACATCGGCCCTCAGACCTTCCCAAAAGAACGAATACTTGATTCTTTCAAGAGTCTTTTTAAAACCCATATGACTACTGAATACTGAAGTATGAGCCAATTTCAACACTTCGTTTCTTCTGCATGTTGGGACTACGAGTTGCCCGATACTCTCCCCTAGTATTTTATCTCTATGAAATAGGAATCCATCTACTTCATAATAATTGCCCTTGCCCTCTTTAGCTAGCCTCCAAGCCATTGCTAAATCGGCACACCTGCTCAGAGCGAAAACTATCAGCCGTTATGCTTCCGTTATCTGTCTCAGCGGTTACTTCCTCCTCCTTGTCCTCTACCGTCCCCACTTCATTCCCATACGAAGTGATTTCTCTTGGAGAATCCTCCAAATCAATGTCATCCTGTGCTTTCTCCCACAGAGTCCCAGATGAAACCTCGGATTCACCCAAATTTCCCGAATTTTCCTCCGGGCCTTGAGAGTCCTCAGCCGGAGAATTTACTCCACTCTGAGCCCCTCCCAATGAATTCAAAACATCCGGTGGAATTAATACACCTTCCACCAAAACCTCTCCTAAAGCACATAACACTGGTTGGTGTACCACATTTACAAGGTCACCCATCGCTAGACCAATCGGAACGTAGACCACTGCCGTACCAAAAATACCCTTCAAGTATATTGTGGAAGCTCCTTCGACTGGAATACCCGGAACCAAATCCCTTTTGACAACCGTAATTTCCGTTCCCGAATCTACTAATGCGCGTACTAATTTCCCATCTATACTAATAGATGTCCTTTCCAGTCTGGAAAGTTCGTCTTCAATAGCCTGTCTCGGGACAACTTCGCCTAACAAGTCTACCCTAGCGACCACTGCCTCATCTTTTGATTCTGCCACAACATGATTTATCTTAACCTTTTTATTATCAACTTCCTTGTTTCTAGGGCAATACCTTTTTAAATGATTTTCAGACCCACAGGTGTAGCACGTTAATTTCTTTGCTTCGGAGACTTTAGTTTTATCAAAACTTTTCTTAGGGAAAACGTAACTGTTGTCTAGCCTTTTTTCGTCCATGGGCTGTTTAGCCCAGTTACCATGTAACCCCTTTTTATCAACCTCAGCCCATTTGCCTCTCACCGATCCTTCAAAATATTTACCTTTCGAGGCATAGAAGATGTCACACTGCTTCCCCAATTCCTTGGGTTTGAACCAATTTTCCCCCTGAAGTACTCCTATGTGAGTCATGGTCTCAGAATCCAACGTTTGGAAAATCCTGTCTGACACTACAAGTTGATTTACCGATTCAAAATCATTCGCCCCCCTCAGTTTACAATAGTATGACCACATTGAGGTTAAACGCGATGCAAACTGGCAGAATGTTTCATCCGGATTCCGTTTTGCCCTACGGAAATATTCCAAACATAATTTCGGTGACGGTTCATACTCTTTGAGCACCAATTGTTTAAGCGAGTCATAATTTTGAAATTCCTTCTCATCCAAATTCACTAACAAATTAGATACCTTATCCCCTAATAGACAAAGAAGAACTTTCGGTTTATACTCGTCGCTCACGTTTTCAGTAAGAAATACTTTCTCCAAACTCGAAAAGAAATAATCCCAACCCTCAGATTTATTGGGCACCTTTACCGTTAATAACCGCACCATCCTAACAATTTCATCCAATGATCTTGGCCTTACGGCCTGATCTCCGATCTGAGTTGCACCCGCATTTTTTGTTAATTCTAGCTCTAGACGAAATTTTTCAAGAGCATATTTTTCTTGTTCTATTTTTAATTGAAATTCCCTTTCTCTTTCTTTTTCCTGATATTCCCTTTCTTTTTCCTTTTCCTGATATTCCCTTTCTTTTTCATTGTCTAGTTTTCGTTCGTTTTCCTCTCTTTCAGAAACAATAGCCTCTAACAATTCCTTAGCGTCCGCCTCTTTGTATTTTGTGCAACCCAATATTAATTCCTTTAGGTCTACCTTAGACATGGCAGAGTTCGGCTTTTCCCTCAAATCTTCTGCCAGACAAAATAAATCTGTTTTTCTGCTTTTATTTAAAAAAGACATTTTTTTAAAAGCTATCCCGAATGCCAAATTGCCTTAAAATAGTTTTAAATTGCAAGCATACATCATACTTTAAAGGAATAATACACATATATTACCTGATATGCAAAATTAAAATTAAATATATCATTCATGTCATTTAAAAAAAAAAAACTCTCCAAAACATATAATATTTCGAAAAATATACTTATACTGTATTCATGATATTAAGAAAATTCACCAACTTATTTATCACTTTAAATATATACTAAAATATATTCATGATATTCTATTCATGATATCAAAATTTAATAGCATATAAACTCAAAAATAGTTTCCTTTCTTTTTAATAATAATAAAAACAAACACCGCATAGAGCGAGCAAATCAAAAATACTTTTAGCAGGAAATAATCATTTCAGTCCTCTAGAACTATATTTCGTCACTCTTACCACAGAGCTCAGCTTCCCCCCTTCATGAAGAGAAGAGGCAAAAACAAAATAACGAAGCTGAAGAAAACGCCGGACTTGGGGGGGATGGGCCGTTCAAATGAAAACTATGTATGGAGATAAGAGTGTTTGGATGACTCATCCTCTGCGAACGCTCCAACTCTCCGCTGCAGGCTTGGAAGACGTAAAGTTACGGCCAGCGAGTTATTAGAAATATTAGCACCCACCTTTTAGTAGATTTCGAGATTTTCGATGTTTTGGAAAATTCACATGCACTTTGCAGGTCTGATCTGCTGTCATCGCTTGCACACTTCGCTATGTTCCCGTTCATCGGTGAACAGGGCGTTTGTTGACTCGCAGTAAAGTGGGGGAATCCAGGAAATTTATAGTTGTATCCTCACTCGCCTTCGACACATGTCTCCGCTGCCGCCAGTGTTACAAGTCGGGTTCTTTTACATGTTCGGAGACGGGAAGGATGAACGAAGCAGACTATGTTTAGTCCCAATATATTTTTATTGACACATTACGAAAGGGACACAAAACACTTTTTACACTATAAAACATTTAAATCACAAAATTAGTTTTCATCTCCCTGGCATGAACGCCAGCTGCCTGAGATCCTTTTTCGGACCTCCTTTCTCTCCTTCTCCTTGAGCGGAGCTGCCAGTTGCTAAAAAAAATACGGGGTTGCCACCCGTAGTTCTGGGGCAAGGTTACCACAATTGGCGAGCCTAACAATGTTCATATGGAATCTCTCCTATATAGTTACTCAACTGAATCGCACTCTAAAATTTCCGGGTTAACACTCGAAGATAAAACTTTTACCGCCATTACTACTAGAAGATTAAAAAGTTCAAAAATATTAAAAATCACAAAAAGCGTAATAACAGCTACACAGTTTATACAATCCGCTTGAAATTTTTCATAATTATGTATAGAAACATAGAAAACAATCTGCACTACTTTAATTCCTGAAAATTCACCCGTTCTCTCATTTTAAAGCAATTTTTCGCTCTTTTCAGCTCCATTTTATTTCCGATAGTAGAAAAAGTGAATCATTTGCGTGACAAAATTAGCTGTTTCAAGTGACGAATATATGTCTATACTCAATATATATGAAATCTTCGTCCACCTAAAATAAATAACTTCATAATTATTTTTATTATATACACAAATCGAATTTCATGCTCTTCTGGAAACGCGTGGAAACTTTTCGCATTTGAACGATTTCGTTTTGTGTACACAGCCCCTTTTGTATGTACACAATGGCGCCATACTGAAATCGCGGTGATCAGGCTTTGAATTGAAAATTGCCATTCAATTCGTTTAAAATAGTTTTTCCAGATAATATAATTTATTTTTTTAAATTAAAATGGTTGTCCGCTTGAAGCATTGATACAATAGGGGCTGTGTACACAAAGCGAAATCGTTCGAATGTGAAACGTTTCCAGAAGAGCATGGAATTCGATTTCGGTACGTAATAAAAAATGAATATGAAGTTATTTGTTTTAGGTGGACGAAGATTATGCATATTGAGTGTAGATATATTTTCGTCAGATGTTTTTTTCTACGCCCTCTGTAAATGCCTCCTAAACGGACGTTGACTTCTAATATTAAAGACTAAACCGAAACTTTGAGTATTGAAGGCTGCTCTTCGAGTCTGAGTGAAATCAAAACTTATTTTTTCTTTAATTCCTGCATCAAAATATTATTTCATTTCTAGCAGTAGCTGTAGGCAGAGTGTCCCGAAGAGATAATATCAGGCTTTAATTCTTTATCTTTTAGGGATAAGTGGGCAGAGTAAAATGAAAAAACTTTCGAAATAAGGTACGAAGAAAGACTACGTTAAGAAAAATATTCTTCTCGTTAATTTTCAAAGGGTGACACATTTAAATTTGCATAAGAACCCCATACAAAAAAATTCCCAATTATTAAAAGGTGCCACATAGTAATGAGACGCTGTGCAAAATTTTAGAATTATATTCTAAAAAGTGTCATAGATATGAATATAAATATATGCTGACTTAAACAACTTTTCAATGCTCTCGAAGAAAAAAAAACACCTTGGACGACCGCGTTCCAACGGTCGCACAGAAATCACGAATATATATATATTTTTTTCACTCCAGCAATAAACGTTTACATTCAAATTTATGTATAGCCGCTGATCACATTTGCTGAAAGATATCTGAGACGTTTTATGATGAAAAGTCGAATTTTGGTAGATCACCTCATTGGGGATGTATGGGGCACATTTCACTAATTGCGAATGTTTTGTACGGATCTGTGTAAAAAATTAAAATGTCGCTCTTTGAAAATTAGCGAGAAATTTATTTTTTCCTACTTTATTTTGAATATTTTTTTTTCATTGCTTACTTATCTCTATCGATAAAGAATTAAAACACATTACCATTTTTTGGGAACACCCCGTATACTCGGTATTTAATTTTCTTTTATCAGCCAGGTCCATCTTAAATTTTTAACAAAAGATATTCGACTTCAATTTAAAAGAAAGCATTCTGACATCTGTTTTACTTTGCATGGCATACTTCTTGTAAGGTGCCACACATTAAACAAATATATATATATATATATATATATATATTTTTTTTGAGATCACATTTAAAAAATTCAAACTACTGTCTTTGAAAAATCATTTAAGACAAAAATTATTTTTTAAACATACTGTTAATGCTATATTAGCGATTCAAAAATGAACATTTTAAGTAAATTATTACTGTTTTCGAGATTAAGGTGGCAAAGGGCGTTGAACCTGATTTTTTTTAAATTTTAAATTTTGAACACTATGTAATATGTAGGGATATATACGATGTATGCTGAAATTCTTTTATCAAATTTAAATCTCAAATATTTATTTTTTGGAAAAAAAAGTCAGTTTTTGATTGAAAGTAAGCTAAACACAACAAAGTTTTAAAGTATGCTCCAAGTGCATCCTAAATCAATTTAAAAAGCAAGTTAGACAAGTATAAAGATATAACTATACGTTAAATTACATAAACATTTATTTGAGAAAAAATGTTTCACATTGACATGCTAGCTTTCATTTTAGCTAGTTTATTTCATTTAGCATGTACCAATCTTTGCCTAAATTATATTGTTACAGAAAAACATGAGGAATAATATTCATAATATGATTCTAAATATTCATCAGAAATTTGGAAGAAAGCTACAAGTATCTCCGTGATACATTTGGAAAAAAAACAGACCAGCTGAAAAATTCAAAACCGAGGTGAAGGATGTTAAAGGGAAATCTTTTCAGTTCCAGTCCTTCAGATGGACTTGTTTAAAATAAAAATAATAAACTTTATAACTGTTCGATTTCAAAAATTCGAATTGCTATAGTAAACTAGGAAGGAGTTTTTTTCTAGACGGAATATTCTATATTTTGAGACTGCGGTCAATTTTCATCCTTTTTCACCGCATTTTGTTCCCTTAAATAATAGGCTCAACTTTTGTAATGGGGGACTTATGCATCAATTCAATTTAAAATCTCTTTTACCCACTCGAATGATAATAACAAAGGCATAGATAAAAGAAAAATGATACCACAATTGCTTAAACTCAGTTGAACGTTCGCCTCACATGAATGCAAAGAGACAAATGTCAGTGGAAGTACAATGCAAAAAAAAAAAAAAATCATTCGCTTTTTATTTAATTTACTAGCTGAAGTACCCGTCGTTGACGAGTTAGTACATAATGCAAATTTTCAAAAAGCTTGAATCTTCGTCAACGTTGTAGGAGTATAAAGAATGAAAACAGTATATTAGCAATAGTATAGAAATAAAAGTTAAATCTCCTGTATATTGTTAAAAGATAACAGGTTTTGGAGTGTCGTATCCTTTTTCTTAACAACCATCTCACTTCGTCTACACGCGAGTAACTCAAGAGGAGATAAGAGTTTTTACTCAAACAAAATATAGTATTTTTCATGCGGGGTAAGTCATCACAGAAATATTAGACAACAGTATGATTTATTCACAAACGCTACAAAACCAGACGAACAATAGTCTCGACATCAGACATCAGAGCTTCTTGATTAGAAAGAATACTTACTTAGCCGTGTGGTGCTGCCATCTATATATTACCATACTTACTAAAACACCACAGTTTCTCCCCCACAAATTTTTACGAATAATTTAGTCAGTTCGGTGGCCTTCTTTTTCTCTGTGATCGGCGTACCTGTGGAGAGACAATAGTTTGATTATTTGGGAGAGCTGGAGGATTAACATCAGGAATTTTAGGCTGGGTGGCATCACGAGCGTCTGTTGCTCTCAGGTCCATAGGTTCTGGATCTAGAGTGTTGGGAGGTCTGGATTCTGAAACTGTAGGACATGTGGTGTTGGAATTGGAATGTCCAGGATCTGTAGCCATTGTGGGTGGACAGTTCTCGGTAGAGTTGGAATGTCCAGGCTCGGTAGTCGTAGTGGAAAGAACTCTAACGTTCTTTGCTTGCACAGGACATGTTTCATTGGTGGAAGTGACTTCTTCGTCAGTAGGGATATTTTCCTCTGGAACTTCACCACTTGGTACTTCTGAACTTTCGTCGAAAATGTCTGTACCTGCAGATCTAATCTGGTCAACATGTCTCTTCCAAATATTCGAACGTACTTTAATTTTGTAATGTACTTTTCCTTCTCTTGCAATAATCCGTCCAATTTTGCTTCTGGAGTGTAATTTCGTACAGCTACAGCTTCGTTTATTTTAAACTCTCGGAATCTAGGCTTTTGTAAATTTGAGGTTTGTTTGTTTTGTACAGAATCTGACGCATTAGGTATCAGCAAATCTAACTTTGTTCAGATGTGTCTTTTTAGAAACAGCGATGCAGGACTCTCCCCCGTCGTGATATGAGGCATCTTTCCTATATTGTAGTAAAAACTCGTTCAGTTTTCTTTGTAAATTTCCTGGTTCCCTGGCTAGTGCTTTGAGGCCTCGTTTGAGTATTTGGACGTACCTCTCAGCCTGTCCATTTGTAGATGGGTGGTAAGGGGCCCTTAATCTGTGTCTCACACCATGTGTAAGGTGTAAGGAATCCACCAGTGGGGCCGACCCAAGGGTTTACGGCTTTAATCCCCCTGGGGAAACATTTATTTATAATCATAAAAATACAAACTATGCCGCAGGCAGAACTAAGAAGCCTGCGGCAGAACAAACAACAAAAGAACATAAAAAGTCAAAATAATAAAACTAAGAGCAAAACGAGCAACCTCCACAATGTCTTCACCAGCACTGACAACCATATCGACCAGGCACGAGCAACGACTGTTTTATAATGTCACCTTAGCCTTTTTTTTTTCCAGTGCGCCAAGATTAAGGCCATTATCTCTGCCAGTTATTATTATTATTATTATTATTATTATTATTATTAATTACAACACCGGGGGAAAGCTAAGTATATCTAAATTTTATATCACTGTACAGTTCTATTAATCTATTGTATTTATCTTTTATTAAGTTCATTATTCTATGTATCTGTATTATTTGTATAAAATTTTGATATTCCGTTACATTATTGTTTCTGCGTATGTTATGCGGCATTAGGGGACAGCCTCCAAACGCAAAATGCAGCGGGTCACCCAGGGACCCGCAGTTACAATTTTCGGTGTTCCTCTTATTAATCCTTTTTAAATACTTTGGGAAGCTGCCCCCACCAGTAATGAACTTAATTGCTATTGTATTGTTGATATCAATACTATGTTTAATTTTAGGTATGAAGTTATATGTATATGTGCCTGTTTCACTGTTATCCCACCAAATTTGCCATTCAGAATCTATTTGTTTGTTTATTAGATATACTATTTTTGAACGTGGAACCGATAGTGTTCTATTGCTTATAGGATGGTTATTTGTCAAAGGTAATTTGGCCAGTTGGTCTGCCTTTTCATTCCCCCAGTGTCCCACATGAGCCTTGATCCATATCATAATGATCCGTAGATCACTATTGTTTTTTAATAGATTATATAATTTGATTAAGATTTCAGTATAGGGACACAGAGACTTCAATTTCTCCACCGTGGACCTGTTGTCAGTATAGATCTTAATAGATGTGTTCACCATGTGTTCGCAAAAAAACTTTCGAATTCGTCAGACGTAAACTGTGGACCATTGTCTGTGGTCATGGTTACGAGAGCCAGTGGAAAACCATATCTTGCAAACAGGGAAGAAAGGGAATTAATTGTATGATCTGCTGTAGTATTAGGCACAATAAAAATCTCTGGCCATTTGCTGTAAGCATCTACCACTAAAAGAAACATTTTTCCCATTGTAGGACAGCAAAAATCTACATGTATTCGTTGCCATGTTTAGCAGGATATTCCCAATAGTGAACATCTACTTTTGGGGGATTATTTTTAAGATTTATACAAGTGGTACAGTTTCTCGCAAGATTTTCAATGTCCTTCCCTAGTAGCAATTTCTCCTTGGCCAGAGACTGGCCGCGTAGCGAATCGCCAGTGAATACGCATCGGGCCGGGCGTGGTGAAAGTGCATGTATACATCCACTTAATGTCATCTTGGACTTGCCGCCGGCCAAGGTATCAGTACCCAATGAGTTTTCGCCGCGCCGCGATGGATTCAGAGGGATTGGCCCATTCACTTTAGGTGTTATAATGGGCCTAATGCCGTCTATGGTATTACTTGCCATTATGTTTTCATCGCGTCTATTTATTTTTATATAACTGATATAGATTTTTAAAAGATTAGTCCGATCAGTGCTCCAGTCAATTAATAATCCTTAAATTTTGTTTTGCCTGAAACACTGATACAAGGACTTTATTAAGGTCAGTTTTGTGAATTTCTTCAATGATTTTAGTTTGATAAAAGCTAAATTGTTAATTAGCAAAACTAAAATAATTTACCGAATTGTAATAAAATATTTATATCTTGGTAATGTCATTTTCTATTTAAAAGAGAAACCAATCTTTACTTATCCATTTATATATAAAATAGTTTTCATTAGATAAATTTGTTTCAATTTTCCCTATTTTACACATCAATGAACAGTGTTGTAGATAATGATGAAATAACACATCCAAAAGTGTGTATTGCCTGCAATAAGATATATTTGTAATTCTTTCAATACCAGCATATCAGTGTTCTTTAATTATTTTTATTAATCTCCTCAGAAACTGAAGGTTCATTTGCAAAAAATGTAAAAAACAATGTGTTCCTCTTTCATGACAAAGAAATATTAGGTGGTGATTTAATTACTAAGCAGTTGTATAACCTCAATGTTTTAAAATAGTGATTTTTATAATATGCCAAATAATGTATGAAAAAACAACCTTTTCAAACTAAAAAATAAATTGTGTAGGTGAAAGTAAAAAATTTAAGTTTGAGCTAAAATTGCTGAAAAAATATTCTTTCGCCAATAACAAATTTTCTCAACACAGGGTTGACACTCAATTTCTGAAAAAAAATTCAGTCTTTTCCAGATTACCATGTTATAAAAATCCAGACAATTTTTTATGTTTATGTCAACTTTGCATATAACATTTTTAGCTTTCCGAAGTAAGGTTAAACATTGTTTATTTACAAACACTGATTTTCCAAGTTTGGGGCCAAAATTTGCAATTTTTTCGCCAACATGAAATTCCCTGACCAATGGTAACCCACATTTGTTCGGAATGAAAGTTAATCTTTGAGAAACAACCATAAGTTATCTAAAATTCTTCAAATTGCAATGCAACTTACGTACTCATTTCAGGGTTTATACCCTTTTTTGTGATGTAAATTCCAGGAGTTTTCCCAGGAGCAGTTGAAAGGTTCCAAGTGCATTAAAATTTTATTCTTTCTTGAAGTTAATGTATTTTTCACTTAAAAAAAGTGTTTTGACCTGTTATAATTGAAAACCCATGTTCACAAAGATGTTATCCAACATTTAATAAAAATATGTGCATAATACTGTAATATGTTACCATAATTTGGTCTTTTTTAAAAATTTGATTAGGCCAGCCTCATGCATAATACATTCCTAATTTTCTTAAATTAATAAGTATTTATTACAAAAATATTAAAACTAATTTAAATTCCATTTAAAAAAATTAAATGAAAAATGTTGGTCAGTAGATGAATTAAAATGTACTTCATTTTAAAAGTAAAGTATTACTTTATAGCTGCAAACCTCAAATAATGAAAATTACAGGTTTTATATTAAAAAAGAGAGAGAGATTTAAAAAAAAAAAAACCCACATGTATGAATCGTCATTAGAAACCATACACATTTACACAAACAATACAAAAACAAATGATAGTATTTAAAAATCATTTATTAAAACTTTCAAATTTGTTAACAGAGGATAATAATTGCAGATTGTTTTCGGTAGATCATAACTGCGGTAGAACATTTTGAAACTTTAAATATCGGATCAAAAACTTAAATACACAATATTTCCAGGATTAGTTACTAAATTTCAGGAGTCTCCCATAAAAGACTGGAATTTTTAGGGGCCCATAATTTTTAAAATGAAAATCCAGGAGGCATACAGACCCTGCTATTTATGTTATTTTTTTAATACTGCACTCATCTTTTGCAGTAATCAAAAGATAGCATGCCTTGCAAAATAAGCATGTATTTTTAGAAGATAAATGTTTCAGCTATGGTGTAACTTAAGGGCAAAGTGAGAAATTGTCCCATACCCTAAAATTCAAATATAGCCGATTTGAAAATAGTGTTGTCTACAGTAGGAAACATTTTGCTTCCCCAATGTTACGTGCCAGGCCAGTTAGTATCAGGAAATTCTCATTTTTAAAGGGAGGATTCAGATGTCAAAGCTAAAATATGCAAAAAAATATATGCAAATATACAATAACCCATAAAACTACAAATAACAAACTAGTTAGATTTATTTTAGCCTAAAATTACTTACTTAAAACCTTAATTTCCTGGTACAGGATTTTTTCATTACCTCTATAAAGCGTTCTAGCATAGCTAACTTTTCAGATCCTCTGACAATATCTAGTCTACACTTTCACAGCTGTTAGGTTCCCCGAGACTTGACCAAGATTACTTTTCTACAAGAGGTTTATGTACTGCAATATATTTTGGGAAGAGGCAAAATCAAGTTGCACACAGTCTTTTCTGTTCAACTCCAACCTATTCTCTTCATATTTTGACTTTTAAGTTTATAAGTGTCAAACTTTAAATACTGTAACGGCGTGTAATTAATAGTCATTTAATACAATCTTTAAATATATTACATTTTAGATGTAATATATTTCATTATAACACTTGCGTCCCCATCCCCGAAGATCAACATCAGCACTTCAGAAATAGAGAAAGCGAGATAGTTTTAAAAGAAAATTTATTAAAGTTTATTTATTGATACAAAATTTGCTTCTGCTTCAAAGCCTGTTCCAGACATACTCCTTCGCGGTTGCATGCCCTCATCAAACATTTTTTAATTAACTAGTAACTTGGACATCCATCAGGGCTTTATTGAAGTTTCGAGCAAGCAGCAGATGTAAATAAATAAAATTAAACAAGACAAAATTAAAAATAAGACAATTACTATGAGTTGTTTCATTTTTTTTTTTAACGAGCAGGAACTTGCCAATTAGGCATTGTCCTATACAACTGCCCGAAGGTGTGGCCCTTTTATTATGGGCGCACATAGTGGGCGGCCAGCGTTACCCCCTATGAAGGGGCGGACACAATGCCCAGTCGGGGATCCAACCCTGGCTGCTGGGAGTTGAACCCAAAACCGGAGTACAGTGCTTCATCCACCAAACAACTCGGTCGGCCTACTAAGAGTGATTAAATAATGAATTCATAATCAATAATTTCATAAATCATTACTGTCCCAATCAGTACCTACACATACCAAAAATGACTTCTCAAGTTGTTAACTGTTGTCAGTATCATTTATGTTTAAAAATTATGTAATTAAATCAGTGATATACGGAAACTACAGTAACTCATGAGCAATTAATGAAACTTACAGGTGAGCATACAATATAGGTAAAAATTAGGCTATTTGGTTAATCGCCAGTGGCGAGTAGCCTCCATTTTTTTTTATTCGCCACTTTTTTGAGTTAATGGCCACACACCAGCCGAATTTTTTTGTATCATTAAAAACCAATTTAATTAATTACTTTTACTATCAATAAAAATTAAATTTTATTAAAAGAGTATAAATTTATAAAAATAAACAACCTTTTATTAAGAATATGAGTGTTAGGTCAGAATCATTAAAAGAAATCAAGATATCTTTGAAATCGTGCAGAATAATACATATTTATATTAACTTTGTTTGTTTAATAAAATGTTTTGAATATATTTAGATTACACATTTATTCTTTGTTTTATATTGCTGAAAAAAGATATGACAGTGCGAGAATGGCGACCAATGGCAATTTCTTTTATCGCCACTTGTGGACATTTAATCGCCACGTGGCGAGTCGCGACCGCTAATTTTTACCTATAGCATACAATGAGGGAAATTCGCTTAAGGATACAGTCATTTATTTTAAGCATTGAACACAAAAATAGTACAATGGTTAGCCAATTGTGAGAAACTAAGCCTTTGAAAATTTTAGTTCTTTTTATATGCTGATATTAGTCAAGCAGAAGCTTAGGTGACAACATGCCTGCACATACTGTCGAGATGCTTGGGGTTTCCAGCAGGTGTAATTTTTTAAATAAATATTTTAATTTTCACAACAGTTATTTTTGGCCATTTTCTAAATTTAGCAACTATGTTGTCGGTCAGTGGTGCCTGCTAACTATGACCTTTGTTGAACTCTATATATATATATATATATATATAGTTTTTGATAAAGGTTTTAGTTATGTTCCTCTAAAGGTCACATTCAAAACAATATTGCTAAAAATCACTACAAGAAATAAAATTTAGCAGGATCAGGTGAAAAAGTGGTCAGCTGGCGATTGAAAGTTACAGCGTATTCCTACACGCACAGGCCCCTAATGTATTTCACTTCCATCAACTGATCACTTTTACACCGCGGAAAATTCAGCGGACAACTTCTTTCAGGTAACTTCTATAAAGAACTATTTTATTAAGTTCAGCTTTCTTGGTTTCTGATATCTATCAATTTTTAATGTTGCATTGTGCATCTCACAGTGAGTCTATAAATCAACTGAAGATACCTAAATCTTTTTTTTATTTTTTTTATTCTCAATTATATATTTAAAATACAAAAAGAAAAATATAGGGGAAGGTGGCCCAAAATAATCCTAGCGGGCAAAACGATCCACGTATGTTTTCTTAGTTACAATTCGCGCTACCTATCGGACAACGCATAACTAGTTGTGCCAAGTCAAGTAGAAGCAATGACGATATTTAAGCAATCGGTGTATTATGTGTCTGAGTATAATTCTTCAAAAACTGGGTTTTATCATATTTATTACGAGGTAAGCACTAACTTTCCTATTTATTTAGAAATACAATATATACAGAAATATGACTTGGTTGACTGAACAGAGTATGTTTTTAGATGTGAATTGCACTTGTTTAGTTTATGTTTATCGGCAAATTCCAGTATTATGAACTAAAGTGGGCAGCCCGGTCCCTAATCATCATGGCAGTTCTTCAAACGTTCTCAAAATGCATGACTCTCCATTAAATTATTTAATTCATTTCTGCATTTATTGTTAGTGACACTTTTCTATTTTAAAATCTTCATTAAATAAATTATGCAAACTATATGATTGTAAAACTTATTTTATTTCATCATGTATAGTCATAATTACTTTTACATCTTTTATTCTGCCGATAAAAAACAATTTGCAATTATTTTCAAATGAAGGACCATTATGTCCGTGGGTGAAGTGATCCTTTGGACTCTTCGAAATTCTATTTTTATTATTTTTTTCGTTACTCAATTTGGGCTTAAAATATTATTAAAATATGTTTATTATGCAAAATATAATGTAAAATATAGTGGCAAAGGGTCAAAGTTTTATTTAATATTTATGTTATTTTCTGTAAGTTTTCACCTTAAGGGAATCATTTTGGGCCACCACCTTCCCCTATATGTAAACATTGAAGAAAATTTCGCTTAAATTCGCATTTATTTCGTAACTCAAATTATGTGTAATTTATTTTTTGCTCAGCTGTTGAACACGAGTTACCTGAAAGACGTTGTCCGCTGAATTTTTCGCAGTGTAAAAGTGATCAGCTGATGCAAGTGAAATACATCAGGCGCCTCTACATCTAGCAAGACGCTGTAACTTTCAATCACCAGCTGAGGATTGGCCTGGGTGGCTACACCCACCGCTACTCTGTCAGCTGACATTTACTTTCTTTACTTACAATATAAAATGAACCAATGTAAAAAATCTCAGACATTTTGCGATGATGAGCCTAATATGTCAGCTGGCTCCCGGACTACAGGGCTTGGGTCAGAAGTATGGGTCTAAATGGGGGCCCGTTACATTTTCTTTCTTCACGGACTCTGATAATTGTCTTTCTGTATTTTCCACAGTGTTCTAGTACAAATCTATGTCATGATTAAATGAATTTAACATGAAATATGACAGATAAATGTGAATGCTAATGAACATTTTCTTTGCAATAAGTGAAACAAGCTTTATTAAATATGAAGTCTCAAAAAAGTACAACTAAAATTCTGACTTTTCCAATGATATTACTGAAAGTGGTAAATCTGTTTACCAGTAACTGATTACTCTGCTGCTAAAATTAATTGAATAGCAACAGTTATTTGAATTGTCTGAGATTGAATAAGTATACAGCAAGCTTTATGTAAAGGGGATAGACGAAGTGAATATTATCAAATATAGTTAAAACATCCTGATTAAACCATCTTTAAAATAAACAAACCATAAAGAAACTAGGCACATCTGATTGTGATCTATTTTACCACTAAGAGTCAAACTTTTGAAAAGACACAAGCATTTACTATCTTGGAAAATTTAATACTCAAAATTCACATTCTGCAATAATTTAGTCTTTAAATTTGGAGACTAGGGCATGTACCCCGCTTGCCCATGATAATAAGGGAACAATCATATTACATTAAATTTTTCAGTAATATTTGACTTATTTGTTAAAATATATTTTTCAGAAATTTGTATATAAATGCATTTATATACAAATACAATTTTTCAGATTTTAAATGCAAAAATAATGTATAACAGATAAAGAGTGATAATTCGCCAGTAATAATATATTAAGATGCTAACACATTAAAAATATTTACTTGTGCAATATGAGGAAAATTGGAAGTATACATGAGATACTGTGGATACATTTTAAATATATTTAATTTAACCCATTTGTGCCTGGATATTTTTGCGACTTTCTTCGATTTTTACTGATAACAGAAATAATAGATAAATTTCTGATGTCAACTTCTTGAACAAGGGATGATTTCTTTTAAAATCATTATGCATAAAAATCGAAATATCAGCATCCTACTTGGTCATGTTAAAATATTTTGTAGAGTTGAGGCTCAATACTCATGAATAAAGGCTAGTAAAAATAAATAACGTTTTCGACTAATAGCGAAAATGCCGTCCCAAAAAAGGGACACTAGGCATAAATGGGTTAAATTCATTAACATTGACGATATAATGGGTAAATATTAATTTATTACATTTTACATTAGTATTTATTTCCAATTTAATGATAATATTGAATAATTAAGTATATGAACATGAAAAAATAAAAATACTATAAAAATATCTAAAAATAATTACAGTAAAAATCAGGAGAAGGGCCATGGCTCATATGAAAAAAAAAGTTAAACTTTTTCAGGGTGCGGCCCATCTGATATTTTTTTCCCCTCCAACTTTAAAGCATTTTCTTGTATTTTTCACTCACTACTGTATTGATGCATTAATTTAAAAGAAAAAGAAAACCTTAATTCTATGACTGCCTAATTCCCCTTTTCCTCAAATAATTAAATCATTTGAGTTTGCTCTATGCCTGTTTGATACACTTTCTCGGATGTTGAAAAACCTGGAAAGGTACATGGGGCTAGAAACACCAACATCACACATTTGATTGGCTGACAAGTTTCATTTTTAAACACACCAGTTTTTATAGTAACTGCATCATTAATTTAGAATATTACAGCACCAGATTCTTGTACTATTTTCTATTTGTTTATTACAGCCCTTGTTTACATTTTTACTGGTGCGGCCGTTTTGCCGGTTTTTACGGTACTTGTCAATATTAGGAATACATTAGAAATATTACCAATGTTTACCTAATATTGTGGATACATTTTAAATACATTTGGGTTAAATGTTAACTTGCTGCTATGTAAAAATACTGGTTTGGGTTTTCAATGTTTTACAATCCTGTGAGGTACTATTTAAAAGTTTATTGGTAGTGGAACTACTTCTATTATATAGCCAATATTGCAGATACATTTCATTGAAATTGAATAGAAAAAATGATTAAAATTATTTTGTATTTATATCCCAGTTAAAAGTAAATTTTACCAATATCATAATTTTATTTACCTTTAATGATGCCCAGTAGAAGACCCAAATGCTGCAAGGCTGAAATCCATGCTTTCTGCTTGCTCAACAATGTCAATAATGAAATCTGTTCTGCCACCTGCAAGTTCAGAAAACCATAGCATAAGATTAAGTACTTGAAGAATATAACATTAATACTGTGGGTACCCATAACGGGGGGGGGCAAGATAGGGAACTTGCCCCCCCTTTTTTTTTAGATTTAGCATATTGTCTTGTGATGTAAATCAAATTGCATCAGAAAGCAAAATTGGAACCAAAGTTGTTACAAATTCAAAATTTGTCCCCCTCTAATGTTTTTTTTTTCTTAAGTTTGCCCCTCTCCCCTTAGAAAAATTTTATGGGCACCCGTGATTAACATACAAAATACACTCTGAAATTAACAATAATTTATATTTTAGGGGATATTAACTCATTATGTTATGCTTTCAGAGAAGGAATTTAAAAGAGTAATAGAGAAAGACAGTGTGGTTAACTTTTACTGGACACTGTGAAACAAATATTGCAAGAAAATTCCAGATAAAACAGGGATTCCATAGGTCAAATGTAGCTTAGAATGACCACTAACATACATTAATGTTACAACATTCTACGACCAATACTTTTTGAGATATGAGAGTTAGTGAATTTCTGCCCATAGAGCGAAATGTATTTATAGTCTTTTGGGAGGACCTGTAGATAAACTATCCAGTCGATGGGGACCAAAAGGTAAGGTGCACAACTCAGGGTTTAACCTGGGCTAAAAATTTCTTTAGCAAAAAAGCTAAAATGAGAAAAAAGCTTTGGCAAAATGCTAAAAGACCAATATACCTATAAATTCACATTCCCCCACTTTCTCGACATCTTGATGCGTTTGATTTTCATTTGCTGACTTACCTTTAAAAATCAGCCACATCTGTAAAGGATTAGATATTTACAAAACATTCTTAATGACAAAGTAATTCAAATCTGTACATACCAGTGAGACAAAAGTTTGACTGAAAGCTATTGTAATATATGTTATGATTAAATGACAAACAGATAAAAAATAATGTTAATTTGATAAAAGGATTTTATTGTTTTTCAAAACTTTTTTTACATGTTACTAGTTTTCTTTGTTTCATATTCACCCACTTTTCAAAAGCCTTATTAAAGTTGAAAAATTCCCTTTCTGGACCTTCTATATTTATCATTAGAAGATTATCAATGTTTTCTATAGATAATCGGTTTCTAATGTTAGATCTTACAAGATTCAGTAGCAATCAACTGCGTGCATTGGGATGGTTGCACAATATTCAATAATGGAACACATTAACATTCTCTACGTGTTCTTGTAAACAAAGCTTAGAAAAGCCGTTATTCCGCTGCTCGCTAGTATTTTTCCAAATATGTTTTTGCAAAAAAGCGAAAACTCTCTCGTTTCATTTTCGCAACTCTTTTCGCATTTTGCAAAAAATGCGACCGTATTTTAAACCCTGGCACAACTAGATGTTACAACAATCCTAAATATAAGTTTTTAACATTGTATGACAAATAGTTTTTGAGATATACAAGTTACATACATACGTACGTACAGACAGCACGGAAAAACATGTCAAAATAGACTTGCGGTCGATCAAAATCGGTTGTACATGCATTTATATGAACGTGCATGCTAGCGTACGATGCGATGCATCGCAAAAATTCTTAAAAATAAATTTTGGCGTAGTGAAAATCTGTTTTTTTGTCAAAATTTGGCTCCCAAAATTTTTTGTGATCACATTACTTCCATATACTCCATACAAGGAAGTAATAAAAAATAAATAAATACTTACACACATTAAAACGTCTAAAGTAGAGTATCCATCTTCAACAATGGTTCCCAATGTACTGCTATTATTAACAATCTCCTAGATTTCAAAGGAAATGAGCATCAGTACATAAAAAACATTTAATTTCCTAAATCAATCAATTTATATGAATGTAAGAACCTTCAGTTAAAGTTTACATTTAAGTAATTATCAAAAAAGCAAATTATTCAGTGGCAGATCTAGGAGAAGAGAGCAGGGGCAGGGACATACCTGAAAAAATTTCTGGGAGGGTCCAAAAGATAAAAAAGGCAAAAATTTTCACAAAAAGGAGGGACTATATTTGGTATGTGGTGTTGTTTACATTTTGACATTTGTTTACATGTTTGATTTGGGGTTGGTTCTGGCTATCCTGAGCGGTGCTCAGCGGGAGTGAAGTACCCTGCCAATGGTTGTTTAGTAGAGCTGAAGATTCCCGGTCGCCAGTCGCCACCTGGCGACTAAATTATTTTGTTTGGCCACCAGTTAATTCACATCCACGCGCCAAGTCATAGAGAATGATTTACGGGATTTTCCGTAGCCCCGTTAAGAATATTTTTTTTAATTACCATAAAATACGCACTCCCCTCCTCAACGTTGAATGATCTTGATTTTCGCTGTCAAAAATACCCCCCCCCTCCTCGCAGAAGCAAATAAAGTGCGTTTCTCAGACGGCCACTGGAATGAGTTCTCTGACGCTCCAACAAATCCGAGCAGCGCGGCGAATATCCCCCACCCTGAGGTCTTGAAGCAGGAGGAACAGAGGAATTCGGAGGTCTGCCTTCGGCGCGCCGGACTTTCTGTCATGCAGCGACAACACTTCCGCGCTGGCCGCTGTCAAAACAAATGAATGAAATAAAAAGAGGATTCTTTGTAGAATCATGGTAGAACCTTCTATATTGATTCGGTGCCGTTTACACAGTTGCAAAAATGCACTGATTTTTTAAAAAATCAGCTTTTTTGCATATATAAAACTACTATGTACGTATTTTTTTTGCGTGAGATTCAACAGAATTAGCGTAAATTAAGCAAAAATTTTCATAAACACAAAGCATTAATAGCAAAAGAAAAACAATTTTTTATTAATCCCAATTATAACCCCTCAAAATAACCGATTTTAAGTTGAAGTGAGGGGGAAGCTATAATCAGGTTTTTGTGGTACTTTCTTATGTGTGAAATCGCTTTCAAACTTGCCAATAAAACCGAAAAATAGTCATAACTGTCTACTTTTGTCTCTTGACGCTTCATAGACGAACGCTAGAGGGGATATATTTATTTTTAGGTAGAAAACAAAGCGATGCTAGAAAGGGAGTCTTCTCCGCAGGACCGATCCCAGCGTGAGCATGATGGTGCACAGCACGCGGGCGGTCAAGTTTAAGGGCGGCGGGGGAAAAATTAAATCAATGTTTGTAAAAAGAGGCACCCAATTTTTAATTTTCACGTGGACGGCCAACGGTCTAGAACAGGTTCTGCTTCTCCGAACAGGTTAAACCTAGGTTCAATGGTAGATTAAACTCCTTAACAACCATCTTTAAAATAAAACAAACCATATTAAAATCGGCTAATCCATTTGGGATCTATTTTGCCACACAGATATCCAACTTTTGGAAAAACACACGTATTTTAGTAAATCCTAGAATGAAAATTTAATAACTAAATTCATATTCTGAAAAAATTAAAGGACCCCTATGTGCCCTGCTTGCTCCTGTGATAATCGGGGTCTGATCATCACAGGATATTCAGTAGTCTTTCACTTAATTATAAACATTTTTTTCAGAAATTTGTACATAAATACACCTAAAATTAATTCTCAGATTTTAAATTTTGAAATAATTGAATACAGCCTTAATTCACCAGCATTACTGTGATATTAAGATGCTGACATATTAAAAATATTTGTTTGTACAATGAGGGAAATTTACAATATACACA
Source organism: Cheiracanthium punctorium (assembly GCA_038373885.1). NCBI lineage: Eukaryota > Metazoa > Arthropoda > Arachnida > Araneae > Cheiracanthiidae > Cheiracanthium > Cheiracanthium punctorium. The sequence goes on from JAWZYV010013037.1 coordinate 64,195, forward strand.
CAATACTGTGTGGATAGATTTTAAATATATTTAAATTCATTAACATGGACAATATAATGGATAAATGTTGCTAATTTTTACCAATATCAGTTTTTATTTGCAATGTAATAATAATATGAATGATTAAGTATATTAGCATTAGAAAAAAATAGTATAAAAATATTTAAAAATAATTACTTGTTAATACTAAGAATACACTATAAATATTTCCAATTTTTACTTAAAATTGTGGAAACATTGAAAAGATATTTGGTCTAAATAGTAACTTGCTACTAACACACAGGTTTATGACTTTAATGTTTTCACAATACTGAGTTACTATTGAAAACATCAAATCAGTAATGGAACTACTTCAGAAACATTTCCAATATATACCCAATATTGTGGATACATTTCATATGTTAGTTTAAATTCAATAGAAAAAACATTAGCATTATTTTGAGTCTTACCAGCAAAATGTATTCAATATTTGGGTTTCAATACATAAATTGCAGTTTCTTTTTCATTTTTTTGAAGGGGATTTCGCTTACATGAATATTTTTCGAATCTAATACAGAAAATTGATTTGACAGTTGGCGGCAATTGTATGCAAATGTACATAGAATATTTAATTACTATTAAAGCTTGTTAATACATTTTTTTTTCAGTGAAACAATTAATTACGGTAGCCGATACATAAACACGTTACAACTAACAACAGAATTGTTACGATTTTTAACCCTAACACAAGTGTTAGCAGCACAGTTATTTTTAAGACATTCTTATAAACAAATACCATTTAATACGTTATAATTATTTCGTCTTATATTAATCGAATCTGTGTTAAAATAAAACAAAAGTATAATACATACCAATTCAAAGCAAGCAAGCGAGTAGCTTGTTTTCTTCCCTTCCTCCATAGCTTGCTAAATAATGGCGGTCGGGTCGCTGTTCGCTGTCGGTAGTCTCAGAACGGAAGTGCGCGCATGCGTAAATCTGCTCCTTGTTTTTCCTCCGATGAGGGAGGTATTTCGAGTCTTGGCCCAAGCACTGTTTCGGTTCAGTGTATCAATGGGTCAAATACAGGCGTTTGGCCCATTCACCTTGGACAGTTCAAATCCCAAGCACCGTTTTAGGATGAAATTTTTGGTACTGGCCCAATCAGTATCTGAAGTGGACATCCCGTGCACCCTTTTAAGATGAAGTTTTGGATACTGGGCCAAGCTTTGCATTTCGTGTAACGATGAGAAGCCAATCAAACCGGTCATCGCCCAAGGAAATGCCAATCATCCATTGCTACTAGGGTTGTCTATACCCGACCACCACACAAAACTGCGGGCTAGTAACTTCATCTTCATAGTTCCGAAATGTCCGTAATGCAAGTCTCGTAAAACTGGTTTTCTACGTACTTCTGGAATTATAACTCTGTACAGGGGCGTAGCCAGAAATTTTTCATGGGGGGGTTACGACTACTGCAACTCACATATATGCATACATGTGTATGATAATGGAGTGAAGAATATACATTTTGTACAGCAAAAAATTCCTCATGGGGGGGGGTTATGACCCCCCTAACCCCCCCCCCCCGTGGCTACGCCTCTGACTCTGTACCCTCTTAAAATACACCCTTGTTGTGTGTGAATGGTAAATTCTTCTTGTGTACCTCCGTAAAGTAAATGTTTGGGGATTTCACACTTAGCAATTAAATGGTAATATAACTGTCTTAAAATGGGATCGTTCTTTGTTAAGGTAGCAAGAGTCTTTCAATTTAGCGGCAAAGAGTTCAACTGCTTTATTTGAAAGGTTTCTGTTTCATCAGATGGCGTTAATGAATCAGGTACTGCTAGGTTTTCACTACATAATGGGAGTTGCGAAAAGGCATCGACATTTCCATGTTCAGAAGTTTTTTTGTAACGTGTAGCATACTGAAATGTCTGGAGGTATAATGCATACCTTTGCATCCTAGCCGCTGATAATACAGGAATACTTTTAGTCGGTGAGAAAATAGAAACAAGCGGTTTGCTATCTGTAAACAACGTAAATTTTCTGCCGTATAAAAATTGGTAAAATTTCTTTACATCGAAAATTATCGCAAGGGCTATTTTGTCAACTTGACTATAACGTTTTTCTGCATTTGTTAAAGTTCGTGAAACAAAAGCTATTGGCTTTTCTGAACAATCTTCCATGGTATGTGAGAGTACTCCTGATATACCATATGGAGAAGCATCTGTTGCTAACACTAACGGTAAATTTGGATTAAAATGTGTTAGTACACTGTCAGATGTAATTTCTGTTTTAATGTCTTCTGTTTAAATGCAGTTTCACAAGAACTGGACCATCTAAATTTTACATTTTTCTTAATGACTCATATAATGGATGTGCTAATGTAGCAAGGTCAGGCACAAATCTAGAATAGTATAACACTAAATCCAAAAATGCTTTAACTTGGGAAACATCGGTTGGACGGGGTGCATTCAAAATTGCTTCAATTTTTTCTTGCGTTTTGTGTATACCCTTTTTGTCAATTTCGTAGCCACAGTAAGTAATTTCATCACTCACGAAAGAGGATTTATCCTTATTTATTTTAAGATTGTACTTCCTCAATCTTTTTAATACTTCTTTAAGGCGATCTAAATGAATTTTATCTGTCTCATCAGATATGCAAATATCATCATTTAATACTGCTACCCATTCAATTCCCTGTAGAATTTGTTCAATAGTTCTCTGCCAAATGACTGGGGAACTTGCGATGCCATAAGGTAACCTAGTGAATTGGAAAAGTCCTTTCGGGGTATTTATTGTAAGTAATTCTTGTGAATTTTCCTCAACAGGTAGATGTAGATATGCCTGATTTAAATCTATTTTTGTAAACCAAACTCCTCCCCCTAATGTGTTTAGCATATCCTCAAACTTCGGAAGTGGATATTTATCAATTTTCAGGAATTTGTTTACGGTGACTTTAAAATCGCCAGATAACCGAATTTTGACATTCGTATTAATGACTGGCACGATGGGTGTTGCCCACTTACTAGTTTTCACAGGTTTGATTATACCTTCAATTTTTAATCTATCAATTTTTTCATTTACAGCAGAACGCAATGCATAAGTAACTGTTCTTGGTTTACAAAAAATTGGCGTAGCATCCTTTTCTAAATGTAATTCAGCTTTCATGTTTTCTATTTTCCCCACCTCGTTTGAGAAAAAACCAGAAAATTCATCTAACAAAGATTTGAAATTTTCTTTATAATTAATTCATTCAGTCGTATGCACATTTTGAAAATTTGTAGAGAAAATATCGAATTCAGAAATTCAATCTATTCCAAAGAGCATTGGAAAATTATCATTATCAATTAAATATAATTTTACATTTCTAGTTGTGTTTTCATATGTAATGTTTACTTTTACATAGCCAGAGGGCTGAAAAATTTCACCGGTTGCAGTTTTCAACTGAATGTCGGTAGGGAAGAGTTCATGATCCGGAAACAGCCATCGAAATCGTTTCAGTGGAGTTGTGCTTATAGCAGAACCGGAATCTAATTCATAATAAGTTTTAGCTCTATTTTCAACCATTACTTCCATTTTTATGGGGTTCACATTTTATTTCGAATTTATTGAGAGTATGTAAACTGTCTCTAAGCAATGTAATTTCTTCTTAACATTTTGAGTGGTACTTCTGCACACGGATTGCAAATGTCCCTTCTTTTGACATTTCCTGTATGTAAAATTGATGTATTTGCATGTTTGCCAAGTGTGAGGTTAATTCTTTCACAAATTTTATTCGGCGGTGGGCATAAAATCTTAACAATTTCAGCATAAGTTTTGGTTTCGGATGACTCGGGAAAAACTAAATTAGTAAGTACAGAAAAAATTTTCGCCCCCATGCAAGTAATAATCACAGGCACTTTCTTTTCTTCTTTAGCATCATATAAAAAAAAAATGTTGTTCCAGGCGTTTAACATAACTTGCGAAGACTCAGAAGAGTCGAATTCTAAAATACTGCATTTTTTACTACAAGAAATTAGAAGTACGACTCACCCCTTAGTAGAACAGTAGAATCCAACAAGTTCAGAACAGCAGAAAAGAAAGCAGTACTTGTGGCAGTTTTTGCGAAAGCTTTAGTTGTTATTTCGCGATTTACTCGTCGTCATTATAGTATTTTTCATGCGGAGTAAGTCATCACAGAAATATTATACAACAGTAACATTCATTCACAAACACTTAGAACGTACATTTCTGTTTACATACACATAGCTACAAAACCAGACGAACAATAGTCTCGGCATCAGACGTCAGAGCTTCTTGATTAGAAAGAATACTTATTTAACTGTGCGGTGCTGCCATCTATATATTACCATACTTACTAAAACACCACACAAAATTTATTTGAAACATAGATAAAAACTCCGGATTAAATGATAGTAGATATAGTTACTAATAACGGGTGTACCCGTTCTAATAGCAGAACATTCATTACTCGGAGTCCACCCAGGTGCTCTTACAAAATACGTCTACCTCCGACGCTAGATGTCGTCGACTCTCAAATTAACTTGCATCAAACATAAATCAAAATTTTATTCTATCCCATTCCTATTTTTCAGGAACAGGACAAACATGTACTGAATTTTCACAAAATCTCAAAGTCTATAAAAGAAATTTTAAATACTTTGACGCAAACAGTTCAAGTGATCACCAGTGTCACGATACTAAGTTTTATTTCACTCGCTTAAGTGGTTTATAAGTAATCGATAAATATTTCTATATTTAGAACAATTTTTACAAGATCTCAAAATCTAATCAAAATTTTATATCAATTGGACACGTATAGTTTTAGTTGAGCGACGACCTATCATGCCACTCAATTTCATTTCATTCGCTTCAGTTATTTTTATGTGATGCGCAAACATAAACGCTAACAGTTTGAAACGATTTTCGCAAAATCTCAAAATCTAATCAATATATTTTAAAAATTCGAAGCCTATATTTTGAGTGACCACTTATCATGACACCAAATTTCATTTCATTCGCTTTAGTGGTTAGTACGTGATGCGCGAAATAAAATGTACGCAGTTTGAGAGGATTTTCGCAAAATCTCAAAATCTAATCAAATCATTAAAAATTAGACGCCTATAGTTTGAGTTGAGTCACCACATATTATGTCACAAAATTTCATATCTATTGCTTTTGTCCGTATTACGTGGGGCGCGAACATAAATGTAAACAGTTTGAAACTGTTTTTCCAAAATCTCAAAATCTAAAAAAAATTTTTAAACAAATTTACGCCTATAGTTCATTGCCAACTTATCATGTCACTCAATTTCATTTCATTCGCTTTAGTCGTTATTACGTGATGCGCGAACAAACATTTGCTAAGTTTGAAACGATTTTCGCAAAATCTCAAAATCTAAACAAGATTTTAAAAAAATTACGTGCTATTACATGATGCTCGAACAAAAAAAGCGTCACGAACATAATGAAAGACAGACAAACTTATTTTTGATGGTCGTACTGGATTGCCAGGTGCTTGAAAAGGATAGAAATCGCCAAATTTTTGAATTCCAAGTAATGTGCAGACAAAAGTAATTTTATATATAAATATCTGCAGAATTTTTTTTGCGTGGCTATTGAAAATCAGACTCGATTTTTCAGAGTTGAAAGTTTTTGAACCCAGGGTCAACTAAAAGTTTTATTACTTTATTTTTTAAGTAAAAGGAATGTCGTAAGAATTAATTGTATGCAGGTTAATAACTTTTTGAGACTGGAAGAATAACTGTAATATGAATAGTTTAAAACGATGTTCCTCTAAACTAAAACACCTAGTGTATATCCTACACCTAGAACAATTGTCACTACTCAAAAAATCATCAATTTAAGTAAAGAACACAAGCATATCGATGTGTACCAAGAAACTTAATTTCAATTAAATGAATAAAAACTTGATTTTTAGAAAATTTTAGCATTCTAAAAGCTTAGCTTTATCAATAATAGAGGGGCTAAAACCACGAGAAACAGCTAAGGATTTGAAGTAACTAATCTCATTATTAAGTGATGAAGAGTCAGAGCAAATTTTGATAGTACGAAACACATAAGTGTTAAAAGCAGAAAGTTTTTGCTGGTAACGATGATAAGATAGGGCATGAGGAGGTAAAGAGACAGAAAAGGGTTTGCGAAAACAGAAATAGAGAAACCGTCAGGATTCCTAGAAACAAGAACATCCAAAAAAGGTAGAGAATTGTTGCACTCCTCTTCTAGAGTAAACTGGATACACGGATCAACAGAATTAGCAATCAAAAGTAAATTAGAAATATCACAATTAAAATCCACTAGAACGAAAGTTTCGTCAACATATCTGACCCCAGAAAATTAAAGACCTTGAAGAGCTTCTCTTCAAAATAATGCATATAAATATCACATAAGAGAGGTGAGAGAGAATTCCCCATAGTAATACCCTCGGTTTGTTTTTAGTTATCAAACAAAATTAAATATACACAAAATAATCAAGTTTTAAATTTCCAGCAGGAGCGCGTATGTGAGCGATACACTAAATAAATAAACAGAAGGTTTTTTTTGTTTGTTTAAGTTTTAAGCATTTGTAATTATGAGCTCCCTAAGATAATTACAGTATGATTTCAGAAGATACACTCTTGAAAATGCGCACTTTGCAACAGCGCATTTAGGAAATACGCGCAATCTTTTACATTGGCATTGTGGACGCGCCCACTGGAAGGTTAAAACAATAATTTCCCTTTTTCTTTTATTAATTTTTGTAAATAAACTAAAAGAAAACCTACTTCCTTTCCACATGAACGAAAAAAAGAAAGGTACAAAACATTAAAATTCTCAGATATCGCTTCCATTACTGACCTATTGAAGGCTCTTGGCATGGTGCCAGGATGTGTCCCTGTGAATATTAATTACTTTTTTTCATCAGCGAAATGAACTTTGCTTTGGAGCAATCGAGACGACAACCCCTTGTCTAAGGGTCTCTGTCAACCAACCTCTTAAATGAAAAAAAAAAGAAACTTTGAACCGAAAGTATACTGGTCTTCAACTGGAATAAACAAAATTTTTCTCACAGCACACCCAAAATGGCGCCATAGAAGAATTCCAGGAATCCCGAAGTGGCGGTCGTAAATTTAAGGAAGATCATTTTTTCCCAGGCGGTACATCATAAACAAGCGTCTTTTCTCGAAGAAAATTCAGTTTTATTTCGATAATCAACAAAGAGTCGGTCACACACTTTTATGTAATTCTGGAGCAATTATCCGCAAAGCTGAAGAGTTGTTGTTGTTCTTGCTTATGCCCTCTGACAACCGCATGCGGTGCCAGATCCCCCCAGATAGGGAGGCGATGGGCAGAGGGGGGCATCTTCCATTTTTAGTGGGCCCCAGTGGGAGTAAGTCCGACTTTAGCCCGGGGTCCCCTAATTTTGAATCAATTCCAGAGGAGGGATATAGAAAAGGAATCCTAGACGCACACAAGAGTTCATGGCTCTGAGACCGGGAATAAAAAAAATATTTCATCCGCGACAGGACATGTATCTCGGCTCCGTGCTCGTAGCGTACATGCTCATAGCGTACTCTCCATCAAGGGTGCTCGTAGCGTACATGCTCATAGCGTACTCTCCATCAAGGGTGCTCGTAGCGTACATCTTCCCTGCCACCTGTTTTCCCCAAAGTAATAATTGAAAAGAAAAATATAAAAAGGCAAATCCCGCTAAATATAGATCTACATTAGTAGTGACCATTTTAGTCCACAAAATCGTAGATTTCATTACTACTATTTATTTTGAACAAATAATGTTAAGTTTAAATCAAGTCAAGTAAAAAGTAATAGTAAATTTTGTTTTTATTTAAGGAATATCATTTCATTCGCTTTAGTCGTAATTATTTGATGCGCAAATGAATATTTCCGCATATTGAAATAATTTTCGCAACATCTCAAAATCTAATCAACATTTTTGAAAAATTGGAAGCCTAGAATTTAAGTTGAGTGACAACCTACCATGTCACCAAATTTCGTTTCTTCCCTGCAATCTTTATTTGGTGATGCTGGAACAAAAATTTCAGCATGTTAAATCGATTTTCACAAAATCTCAAAATGTAATCAAAATATTTTAAAAATTTAACACTTATAAATTAGGATTAGCAACTACCTATCATGTCACCAAATTTCGTATTACTCATTATTACGCGATGCTTGAAGAAATATAACCGCATTTTGAGAGAATTTTCCCAAAATCTAAAAATCTAAAAAAAAATGTTTAAAAAAGTAGACACTTATACTTTATGTTGAGCAACAACCTATCATGTGACCAATTTTCATATCATTCGCTTTAGTCGTTATAACGTAATGCGTGAAAAAAATTCACGCAGTTTGAAACGATTTTCGCAAAATCTCAAAATCTGATCGATTTTTTTTTCTTAGATGCTTATAGTTTAAGGTGAGTGACCACCTATCATTTCATTTCACCAAATACCATTTTTTCACCTTTACAGTTATTACGTGATGTGCGAACACAAATTTACGCAGTTTGAAACAATTTTTGCAAAATCTCAAAATCTAATCAAGATTTTTTAAAAATTCGACGACAATGTTTTAAGTTGAGTGACCATCTATAATGATACCAAATTTCATTTCATTCCCTTCAGTCGTTTTTACGTGATTGTCGAACACAATTTTAAGGAGTTTGGAACGATTTTCGCAAAATCTGAAAATCTAATCAAGATTTTTTAAAAACACGCTGCCTAATGTTTAAGTTGAATGACCACCAGTCAGGATACCAAATTTCATTTCAATCGCTTCAGTCGTTTTTACGTGATGCTCGAGCACAATTTTACGCAGTTTGAAAGGATTTTCTCAAAATCTAATCAAGATTTCTTTTTAAATTGTCGCCTATGTTTTAAGTTGAGCGACCACCTATCATGACGCCAAATTTCATATCATTCGCTTCAGTCGTTTTTACGTGATGCTTAAATAAAAACAGCGTCACGGACAGAATGACAGAACGACAGACAGACAAACTTTTTTTGATGGTCGTACCGGATTCTCAGGTGCTTGAAACGGATAGAAATCGCAAAATTTTTGAATTCCAAGAAATGCACAGACAAAAGTCTAATTTTATTTATATAGATATTCAAACATAAATTACACCAGCCTGAAAAAAAAAAAAAAAAAAATTCTTGTTTGTAAAATTTTAATTGATTTATATCAGCAATGATGATGTCATTCCAAAATGCAAACTAAATTTTATGTAACACGTAAGGATTTTTTACAAATGACGATGAAAAAATTAGCAAAATGCAGTATAATGCATACATAGCAACTGTAGTTACAACTGTAGTTACTATTAACTGAACACAATAATGCTGTTCATTTACAATATTATGATAACTTTTATGTTTTTCTTGAAGTCAAGAAGCTTCTCTTTCGGGTTTTTCGTTTATGGTCCACATCACTGTCTCTTTTTAAACACCAACAGTAATCGGCCATCATGTTAACATCCCACCGTCCTTGATTTCTGCGTTCCATCTCCTTTATATCCTGGTGGAATCTTTCACCTTGCTCGTCATTCATGTTTTCGAAATTGTCTGGGAAGTATTCCAAATGTGAGTGAAGGGAGTGAATTTTAATGCTCATATTGCACCCCAAAAGATAAGTACGTAACAACTCAGTTACAAGTTCTTCGTAATTTTCTTTTCTCTCATTTCCCAAAAAACCCATGACATCTTTAAATGCAACCCAAGCCTGCTTCTCTCTATTTGTCATACATTGTTCAAAATTGGAATCTTTAACTAATTTTTTTATTTGTGTTCCATCAAGTACACCTTCTTTAATTTTAGCGCTAGACAATTTTGGGAATTTCGATATAAGATACTCACACAAACCATTTTCCACCTTTATCCAAAGCTTTCACAAACGGCTTTATGAGTCCCAATTTTATGTGAAGTGGGGTAATAAAATATTTTGTGGTTCTATTAAATATTCATTTAAAATATTCTTCTTACCAGGAATCCATTCTTGTCTCTTCGGCCATACCTTTTTTATCCAATGACTTTCTCTGTCCCTGCTATCCCATTGCAGTCATTCACAAATAAAGCACGGAAATTTAGTAAATCCACTTTGTTGCCCGAGAAGGAGACCTATAACTTTTAAGTCACCACATATTGCCCACTTGTGTTCAGTGTATTTTATTTTAGTGAGAAGCATCTCCATACTTTCATATGTTTCTTTCATGAAAACGGAATGTGCAACTGGAACTGATTCAAGTTTAGATTCGTTATGCAATAAAACTGCTTTCAGACTCCTCTTTGAGGAATCTATAAATAGTTGCCAATCATTTGGATTATAAGGAATATCTTCTAATTCATGTAACAAACCAGGTATGTCAGCACAATAAACCAGGTTATCAGATTTGAAAAATGATAAAAATTGCTTTTCTCGATTCCTTGCCAACTAAACGACATATGTGTCGTTAATAATTTTTTCTCTTTTAACCGAGAGCCTAATAATTCTGCATTTTCTTTAGTTAAACCTAAATAACGAATTAAGTCATTTAATTCGGCTTGATTAAATTTTTCAGGTACTTCATTTTTCACGGTGAAATCCAAGTCTTTTTCATCACTTTCGCTTTCAGATATATTAGCATTGTCAAAAGCCTCAGGTCGTGTCGGGACAGGAATATTTTCACAATGTGCGACATGTATTATAGTAGACTTTAAATTTGGGCAAACAATGTTTGATTTCGATTGCTTATTATATCCTGCAATTTTACACAAACAGAAATAACAGTCATCCACATTGTTCTGCGGTTCACGCCATACCATAGGTATTCCAAAAGGTAAAATACAATTCTTTAAATACAATTATAAGTATTTATTCAATATAATTGTATTATTTAATTTCAATGATGTAAGAGGTTTTCAGAATTTATTTAAACAAATAAACATACATATTTTATTAATTTATCCTATCCAAATCGCAAAAAATCTGTGTATTTTACTTATTTAAAAAATTAAATTTTCAAAAAAAACTGTATGTTATACGTAAAAACTGATATTATTTTTGAAATAAGCATGCAAAAATACATAAAAAACAATTACTTTTAAAACAAGAAATTGTTGCAGGCTGGTGTTATTGTTTCGAGGGGGAATGTCTTTTTCATGGGTAGTGTTTTTTCCTACATTCCTATGGACTTCAGTTCTCATGGAAATGCAGAAGCTCAACTCGCTTTCCAGAGAAAATCTTCAGAAACAGCCACAAATAGTTCCTGTATATAGAGTCATTTTGAAAAGTTTGATTACAACGTCATTAAAAAATTCATTCGATTTGTTACTGCAAAGCTCCTGAAAGGATCGTGGCCGATAGGCTAAACAGTCAACTCAGCCTAATGAATAATTCGGCCTACTGACGCATTAATGCAATTTTGTGGGTGGAGGCGGTTAGGTGGAAGATTCACATACACATACATTTTATGGTCATACACATACATTTCACATGCACATACATATTTCACATACACATACATTTTATACACATACATTAAGTATAATCGAATTGTTTACATTAATTTCGATTTTCTCCGGAGGGGCGTTCGCCCCCTCCGACCCCTTGCCATTAATACGCCCTTGAACCTGCCCTGACTCTGTTCTTTTATTTTGGCATTTAGATTTCTTTCTATATTTGTTTATTTCTGGATTCATTCAAGAAATAAAGACAAACTTGTAACATTATTGGTAAGGAATGCATTTTTTATAATTTATGTAAAGAAGCTTAATTGGTTGGGCTGATTTAAATTTAAAGACTGCGTTGTGATACATGATAATCCAGGTTCGAATACACTTATAGTTGCAATAAATTAAAAAGACGTTAAATACTTGAAACTATTTTATTAAACATATACTATTGAAACATTATTATAACGGGCGGTGGTGGCTCAGCGAAAATAAAATGACGTCCTATATGGACAGTGAAATTAAGGTGGAATGATTTAAAAATTACGCCAGCACAGAATTACACATTGGCGAGAACAAACACTTGGCTGATATCAATAACGCCAATTCCAGAGGAACCCTAAAAGTTAATCCAATAAAATAAAAAATGACGTAATCGGGAGCAAATAATTTTAAAGACAAGGCATGGCAACAAGAAATAAAAAATGCCAACTCCAAGCCAAAGGAAGAAAAAATCAAAAATACGTTGATTTTGCAAACGGACGTAATATAATCTATTTTTAGCACACCGGTCTGAAGAGACGAAGAACAAAAAGAATAGTGCATACAGGGAAAAGTAAATATACAGATTTAAAAGCCGAAATGGCAGAGAAATGAGAACAGAAGTGATTTAGAATTCTTGAATTTTGGATAGATTACATTAAAGAAAGCCAAAGTAAATGATTATTAAATTAGATATGTGATCTTCATCACATATATACTCCCCTCAACCAGGAAAAAATTTTGAAAAAAAATTTTTTTTTTATTAGTTACAATTAATGTCTTTAAAATTGTAAATTAAATGCTCTGTTTGGCTGGCTTAAACAATTAAGAAAAATCATAAACATATACAGACTAAATTATACAATTGAAAAAAATACTGATGACCACCACCTAAAAAAATGTTTACAAAGAAAAAAAATTGTCATGACAAAAATAAAAATAATAAGTAGAAAGAAATGTCGACAAAATAAAAAGGGAGCATTTAGCTCACAATACAAAGGGGCATTTTAGCTCATCCTTTTTTTTCAAATAAGGGGCTTCAGCACACCCTTTTTTTTTTTTTTTTTGAAAAAGGGGCATTTCAGCACACCCTTTTCTCTTTAATTGAGCATCTTAAGCTCATGTGCACATCAAAGATATACTGCTCGAAATTGCAGTGACTGAGTACTCTAAATATGCTTTAAAAAAACAAAAAAACAAATTAACATGATCATGATGAAGCAGCGTTGCTCAGTAATTACAACAATAAGGCCTTTTAAACATAAGAATGCATACATAAAAAAAATCAATCAATAAAATTTGTGGCTATGTAAATTTACCATAATATGCCATTCAAAAATTGCTCTGATGGCTATTTCTCACAAGTTTTGTACCATGGTAACAACAAGTGGTAGAAACAATTTAAATTATCTGGCAGCATATAAACATGTATACTACATAAGAGGAGAAAAATAAACACATATATTCAATACAAAATATACCCACATGAAATATCTATAAGACATTTTTGTTTTGGAGAAAAAATGAATCTATGTACAATACAGTCTATGAACATCAATTTAATTACAATAAAATAATGTGTAAAAATGACCTTCGGAACGGTGTAAGTTCTGTTGAATTGTAACTATTGTTTATGTAATTTATTTTAATACAATGTCAATCTATATTTTATTATCAATGACTATTTTATTAAATTTTAGTTGTTATTATTTACTTTAGAAGTCCTAATTTATCAAGTGTTGATCTTAAAAGACATTAACTTAACGAAGACAAAACGATATATTGACAGATACAGCCAAATTCCAAACACACCTGTGATACCTGTTGGTCCAGCCAGACAGCACACAAAACATGCATACATTCCAATCAAGCGGGATCCCTCGATAATTAAACAGACATACATCAATATATCTGTGTCTAACAAGAAAATTAATAATTATGTGAAGGTAGGAGAAAAATTTTAAGTAATAAAAACATGATGATATTTAACTTTGAAAGTACTGGAATGTAGGTTTAAACTTGGAATGAAATTTAAATAAACTGTAAATATGATCGTAAAAATGCAGTCACGAAAATAAAAAAGAGACGTTTGTGGACATCTTCTAGAAAATATTGACTAAAGTAATTATTTAAGAAATTCAAGAAAAGAATTGTTGCGTTACTTAAGTCACCACATTAATTTTCAAAAGTGACAAAAATGTGAAAGAAAAAAAAACACACAAGTAAAAAAAAACATCGAAATGCAATTATAAAACAATACAATATACCCTAAAATTTCACTTATTAAATGTCTTAAGTGTTAATCTGATCAATACATAAGCATTTTATTAATAAAATATATGAAGAAACAACAGTTCACAAAAATCACTACAAATAAGCATATAACTAAGTAATCAGATAAATGTAAATACTCTGAAAATATATTTCAACTAAAGTGGTATTTTATAACACTGTGAGTATTTGACAAAATAATATTGTATTAATTTACAAAAAGGCACATAAGAGTTTTAAATATATCATATTGTAGAAAAAGAAAATAATAAGATATTTCAAAGTATGATGTTATGTTTGTGTGTGTAAACAAAAGAATGATAATAGACAAATACAATGTGTTCAAAAAAATTGTAATGTACTACAGTACATCATAGTGAAAATGTTTGAGAAAAATGCAACAAATATTCAAAAATTTTGTGTGTACAAAATGCGGAAGGACAAGCACAATGAACTCAAAATGAGCATAACATCAGTGTGAACATATAAAACATAAACACAAGTGTGATGAAAAAAAAAAAAAAAAATTGCCTGAATTTATTACAATTATCCTTTTGTAACAAACGTAAAGCTAAATGTATTTTCGCGTATATACTAAAACAACAAAGATTTTTCATGTATTTTATTGATCGATATGATGCGAATTTCGAAAGTGCATAAAAGTTTCAGCTTAGCCGAATAATTTAAATGAAAATGACACCCTTTTCAGACATTCACAGTAAGAAAAAAGATCCTGTGACGTAACATGAAAATTCCATTTTTTTTTAAATAACGGCACTAGATTGAATTCTACTTTAACTGCCTTATTCCGCCAAGTTGACGATAAATATTTAAATGTAGTTACCCTGACGATTTTTTTTTTTTTTTAAAGGGACAACCGTTTATAATGAAACGATCTTTGAAACTCCGATGAAAAAATTTATAATGATACAATCGATTCCTAAATTCGGCTCGCAGCCGATATTCAAATTAATTTTGCAGGTGATCAGCCATCAGTTTAGTTTTCATTCACTGCAGTTGATGATTTCAACTCATTTATTTTATCATCGTATGGACAACCTTTGAAAAGTTGCGGGCAGAACTTTACGATAGTAGCGAACTCCTGGGCCTGACTTCAGGATGTTAGCGAAATCGCGGGCCGTATAATTCGGATTTATATGGAAGTTTGAATGATTTATACAGGTTTTATACAGGATTTTGACTTGTTCTGCGGGCTGGTCCAAAAGCCATGGCGGGCCCCATCCGGCCGCAGGCTGGGAGTTGCCCATATGTGGAAGCAGTAAATTGGGAGGCTGAAATCTGGTTACTAAGATTTTTTCTAATAAATTTTCAATTCTTATTTAGACGTGGATTAGACTGTGTTGTTTTGTGTTGTGTACTATCATTAAACTAAAGGATAAAGCCCTTTGTGCAGACAATTACAGCAGGCGATAGAATGTCTACACTAAGAATGTTTAATATTTACCCACTTAAAATCAAATAACTTCATATTCAATTTTTATTATACATCGAAATTCGAATTGTATAATCTGCAGAAACATTTCGTATTCGAAACATTTCGTTTGGTATCAACATCCTCTCCTATATCCATGCTTAATGCATAGAAAACCGTTTTATTTTTGATAAAAAGTTAAACTGAGTAGTAATTTAGAGAAGCTATCTTAAACGAATTGGAATCGTAATTTTTCCTCCGAAGCCTGATAACCGTGACTTCAATGTAACGTCAATGTCTTTTGCAATAGATAATTCTGACACTCAAATGATTAGCTTTTTTTATTCTCTTAAATGAAATAGAGCTAAAAATAAAATAAAAAAACGCTTAAAAATCAGGGAATGGGTGGATTATCAGATTTTTTCTTTCTTTCTTCTTTTTATTTTTCTTTTTTTTTTACATAATTATGATAATTTTCAGGCTGATTGCACCAACGAACCGTTTAAATTTTAAGTTATTAGACAATACATTTTTAATCTGTTTGGATTAATGATGGTATAAGTTTTATTTTGAGTGGTTGAACTGGAATTGTGACAGAGTCAGGGATCAGCGTAACTATATAGGAGCGATGTATTTTTGATTTATTCGAGGTTAGAAGTCCATTTTCTTCAGTTCATCCGTTTGTTCTATTATTGTCAACGTTTAAGTAGTTGTTAGGGTTATTATAAAAGAATATTTTTGATCTATTCTGTTTTAGATTTCATGATTTCGAAGTGTCCTTTTGTACTAATAATTTAAATTGCGTTACACTTTTTATTTTCTTAAGCGTGGGTTTATAAAATAAAATTATGTTTAAAGCATATTTACGTATGATTATACTTTTATGGCATCTATATTTATGTATCTATAAGATTGAATTTGTTTATGCAAGATGTATTTTCTTTGAATTAGAAAAAAAATTAGTATTTTATGTTTGAATTGAAGCACTATAGAGAAATTTACAATTTCAATCGTAAAGAATTATCATCATAGATGTATTATAAAGACGTAAATGCATGAAAGCGTAGCTCAAAAACGAGCTGTGGAAACATATGATCACCGGCAGCAGCACTTGGCCCAAATGTGTGAACGTGCAGTTCAAACACAAGCAGATGAAACAGATGATTAGTATTTGGAAGGAGAACGACATAAAACAGCTAGACGTCGACAAATATATACTTCCGGTAAACAGTCTAAGTATCTACAAAGCTGCCACAAATGTGGGTACTTATTATCACAGTTTAAAACTTTTTAACATGGATTGCATTCACCCTGGAGCTTTGCATTTTTCTGAAGAGTAAAAACAAAAATTAACCGAAACCATTTTGGGGACTGTAAGATTGATGTAGGACATTCCGATTTTCCTAATGAATTGGTGTGGTTGTTTCTTCGATGTCACCCACATTTCGAAGAATTCGAAATTTGAAAGCATACTTTACAATGCTTTATTCACAGTATATGACGAGTGAAACTATTAACGATTTTGGCGTGTACTGCTACGTTGCGAACAGTGTATAACAGACTTGATGAATTTTTTTTTTTTTATAAACTCATTCATCTGACAGTTCAACCAACTCAAATTCTTGATGCTGAATTTGAACGTCCTCAATATGGACAGACAGATATATTTCTGAAGTAATGAAGACGCTGTTAGTGAATGCATCGCCCAAGATCTTCGCTGATACCCTCGCTGATCTGCTACAGAAGGAAAGGAGGCACCTTACGTTAAACTACTTTTTGCTCAACTCTGATGGCACCGACCATCGAATATTTCGCATCCCTCTTCAAAACAAAGTATATGCGATTGCAATATTGAATTCCGACCAAAGCTTACCTGATAATGTATGGGTGATCCGACAGCGATGAAAATCTTTGGCAACCATGAAGATTATTGATACGTGCCAAGGCATTTACGTATTCATTATTTTACACTTAAGGAGCCTTTAGATTCTGAGCATGGCTCGGTAACCTGGTACTTAGAGTAATACATCACACATGTTCCATAAAACGAAAGTCACATCACTAGAATAAATAGCATTGCCGGGGCCGGAATGTGCATCCACAATGCAAGCAGACGGACTGGAGTGAAGAAGTGTCTTGATCGGGCTAGTTGATTCCGCCATTTTGCTAAGCCACCACCAGAATAAATGCAACTTAAGTGCCTGGGTAGGCACCAATTTATGTAAAGAAGCTTTATGATGGAAGGAAGATGACCGACCTCCCGCAGTTGGTACTTGTAGCCGGGCCGAAGAAACACTAGTCTACGGCGGGGTCTGGAACAGTCCTGGTCCTCGTGGGTGTACGTAGCCCTTGACTTCAATTACCACACTTTTGATTTAGAACTTGTTTTCGTTTTAACAGATTTTCATACAGATTTTTGTGGCAGCAGAAGTCACGAAACATTCGCTCCGTGAAGCCTGTTTCGGTTTATATACGTGCAGGTCACATGCTTTATACAATATTCAAATGTTTCAAATAAAGGTGCATTTACTGGCTTTTAAAATGCCCGGGACTCATAGCCCCAGGAAATTCTTGCGAAGAATGGTGACAGACAACCGTGTGAAAGCAGATATATCAATTGCACTTTTCATAAGCTTAGATCCCGATGCAAATCCTTTGTTTGAAAACGAAAGTTACTATGCCCCCTATAGAATTTTGAAGCAAGCTTATAGAATTTTTGAATTTTAAGAGGATATTTAATTTTATATATCATTTACACTGGCCTCAAAAAGTTAAGGAACAACTGGTTTTTGTGCCTAATTTGCAAATGAATGAAAGTAGAAACACCCCAGTTGGTGATACGGGGAAAAAATCAATTATGTATTGACTGCAACGTAGAAGTTTACATAAGAAAAACACCAAAAAATGATTTACAACAACAGCGAAAAAATGCAATCTCGCTGGAAAATTCCATTCTTTAAAAGAAATAATATATCACAGTTTTATATGGTAAAATATCATATATATATATATAACAAAAATGAGTTTTAATAAGGAATATGCCCACGATTTCGGAAACATAACCCACATTTCGGCGTAAAATATTTACGGGGAAAGGAAATCTTCATTTGGAACTTCGCGCGCATGCGCCAAGTGCCAAGAGATAGAGGGAAAAGAGTGAACGCGTCTTCCCTAATAGTACAGATGGTCACAAAAGAGTCGCTTTGACGTCACAGGGGGTCACAATTGTCACAGGACTGTCGCATACTAGTCACATAGTTTGTGACTTGTGATGTGACTCCATTGTGTGGTCACTGTGAAGTTTTTTTGTAACCAGTCACCAGGTGACGTCGCCGGATGATTACTTAAATAAAACGGATGAATACTTAAATAAAACAGCACATTATCTCCTGAAAATAATTTATGTGGAAAAAAATATAAGAATTTTAATTTATATTTATTAATTATGGTATTTTCCCTCCATTTACAAAATACTCCAAAAAATTGTATGTGTCCAAAACAAGACATGCCAGAACTAACTTTTGCAGCAGCCAGTTTACTTTTAAAGCAATCAGAACAAGACAATCACAGCGCTGAGGTAACGTGCTGGCCTATGAACGAGTACGTCGAGTGTTCGATACTGGTACTGAGCGCTGCTTCCGTGAGAGTTTGGTGCTGCCATCTAGTGCATGTTACTAGTTAATATGGAAACATTTGTGAAATGGACGGAGAGGTTTCTGCAAAACACAGAAACGTTACTCGTTAATTCGGAAACCTTTCTGAAACAAACGGAGAGGTTTCTGAAAAACACAGAAACGTTACTCGTTAATTCGGTAACCTTTCTGAAACAAACGGAGAGGTTTCTGAAAAACTCAGAAAAGTTGCTCGTTAATTCGGAAACCTTTGTGAAAGGAACGGAGAGGTTTTTGAAAAACACAGAAAGGTTACTCGTTAATTCGGAAACATTTGTGAAATAAACCGAAAGGTTACTCAATATTTTACCAAAATATACAGAAACGTTACACATCCTTTCCAGAAACCTTACCTAGAAAGCAGGAAAATAAGTAAATATTACATAAATATGCAGAAACGTTTCTAAATACTTTACCCGCATGGTTCGGAAACGTTTCTGCAATTTTAAACTACAAGAGCTGCCCCATATTTTGGGGTAACTTTTCCGAATTTTTTATACCGTGTAGCTTGAATGCATTGGCGGCATCGACTTTCCATCCTGTCAATTAAGTTGTCGGTTACCAAAATGGGGAGCGAAAGCCAGATGCGGAGTACGTCTTGTTCCAGCTCTCCTAAATACTTTAGAGGTGGACTTAAAACAGAACAATGTCTACCAAGATAGTCCCAAAGATGCTCTATCGGATTCAGGTCTGGAGATTGAGCCGGCCATTCCATTCGCTCTAATCCAAGACCCTCAAGATATTCCTCAATAACCACAGCTCGGTGAGGTCGTGCATTATCACCCATCAGAATGAAATAATTGCCATTTGCACTGGCATAAGGACGGACATATGTATCAAGGATTGATACCGATATCTCAGACCAGCCAGATTTCTTACCTGGAACACATGTAGGTCAGTGTGAACACCGAGTGATGTCCCTGCCCAAACCATTATTCCACCACCTCGGTAACTGTGTATTTCAACAGTGCTGGACTGAGGGTATCTGGTGCTTTGCTCCCTCCAGATCAGCAGACGTCCTGAATCGCTCTCTAGGGTAAATCTGGACACGTCTGTAGAGTACAGAAGCCCATCGCTGCCTGGTCCAAGAAATGCGATCTCTTGCCCAAGATAAACGGGCCTTCTCTGTTGTTCGTTGAGGGGGACACACACAACTGGTCGCCTTACATAGACACCTGCACTATGAAGACGTCTTGCACCGTACTAGAGGATATTCTTCTCCCTGATATTACTGAGTGGTCTACAACAAGTTGCGAGAAAGAAATGCTTCTTCTCCTTCGGGCCGAAAGAGCTATAAAATTGTCTTCTGCAGGTGTTGCAGGGGTCGGCCTGGAACATGTCTTCTGGTTATAGAATCTTGGGATTGATATTGATTCCAGAGACGGTGGACCACACTGCGAGACGCACGAAGACGTCTAGCAGCAATGGACTCTGACAACCCCTGGCCATCCATCCGACCTACCGCCATACCTTAATGAATCGGGCAAACTGCTTCTCTCAGACATTGCGGCACTCTATTACCTGTTGTCAACGAATCTGCTAACAAATGTTGTAATCAACAAAAGTTACACGTGTAATTACGAAAGCCTGATATTTGCATATTTTCTCTCACTCATATGTGACTGTTCTTTTCTACAAAAAAAAAAAAGTGGTAGCTATCGTCTTTGCATAAATTTGCATAAAGCTCAATTTATCATTTATATAAACTATAAATCTTATTGTTAGTGTCATTTTTTTATGGTGAGCTTCTTAAACCATGTTGTTCCTTAACTCCTTACGGCAAGAAAAAATGCAGTTTTAGACACTCTGTTACTGAAGTTGTATGCAAAAATGAAAATAATTTTGAAGTGCACTACATGAAAGGAATTCAGCCAGGTCATGCACTTATCTTTGATGAAGCAGACATTTATACAGCAGACAATAAATATATTATGAGAAAGTTGCCAAAACCAAATGCATTGGAAGGAACTGAGAGAACAGTGACAAAATTGTCTTTTACTGTAGATTTTCAGTTTTATAATGTCCAATAATTATTGTAAAATAACAGTTTTTAATTAATGTCTTAAACATAACTATAAAACTAAAATTTTGTAAACTTAATAGGACTCTAATACTGTCTAACTAAAACCTTTTTACTTAATTTTATTAACGAATTTTGTGTATGTATATTTTAGAAGCATGAAATTAGCATTTCCCTAATAAACTTTGAACTACTTTAATATGTAACTTAATACTAAATATTGTCAGGCAATAAAACTGTTTAAATTACTCACTATTGAGTTAAACAAAATTTTTTATTCTTTTTTTTAATTTGTTGACCCACTGTATCCTACTTGTTGACCCAATAATACATTAGTTCGATATTCTATAGATTCGATATTCTAGTAGAAGTAAAAAAATAAAGCGCCTCTCAGGGTTTACTACCTACTCACCTACTTTCCCGAAAAAACAGAAACTGCCATTTACCGTCATTACAAAAGTAGGAAAATTTAAGATTTTGCCGTGACCTGAATAGTTTTTGCAGTTAGCTTATAAAAGCTCATAGCATTTTTTGTTGCCAGCTTTAAAATTTTATTTCGAGCCCTGATTCGAAGTATACTACTTTTATTAAAATTATAACAAATGCACTTAGTCTCCATATTAGAATCAGACTTATATACATGTTCTTTTAATTCTCCTTTGTTATTAAGATATCTGTGCACTTTTCTTACCCCTTTAGTGCTATTAATTTCTGACCAAGATTTTGTCTTACCCGTCGAAACGGCGAGGTTAGTGAAATGTCAAAAGTCGTCAAGATTAGCCATTTTTGGTAATTTATTGCGAAGTTGCCACTAAAATGTAAGTCCCCAAAACTGAACCTAGCTTGGCAATATGTGTTTCGCGAGAAATTGCAAACCCTACTGTTCATTATAAAGGTGAAGTTTAGCTAGAATACGTTCGTCAGATTCTAAAACGGTTTTAATAAGCAATTTTGATAAAGATCGATTTCAATTGCAAAGAAGTGTTTTATGGAACAAGGAAAACAAGTACAGCACAGTCATGGATTACGATGCGCTTTCTAACGTAATGTAACGAGGAAGACTAATAGGGCTTGCACATAGATTGTGATACACTTTCCAACGTAATGAAGCAAGAAAGACAAACAGGGCCAACGGATGGATTATTATACTCTTAATATCTAGCACTTCGATGGATACTTAAAAATATGAAAGCGTTTCAGATTTTCCTCCCCCCCTGTTTTTTGATATTTGAAACCTTACACAACCCATCTGTTACGCAACTTCGACCCTATTAACTCTACTCTTCCTCTGTAATATTAACTCGTTTCAAACCTCATTAAATAATTTTTCTTTTGATAATGAGTATTAAATTTATTACTTAAAAAATAAAATAAAAAATCCCGATTATTAATTTTTCGGAAAAGAATAGCCTTAAAAACAAACCAATTATGTTGAACTCTCGAAAAAATCAATAATACTTCTTAACACTATGCACTATGGACTGACACTCACAGTCAAGTTGTATGTCCCATGCAAAATCCATAAGCACAAAAACTGACATCAAAAATGGGCCGTTTACTCCTTTTTTGGAAACATCGCCATAATCCGGATGTTTAGCATATTTTCCTGAGTACGCCGTAACTCCTATCGGTTCATTGCTTGTGTTAGTTCAGAGTAAAACTTTTAAAGAGACTGTAATTTTTGTCCGAGTCTTCTCTAGCGCAATTGAGAAAGCTGTTCAAAAGTTACATGGTTTTCAAGTAAACAGCCTTAATTGCACAAATTAGCACATCCATCCTGTACGATTACTACAGGTGATTTTTGTGTCCTCAATTGTGGTCGCGGGGTTTGAAAGGGTTAATCTAAAGGTTGAAAATATTTTTTCTACTGCGGCTGAATGAGCTGTGACAACTAGTCAGCCGATTCAAAAAGTTATAATTTTTTAAAAAATACTCTTACTTGTAGAACATTTTTTCCAAAGCAGTCTGCCTCCGGACACAGATAGTTCTTTATTAAGTCATCCATAAACATTGATGATTTGTTTATTGTTAATTCTGAGAGTTCAGAAAAAGAAATAGGGTCATTCCATGGTGACTGACGTTACAATTTGACTACATTTGTAACCTTTGAAATTCTCCAGAGGCTTGAAATATATATATTTATTTATTCAAATTGATCAAGAGTATCATAAATAAGTACTATACTGTTATCCATCTTCAATATAAGAAGTCTTTTTTTTTCTTTTTTTAAATTAAGGGAAATCAAAAAACGTGACTGATGTTACCCAGAAGAGACATTGAGAAAAATGTATTTCATATCAATTCAAATCCTCTTCGAACTAATAGTGTGAGAAGTAAAATAATTTTTTTCTAGTTAAGTACAGATTTCAGTCTTTATGAAAACATTTTCTTTCATTCAAAAAAGTTAAAAAACTTTTTATGTATAAAATATTTTATTCCTATGACTGATGTTACATATATTTTGTGACGGATGTTACATTCACATAAACATGCAATAATTATATATTATTTCTTCTTAAAAACAAAACTACCAAATTTACTTTTTAAATAGAGTTACTCTTGTTTAATCATAATAAATAAATCATAGTAATGCTTGTTGTTCATTAATAAAATTTAAAAAATAATGTTGTTAGTGTATTTCACTAAAGGGTGATTCCATGGAACTAGGGACACCAGTGAAAAAAAAAATATTCTTTTAAAGAATAATAGTTTTTTCCTCTATATAATAAATATTTGTTGATTTCTATAAAATTATACTGAAAAGTTGGCAAAACATTTTTACATACATTTTTGTCTTTAGAGGAAATTCATCTTGTTTTCTAAAAGAAATCAACGGGTATGTATAAAATCTTATTTTTTATTGAAATTTTGTTCATTTATGAAAAGATTAGATAATCGCAGAAACCTTTAACTGCAATATTTGCCTTGAGAACAATTTTCATAAATTAGCCCTAACATTAATGTAACATCACTCCTAATAACATAAAAAGTTGTAGTTTCATTTGTGAATTTCAAAGTTATAAAAATGTGTAAATGTGTGTTATAAAATATGTGTAACATTAGGTACATTCCTGTTTTTCAATTAGAAAGCTACTTAAAAATATTGGGTAAATAGCATTGACTGCTGCTGAAAGACAGAAAAAGTGATGAGATAAATTCAAGAATGAAGGAAAATATGAAAATCATGAAAACAAAGCAGTAAACAGCCGAAATAAAAGAAGAAATGATCCAGCTAAATTACCTGAGTCAATTCAGAAGAAGATTAAACAGATTAATTTATCTTGAAATTAGAGAAAATGTTTGAAAAAGAGTATTCTGAATTGATTGAGGTAATTTAGCTAGGTCATTTCCTTTTTCTTTTGTATCTTTATTGGTTTTGCTTTGTTTTTCTTTTATAATCTTCATATTTACCTTCATTCTTTAACTTATCTCAGCTTCTTTTCTGTCTTTCTGCAGTAGTCAATGCGATTTTCCCAATATTTTTATGTAGGTATCTAATCAAAAAACAGAAATGTGACTGATGTTACATAATTTTTATAAGTTTAAAATTCATAAATTTAACCAATATTAGATATTCAAAAGACTAATATTAAAGTTATTTTCATAAAGGAAGAGAAAATGACTTTTTATATTTTTGGGACTAATTTTATTTAAGCAAGAAAAACTTTTACAGAATTTCGTGACTGATGTTACGTTAAATGTTTGGCCTAATTTACAAAAATTGTTTTTAAGATAAATATTTCAGTTAAAGGTTTCTGCATTGGTCTAATCTTTTCATATACAAACGAAATTTCAATAAAACAATAAGATTTCATTCATATTTGTTGATTTCTTTTATAAAACAAGATGAACTTCCTACACCTCTTTCAGGCAAGAACTCGTGTAAAAACAGTAATGTTGCCAAAGATTGTGTATAAAACTTTTAAAAAGGTGTTGTCAACTTTTTTAGCATCATTTCATAGAAATTCATATATTTTTACTTCATAGGGGACTAAAGTATTATTTTTTTATTAGATTTTTTTTTTTTTTTTTTGCCATTGGTGTCCCTAGTTTCATGGAATCACCCAATAAGAAAATCTGATATCATGCCCTCTCTTATTACGATCATCCATCCTTGACGATCCCTCTCCATGGGTTGTCAAACAGCGACAACGGCAGCTGCTATTTCACTTCACAGGCATATAGTAAATATGAAGAAACATTGGGTTCATTCAGATCAAAAGTAAATTATTGAAATATTTAACCAATCTTAACTTCCATGATCAAAGATTCCAATTTAAGGAAAGTTGCTGTGACAGTTTTCCCCGTATAGACTTAGGATTGCGTTACAGTTTTCCTAACCTAAGGGGCGCCCTGAGAATCTGGCGCCTGTGTTCGTCGCACACATCGCACACATTGGCGGCGCGGCCCTGCTTAAATCAGGATTTTTGAATGGGTTGTGCTATTCCTTCATTTATCATTTTGTTGACGGTTCAGGTCGTGCGAAGTTGATTATAATTCGGGCACTGCGTGAACTTGAATTGAAATTTTTATCCTGTGCAGATCTCTGCTGCTTGTTAACATTCGCCAGCGAGAGTCAAATTGTTCAACTAGCATTTGACTCAACCCCCCCCCACACCTAATAATGGGGATATACCTAAGTAAGACTACGAATAAGTAAGTGTAATTACTCTTTACTCAAGATGAAAAAAAAACCCCATAAAATTACAAAATTCTTCGTCTGGGGACTAAATTTTATGCATCCTTCAAACACAGAATACGATTTTTACTTAGGAAAATTTAGGGGCTTACAGCAAAAGTTTATGCCCCAATCCACTACGAAAAAAAATGAGAATTATAATATACAAGCTTGAAAAAAAAAGAACTACTTCAGCGCTCCTTTATTGGTTAAAAATCTGAACAGCCGATTTAAATCCTTTTATGTTATAAATTTGGCAATAATACTAGCTATAGGCAAAACAAACAGATACAGGACAATTTCGTACATAGTTCGCAAAAGCATGACCTGAAAAAGTACCTTTAAAAAGTACATAATTACAAAAAAAAGGGCGTTTCAGAAGAGAGGGTCGTTGATTGGACCGAAGTTTCGTATCACGGGATGATGGTGATGACATTATCTGCGGCATGGAGGCTTCCCGGCTTCCTTTGCGACATGCACTATGTTTTATTGATCGCTTCTAACCTGACCTTAAGCATCCCCGGGGGCCGTCTTTCCCTACCCTCCCAACTAACACCAATAGGAACAAGCGATGATTTTTCGAAGTATGTCGGCAGTTGATCAAGTAAGTTATTTTCACTTTGATTTACCTCAAGATTAGTGGCCGCCAAACTTCTGAGGCTTCCGAGCTACTCTCTAAATCCTACTATAAGCTACCAAACGAAAGATCTGACTTATTGTAAAAAAAATCTTACATTTGTTTATTGCCTATAAAAATAAATTCTAGTAAATGTGAAATCAATTTTAATTAAACTGTATATGACGACATTAAGGCGAATTACTATTAGTTCATGATCTACAGTTTGGCAATCGCCGATTTACATTATTGTGTACAAAAGGCCAGGTAGGGCCTAGTTCAGAGGGGGGGGGATGGCAGACCGAATATAAGTATTAGCAATTGGAGATACGATTGTTTTTTTAAATCTGTATACCTTTTCCTACAATATTTACTTATCAAAATGCTGTATGTTAAAAGTATTTACCGTCTATTCCATTAATCGTTTTTTCATTAAGATTCAATAACAAAAATTCAAAGGATATTTTGAAAAGATACAGCATTGGGTTTGTTTATTGAGTCATTTCGTACAATAGTAATTTGAAAAAAAGAGTTACTAATTAAATTACTAATTAATTAATTGTACCTTTTGCAGTCCATTCAGTATCACATATATATATGCTTACAGGTTCTAATAATAACTCTAAAATAATTAATAGTGCTAATTCACTATTTGTTGCATATGCCATTTGTTGAAGAAAATGAATATAAAAAATTAATGATGTCTGAATGCTGAATTCATTTTTCGTTTTTAATTAAAAAAATACTTGAGATAGCTAAATTATAAATATGGCATGTATTTTATAGCTACAGTTGAAAATGCAGAACATTAATAAATAACATAGGGCAGTAGATTGCTAGATGAAAAATATGAATAAGTAGTCAACGTCGGCCTAAAAGGTCGGTTGTTCTTCCAAGAATAAGCTTAGACGCCCCTTACAAGAGTAATTGGTAAACAAAACCCTCCAAAAAATGGTTTGGATGCTCTATGACTAAAATT
The DNA here is from genome assembly GCA_038373885.1 of Cheiracanthium punctorium. NCBI lineage: Eukaryota > Metazoa > Arthropoda > Arachnida > Araneae > Cheiracanthiidae > Cheiracanthium > Cheiracanthium punctorium. The sequence goes on from JAWZYV010013037.1 coordinate 91,552, forward strand.
TGTGAGAACTTAATACCTGAATTTGGAATTTTAAAAGGATTAAAAACCAAAATCTAAAACTAATTAGCAGTTATAAATAGTAAACATTTTAAAGTAACTTATCGAGCATCCTTTCATTTTTTTTATTATTTGATTTCAACACCAATTCTTTTAACTGACTTTTCAAACTTCAATACTGTTAACGTACTGTACTTGAGTAAAAAGAACACTATAAACACATTGTTTAATCAGTTTATTGTTATATCAGGTTTCTACCTCATGTATCAGAAATATTTTGTAACTGAAACAAAAGTATTAAGTAATTTAATATTCATGAAACATTAATATCAATTTAAATATAGTAAAAGGAACTAAACATGTGATAGTGATTGCGGCGGCCTATCTACAGTTGTTCGGTTCTCTCAGAATAACGGAGAGAAGGGCTTGAAGTCAGTCTATGCTTTTTGAAGTAACTTTAGTTGAATAGAAATTAATATATTGAAATGGCTAAATTGCCTTTAAAATTGCAAAATATTTTTATTGTTTTTCGAGATAATTTTTCAATGTTTTTCCTAATTTCTTCCCCTTCCCAAAATCCTCAGTGTGCGGTTGTACACCTTAGGCAGAAAGCTTTGCAAGCAAGAAGTAAGCAAGGCCATTGCTAAGATATTTTAGGGGGGGGAGAAGAGATGCCGTTAAACTTTCAAGTTAAATATCGGTTTTTACCAACTTACTTATTTTTTTTATCAACTATATAGCCAACTTCATACTTTTTCGAACTGAGTTTGTGTAATTTTGCCAAGTGTGCCAGAAACAGATAGTAAAGTATAGTTTTCGCTGTTTTCTTTACCAGGTTTCCCAACTGGGTATCTAATTTTGCCAAGTTTAAAAGAATTTGCGAGTATTAGGGGGACCCCTCTCCCTAACATTCGCAACTCCATCCCCACCATCTTAGCAAGCCTATAAGTAGTAAATTTAAACTAATTTTTTCCTATCTAGCATTTGATTTTTACATAATTATAGGAATGTTTACTCTCCATAATATTTAATAGTAAGAATGGACCCCCCCACCAAATCCTTCCGTAGCTGGAACCTCCCCAAGAGAAAGCTATGGCTACCCCTGTTGTCAAGGTAAAAATACATTTTGAGCAAGTTAAAACTGTGAGGCCAAATGTTCACAACCCTTTCCTAGGTTAACAGAAATTGGGAGAAATTCTATAAAATGTGTTCGCTGTCAACAATGAAGATTTTTTCTATTCAATAACATTTTTATTCAAACATTTTTTTAATTAAAATGATTTTGTTCTGTAAATCACGATTTTTACATAAATATCATAAATTTACATATAAATCACAAATCGAATGTTTTGCTGATGTATTTTTCCCCCACTGTTATAAATCTGCTTTTGTTCTTATACATTAATTAATTGCAGTCAATCCATGTATTGTTTTGAGTTGTGAAATGTGACGTAGACTAATAACTATGGTGGATCTATTATTCCCCCATCATATAGTTGTTCAAAACATCATGCTGCCCTGTGTTAGTTAACACAATCTGCTGCGAGAAGAATCCAGAATATTGTCCAAAGTCTTGATGGATGAAATAAAAAAAAATTAATTTACTTTATTTTAATGATTTTCTAAAAAATGTAGAAACATACATATATACACTCATGTCCATAAATTAAGGATAATGAAGTTCAGGCAAAGAAAGAAGCAACACAAATTTGGCTTATTTGTAAAGTCTATTTATTAAACAAAAAGTAAAGAGCAAAAAATATGCTATATGTTTGACATAATTAATAAAAATTGCAAGTTTTACTCCCTTGACCAAATTTCAAAACAGAACCTATTTACAAAAAAAAGTATAACATGGTTAGTAGGATGGTTAATACGGAGTATGTCTCCCGGACGATGCAATACAGGCCTGACAACGCCTAGGCATGCTGAGTATCAAATGATCAATCTGATCTTGGGGAATATTACACCACTCATCAAGCAATGCACTCCGAAGTTCCGGTAGACAGGTGGGAGGGGGTTGACGGGCTGCAATTCGTCGGCCAAGCATATCCCACACATGCTCTATTGGATTCAAGTCCGGTGAGTATGCTGGCCAATGCATACGGGTGATATCCTCCGATTGAAGGCATTCGTCTACAATGTTTGCACGGTGAGGACGGGCGTTGTCATCCATAAACACAAATTCAGCACCCATGGCGCCCCGAAACAAACGTACATGTTGTTCCAGAATGACATCCCGATAGATGTGGCGTGTCATCGTTACACTCTGAACATGCAGGTCAGTTCTGGAACCAAGAATAATTCCTCCCCAAACGAGCCATCCTGCACCACCGTAACGGTGTCTTTCAATGGTGGTAACGGGTACCTGGCGCTCTCCAGATGAATGTCCGGCGAGAATCAGACTCCAAACTAAACCTGGACTCGTCGGAAAACATCACACAAGACCACTGTTGCGGTGTCCACAATGCATGCTCTCTACTCCAGGTTAATCGCAGGCGACAGTGAGTTGCGGTAAGTGGAACACATCTGACAGGCCTACGAGCATATAGACCAATGTGCCCTAAGCGTCTGTACACGGTCTGCCTTGAAGCTGTCGTACCGGTAGCTGAAGAGAGCTGACGAGACAGGTCTGATGCTGTACTCCGTCTGTTTCTTTTGGCAGTAACTGCCAAATAGCGGTCCTCATTCGGCGTTGTAACTCGGGGGCGACCTGTGCTGTAACGTCTACTCACATTACCATCATCTTGGAATCGTTGCCAAAGCCTGGAGATGACACTCTGGGCGATTCCAAGTTCCTCGGATACTTCCAGCTGGGTACGTCCACATTCCAGTCGTCCCATAATTCTGCCACGTAAAACATCATCCAAATGCCTCCTTTGTGCCATAACTATGCGGTTTTTGCACTGAAAGGCTTTCACAGCGCTTGTGAACAATTTTACTTCTTTGCCGCCATTCCTTATATACCCCTCTCTTACACACTCTTCATTGTGACGTCCATCCACGCTATCTGGTGGTTTCCTGTAATTTGCATATTCTTCTTCAAGATGCGTGTGATCATTCCAGAGGTGAAATTTTTATTTTAGAGGTAATTTCTGTGTGATTCTGAATTATCCTTAATTTATGGACGTGAGTGTATTTAATATTTGTATGTTAGACAGTGACAACAGTCATAGTCTAGTCATTAATCTGTACTTTTTAAAAAACAAATTAAAAAATATTTGTGAACTAAATATCAAAAACAACATACTTTTGAAACATAAGACAGTTTTATTAAGGAAAAAAAGGAACAATATAATGAAAATTACATTCCTTGACTATATATTTTATTAAGGTATTGAAAACTTTTAAACTCAGTTCAAATTGTTTCATTACAAATTTTGAAGATATCTCTCCCCTTAACCTATTGCATAATTTTGAAATATGATATAGTAAACCTTTTTTGTGAATAAGTACAGTTCTTATTTTAATGGTGCTGTTTATTTCTAGACTTTCTAGACAGATTTACATCATATTGATCAGCCCATTAAAAAATACTAAATTTAACATTTTTCTATTTCTTAAAAATATTAAAATCAGACATTAGAATTTTTCTGAAGCTCAAATTTCTAAACTAAAAGAACAAAAGCTTTCTAGAAAATCAAACCAGATTGAAATAATATTGAACTTTTACCTTCAAAACAAGAAATTCTTGCCATGTATAAAAATAGCTAATTTATTAGATTTGTTATGAATTACATATCTTAGTAACTCAGTTTTAATGATAAAACTATTTACATTTTTATGAAAGAAGAAAAACTGTGCAAGAATTACAATTAACCTTTTAGAGTCAAATAATAAAAAATAGACTATACAAAACTCCTATAAGGATGCAGCCCGAAGAAGGCACTGGATTCTGCTTTCAAAGTATCATACGCCCACAAAGTATCCATAATCTATAAGTTTGTTTGTCGGATGTGAAACATCTTTAAAATCCCACACAGATGCCAAGCCAGAAAAGTGGACTGTAACAAAAATGTCTATATAGCTTCTTACTTCATAATTACAACAATATTAATCTTAGAATCATAATTCCAATCTCAGATTTTACAATCAGTTCGCTTTTATGAGCTTGAGTTTGTTTGCTTCAGGGCTGGGTAGGATACGGAGGATGGGGAACTGTGCAGAATGAAATAAACCAGCGTTCTCGCTCCTCTCTATTCAGTTTAACTGACAACTCGGATGTGATAATGCAGTGATTCAGGCACGCTTAGGGAACGAACGCAGACTCCTTGAACACCCCTGTCGTTGCTCTACCTGTACTATTTATCGAACATAACGAGAGAAGATATCACCCATACATTGTTGATGATGCCAGAACACGCTTGGCCATTTCTGCAAGCACCTCTACCACTGCTGTACCTATGCCAATGGACATAACGACTGAAGATACAGCCCATATATTTGTTGAATCCGTCACTGAACTCAGGGCCATGAGCATCAGTTTAAGTAATACAATTTAAAATTATTGGTGTGCAGTGTACAAATGCTTCTCAATCATATTCAAAGACAATTCGTTTCATCCATCTTTCAATGTTTATGATCGACTTTGGTTCAAGAGACATTTAAAAATGTGAAAACTTGCAGCAATTCTTTCCTTCAGACAAAAATTTCCTTTCGTAAATGGGAAATTTAACTTTCATCAGAAATATTAATGTTGACATTATGACTTCTTATTTCTCATATCACAAAACAATGTTTAACAAAATCCTTGTCAATTATTGACCGAAATAATTTTCTATGTACTATCTATTCAGTGTCAGTATTGTATTAAATTATTTAGAACAAAGTCAATCTTGCTTTCATTCCAATCTTTAACACTAAAAGCGACATAGTCCATTCACGTTAAACCAAAGGCGGTGTGCCCCAACATAGCCTCAGAAGAGTATTTTTGTTTTAATGCATGAAATCAATCTATGTAATCAATCTATGTAAAGGTTAATTTGGGCTTATTTTTAAAATCAAGCCCAAGGAAAAATCTGTGTCCACTCAAGCTGGAATGATATTATTTAAGTCAGAACCCAAAATTTAAGATCTCTAAATTTACGATAATCAATAAATTAAAGACAATTACAGTGAAGCGACCATCACAACGCAGCAAAAGTGTTCGGTAAAAAGTTGGGCGACTGTCTTATTTCATCGGCTCGTACTCTCGAATTTTTCTTCGACGCCCATTTAACATCCGCTGAAGCTACACCGCCGACGTGTAATTCATTCCGCAGCTCCCTGACCTCGGGAGAAAACTCAACCAACTTCCTCCATATACTCCTCGGTCTCAGGTATTTTTGATCCGTTAAACCGAGGTCGGGATCGGACTTCGAAAGGACTATTCAGAGATGACGCTGTCTGTGGGGAAGGGGGATGAAAGGCGATGTTGCTTCCTAGTACAACATCGCTACCCCTCCCCCCCTCACGTCGATTTGAAGAATTTCGCGCGCTGCTATCTCTGTTATCTTCCATCCAATAAGAAGCCCCCTTTTCATTCTGCCTGGCAGTATTTTTTTCGGTAGCGTTTAGTTAGCTTCGTTTGACACAGTGCAGTGTTGCGGGGCAAAATGTTGGGTGGCATATTCAAAAGTTTAACGGCTTACACAAGATAACATACCAACAAGAAACACACTCAATTTAAAAAGGTTAGTAAATTATTTCTGGGTCTGTTCACTTAAGTGTGTGTGTGATTACGGCAACGCTACACTAGGGCGATCTGCCAAGGGGGGTGCCTTGGTAGGAGGACTTTCTAAGGGGTTCTAACGCGTATTCACGTTACATCTGGAGAAAACCTACCAAAACTCCAGACCGTTAGACTGTTCACTTAAAACAAATGTACTTTTTTTTTACTTTTTGAAATCTCTGCTGAACAGAAAAGAAAATTGCATGCATAATATAATTGGATCTGAAGTCGAAGTAAGCAATTTATGATTTACAGCGATTTTGCAGCCTTTTTGAAAGAATAAAACATCGAATATTTTAACAAATTAATAAAATACTGAAAATATTTTTCCATTACATATTTTCTAAAACCTATTTCTTTTTATAACATTGAAATTAAACGTGGCATTGCAAATGAACTAGTTTCATTTCTCCATTCTTATAGAAAAAAAATTTTCCATTACATATTTTCCAAAACCTATTTATTTTCATAACATTGAAATTAAACGTGAAATTGCAAATGAACTAGTTTCATTTCTTCACTCTTTAACTAGCATTTTGAGCATTTTAAAAGTACTTATATAACTCTGTATGGTTAGCACAAATACTTCCCCATGTTCTTCTTTGTATTGCATTTAATATACGTCTCATTATAAATTTAATTATGTAATCGCTGAATTTCCTTGAAACAGACTGAGACATTTTGAATTTATCCAAGAAGAATTTGTTCTTCTAAATACACAAAAATCACAATATATATTTTAGTTTATGTGACACTATAATTATGTAATTAAATATATGCATAACGATTTACTTATGTTCAGCACAAGTTTCAAAGTTTTAACACAGAAATAATTTACTCATCTGATTTCTAAAATATTATTAGACTAGATTCATGACTAAATATTAGATATTTGTTTCTTATCTATTATATAAATGTGAAAGTTTGTCTGTTTGTTTGTTTGTTCGTCCGGGAACTCCTCCCACACTGTCAGACCTATCGGCTTGAAATTTTGCACATACACGTGAAAAGACATAGAATAGGCCGTAGGCTATTTTAAAATTCTGGAAATCAACCCGTTCCCTAATTTTTAACGATTTTTCGCAATTTTCAGGGTAGAAAGCTACTCAAATGTCCGATTTCAGCACATTCGTGAGCATGCGCCAAGACGGTTGGTCGCAGACCTACCGAAATTTGCATACGGCTTCACTAGGACAGATCCTAACACGCCTCGGAGCGATTTTTTCGAAACTCGAATTAGAAAATGTTTTATTTTATGTTTTGTCCGATTTTTAGCGATTTTTCTCGCTTAATACGTAATAACGCCGGTCATTACACTCGCAAGAAAACGATATTTACATCATCGGGTAGAGGAGGAAATTTTCTTTTAAAAACTGTTTGTTCGGACTGTGTAACATAATTTTCAGATTTTTGGGAATTTTTCAAATAAAATTAAATTTAACGCTGACTTTCGTAAAATAATTTAAAAACTGATGCATCTTGAATTCTATCCGTCATAACTTTTTTATATTTTGTCAAATGACGGAGCATACATTTCGCCCTCCTTTAAAAGAGAAACCAGAGGAAAATATAAATTAGGAGATTTTTTACGAATTTTTAAGCAAAGAAGGATTTTAATTCCAATAGCATATGCTTAAAAACTTCGGTATGATATCTTGCGGTTTGGCTGTCTTGGAGACAGTAACAATGATTAAAGTTGCCAGTTGAAAAAAATAAATAAAATTACTTTAAAATAACTGAGTTTTCACATGTGAAATGTGCATGATTTTGACGTCACGAGTTTAAAACCCCTTTCGAAAGTCAATCAGCATAACGGACTCACAAACAAAACATACGCCACGCATGAAATAATTCTATATTTTATTTTACGTTGCCAGAAAAAGAACTGAATGCTGTTTTTTCACCAGTGAATTATCCAGCATTATTTTCAATTGAGATTTTAAACGGGACACATTTTCGAATCGCAGGAAATATATTGCGGTGTTAAACAGGACCTGATTATGACCAACAGGGGGTCCCGGGCATTGATGAATTTGCCCCCCCCCCCATCTATTGTTTTTTTCCCATAAAATTTTGTTATAAAAAAAAAACAACATTTGAAATTGCCGAAATTGCATTTCGAGCCGGGGGCCCTGGGCAAAGTCCCGATTTGCCCGTGCGATAATAGGACCCTGGTGCTAAATACGCTAATCTGACCAGAATTATGCGCAAAAATTTATGGAGAGCTTATTTAGTGGCAACCATAAAGTGAAATGATTATCGTTTATGCTAATGCGTAAATTGCAAAGAATCACCAAAGAGCAAAAGACTACATTCGTGACAAATATCTAAACAGTTTCTTTAAATTAAGCATTAACGGTTGCAAAACGAAAATATATTTATTGGTATCATTAAAAGATAGTATAAGTTATAGTTAGTAGATATGCTAAGGCAGTATTGATCAACGCAACATAAAAGACTGTAACAGAACTTTCTTTTTTCTTGGAGATTCTGCTTTCTCACAAGTAGTTATTATCACGTTTCAGGAAAATGTTCTCTTCTTGCCTTGCGAAGAGCGGGTACACAACTATTTAATTATAAAATAAAACGGTTCTCCACATCATATAGTATCTAAGGTATTAATGGCATAACTTAAATCTAAAAAAGAGTATGATGTAGAAATGAGACATTTTGAAAATTAGGAATTTTCACTGCAAACCGTCACGCTTTTCTTTTCTAATCGCGAATGACACCGACATAGTTTTTTGCGTCATAATATTAACAAGGGTCTCAGGTCAGTACTTATACTAACTTTACAAATAACTAATGAGTAACTTTACGCCAACGAGTTAAATCACTTTGCTTATTTTTAGATTCCAAATCACTTGAATCAATTCGAATTATACGAATTCACGAATTATTCGAATCACTTGAATCAATTCGAACTATACATGTAAGAAAAAGTTTCGTTCCCTACCGTGCGGAGAACGGGCACGCAGCTAGTTTAATATAAAAATATTTTAAGAGAGCTAGATATGTCTGAAATTCTATAAAAATGAAAGGACGAATAAAAATTACATTAGTTAAATTGTGAAATTTAGCATACTACATTAGGTGTTAATGGGTGTTAAAAGTTACTGTATTTTGAAAATATAACTATTAATTAACATCTTTATTTGAAGTTTTAGAAATTAATTATCCGAATTAAGAACCACTTTCTTCATCAATTTCAAGTGGAAAATTTATATGGTATAGCACATTAAAAACGTCTCTAAAGCAACGGATACAATCTCGACTGAATCAGGATAAGAGAGCAAATTGTCGGGAATCCTCCGGAAATCACCCGGAGACGCACAGAATCCCTCCGGAGTAGACGGTCCAGGGACCGTCGCCCGACCAGACATCCCCAACCTTCAACGGAAGTCCTGCGCCGAGGTCGAACGGGTGAAATTGGGGTCGCGTGAAGAGAGTTGGCCGAGATGAGGCCGGGGATATCTTGCTGCTTAGCCCCCTCCTCCAACAGCCAATTTTTTAAAGCACTGATTTTTTACCCTCTCTCCTCAATGTTAAAAGATCCTACAGAAGAGACCACACAACCCTGTATAAGCCACCGAACCTGCCTCCCTGTCTGAAAATTTTCTAGTATTTTCCAGGAAGTAAAGTAAACAGAGAACACACATTCCAAATCAGAGGCTCTACTGTACATCGACAGCAGGTGCAAGTACACGTACACATCATCAACAAATCTTGTAGGTTCCAGAAAAGATATGTCTAGGAAACGAGTAATTTTACCATCGGAGCAGGGTATAGATATGATCGAGTCACATAAAAAGGAAATTCGGAGAGGAAGTTAGCAGTTAGTATTGGTTGTGAGCAAAAAGCATATAAAATTAAAATTTTGAAATATGTTTGTATAATTACTTATGTATTAGTACGTAATTTCCAAAATAATAAAACAAAGAATATTTTTTAGGATTTCTTTTCTCTTGGCTATCAAATTTTTTCGAAGTGGCCGCCTCCCTTAACGACCGATTTTTCATGGAACGGAGGGCGTCCGCTCCCGAGAAGTTTCACTGAATTACTTTTGCTAGAATTCCATAAGTTTTGCCAATGGGAATGATATTTTTAAGAATTTGCGGGGAAATCCGCTGTTACGGGGTTTTAAATAGTTCAAAATTCGTATTCTACGTGTCAGATAGTTAAATTTTGCTTTTATTGCATCAAAATCGGTCACCTAGAACCGGAGATATGGAGGTTTGGGTTTCCCTATTCATTTGTATTGCGTTTCTAGAAATCTCGAGAAATATTGGTCCTAAGCCTTCGGTAACTTGACTTTTGGGGACTTATTTTTGGCGACAAACTATGCGATAATTCGCTGAAAATTGTCAAGCTTGGCGATATTTTGTTTATTTGGCATTCCAATGGGCTTGTAAAGTTCGTTTTTCTGCATTAACATGCATAATACCCTAATATTTCTCTTCTATGACATAATCAAAATTCCCGCTTTATGTGGAATCTTCGAGAAATAGATTCTTCTGAAAGCTCCTTATAGCTTCTGCCTCTCGTATAAATACAAGCGGGCTATCCCGATAGTCTCAGTCGTGTTTCTGCTTGATCAGAGAGCATACGCTCGTGAAAGCTTAAGGCTTTCTATTGACGCTATAGAAACGGTATTTTCGCTTGCCTTATTGAAGTGCTGTGTGTTCTTCAATGCTGAGTCTTGAGGGCCTGTTTGCGATATCGCTCGTATATTTCCACTGTATTATTGCCTGTGGATATGTTTTATTTGTGAGAATTACAGCATGATTGATAGCTTCGGTACTGAACGGAATGTTATAAACGAGCTACTGGCCGTTAGTGCCTGCGAATTTTGTACAGCTGATTGTTCAACTATGTTCTAGAAGCAATAAAGTTAAAATGAACTAGAACGCGAGATATTTGGTTTACTCTATTGGTTTGCATAGCATTTTCTAGAAATCTCAAGAAATATTGGTCCTAGGCCTTGGGTAACCTCATTTTTGGGGATTTATTTTTGGCGCCAAATGTGGCGATATTTCGCGAAAATTCGCCAAGCTTAGCGACATTTTGGTCATTTGGCGCAATTTTCCCAATGGGGCTTGTTAAGCTAGTTTTCCTGCATTAACACCTATAACAGCCCAACATTACTGTTCTATTACGCAATCAAAATCGAGCTTGTTCTAGTACATTCCACGGATGGTTTTCTCTGGAACCTTCCACGGTGTTCGTCGTAGACTATAAAAGCGGCGGTTTCCCCCAGTTTGAGTCAGTGTTCATTGATTTCTCGTTGAGTGAGTTTGCTGCGTTACGCTTTGTATTCACGCTATAGAAGCGGTACTTCCGCTCGCTTTTTGAAGCTTTGTTTTTAACTGCTGTGTGTAAATTCTTCATCGGTGTGCCTTAAGGGACTGTGTACGATATCCCTTGTATATTTCCACTGAATTTTTCCTGTGGAAGTATAGAAGCTGTATTTTCGCTTCCTTTTCAAAGCTGATTTTTAAGTGCTGTTTGTAAATCTTTCATCGCTGAGTTTTGAGGGACTGTTAGTGTTATCCCTCGTATATGTGCACTGAATTTTGCCCATGGAAATCTTTTATTTTGTGTTAGAATTACAGCATTTGTGAAAGCTTCGGTACTGTGTAGACTGTTATAAACGAGCTACTGGCCGTTTATGCCTGTGAATTTTGTACATCTGATTGTTCGACGAAGTTCGGCTAACTAATACGATAAAATTTACGTTTTTAATGTAACTACTCTTAATTATTTAATGTGTGCGTTTGAGGGGGGGGGAGGGATAAAAATTGATTATTGATGCATGCAGAAAATGTGCTTGAACATTTCTGAATCATATTGAATAAGGCTAACTACTTTAATAAATGGATGACAGTAAAGCTGAATAATTCAAATTAAGCGTAGATGAAGGTTGTCTTATTTCTTTTAGGTTGAAAAAATACTGGAAAATCTGTCCGAAACTAAATGTTTTGTACAATTTGTAATCTTGCATTTATTCATTTATTTCAGATTTTTGGTTATTGATCTAGTTTACAATTTTGGTTTATGTTCTGATTCAAGCTTGGAATGAAACTCCGATGTAATATGGTTTTCGTTTTTAAGGGAAGGTGAAAACGTTTAAATTTGGTTTTGATTCAAACTTGAGCAAAACTTATTAGTATGTTGCTTGGAGGTGCTTTTCAAATGAAGATAAAATAAAAATAAAACAAAGCTTTTAGTAATACAATTAATTTGAGAAGTAAAATTATAGAATCATTATTATTTAATAGAATGAAGTTATAGGAACTCAGATGTGAAAAGTTCTTTTTATTTTTTATCTTGTTAAATTTAATTTTTGTTACAGCGAAGTATGCCATAAAATCATACCACTATATAATAGATCTTTCCTAAATTAGACTAGCAATTTAGATTAACGTGTAAATACTTTTTCAGGGTAGTCTCCAACCTGGAATTATCAGAAATCAAGGAATTTGCAGTTTCTGGAAAAAATCAGGTAATTAAGTAACAACTACAAATAGTTAAGGAAAGGGAAAAAACCTAAACTAAATAGATGACATTTTAAACTCTAATCTGTAAAAGATAACCTTTTCCACCCCTTGACACATAGATATGAAAAAGTTTTGATTGTCTTTAACGCTGGTACTTTTTAGTTGTTTATTTTTCTACATTCTCATTTTTCCCTCTTAATTTTCTTATCTTTTTTTAAATCTTACATTTATCTTACAGTACTATTTATTTAATTATAATTATACTAGGTTGCAAAATTGCTATGCAATAAAGTTGTTTTTCTCAGTATTTCCTGCTTTAGTTTTGTGAACAAGTTCTTTTAAGTATTAATATCTGCATCAAACATTAGTTTTAAGTACGGAAAATATGTAAAAGCAACAATTCCTGTGACTAAAGGAATTTTGTGATATGTCTAGATTTCCGTATAGATATACGTATATAGATTTCAAATTATATACGTATATTGTGTTCTAGTTTCATTAATTAGTTGTTGTTCTAGTTAAAAACCCAACTTTAGTTTAAATTATAACAATAAACACTAGTTTATGGCAGCAGTTATAGCTTCTTAGTGAGTTTTTACTTTCATTATTAAACTGCTCTCCAATAAAGCAAAATGTTCCTCAATTTGTTCTAATGTTGACTGCTCTGCTGTATGTTTGCCTAGGAAAAACAATTTAGTTGCAATTTTGGGGTCCAAATGCATTGAATTCTTAATTAATGAAATTGCTGGGTTATTCAAATTTTCATATTTTCTTTATCATTCTAGTAAAATCCCGAAGTGCTATAAATGTATCAGGTAATTCATAAAAATTAGTCTTTAATGGATTGCACGTATGTTGTTGTTGATGTTGTTTCTCATCCCCGCGACCAGCAGAGCTAGATCAGGTCCATGAGCCCATTCACCCTGAAGAGGTCCAGTACAAATAAAGGGTCTTGAACCAGCTATGCCCGGTAAGTCCCAGACAAGATAAAATGTGGCCAGGGGAGGCCTGTGCAGACTTCGAAGTGCTTATTGCCAGCATCAAAAGTCATTGATAACAGATGACCACCAATGAAACGGGGAAGAACAGTTTGATCTCGTCTACTGCTGCCCCGAACCAAGGAGCCGCCAGGGCATTTAGTCTGATACCACGTGTGCACGGTCGGGACCATTCAAATGGCCTTACTCAATGCCTTGAATTTAGAAAATACCTCCATGAAAGTAAGAGGAGCTGCAGACGTTGTGACCCTGACTGCACCAGCTCTAGCCAATCTGTCCGCAATTTCATTTCCATCAACGTCGACATGGGGCGGAATCCACTGGAAGTGGATGCGATGAGAAAGTTAAAGTTGTTTTAGTTTCCTGAGAATGTCTGCTCCAGTACTATCCCTCAAGTTATGCCAATCGGCCAGTGCTGGAGAGCACTCTACTATCTATCCGAAAATATCCAAATATTCTTTAGCTGCGGTAGCAACATTATGGTGTCAAAACCCTCTAGAATTGCGATAAGCTCGCTTTGAAATACCAAGCAGAAGTCTGGATTTTAATTTCTTGATCCCGAAATCTAATATAAGTGCCACTGCCAGAACTGGCACCATCAAGTCTACTGCCACCCGTGTACACAGGATCGAGACAGCATTTGAAACACTGGGTGAATTATTCATGGGTGGGGAAAGGGGCAGCTTTTATGGTCAGAGACCTGGATCACCGGCGGTAGAAGACTGACTTAGCTCCGAAGCCGACAGACTTTAGCTGGACATATGGAGTGGCCACGCCTTGGGTGGCCCTACCACGAGAATATACTTCCGACGTACTTCGCCCGCTCTGCATGTATTCTGTCTTGGAATGTCTGAAATTTGAAAAAGACAGTTTGTTTGCCACCTTGATTTCTCAAAGATTAATTTTTCAAATAATATAATTTTTCATTAAATTTAGGAGCACAACTTTAATCTACCAACACGATATCTATTAAAATTTAATGAATTTTCATTTTATTCACTTTTTCCATTGTAGAATTTCATCCATTTCCAGGTACCTTTAACAAAACATAAGATAAAAACCAACCATAAATAGATACACACTATCTCAATGTACTAGATTTAAAATTTTCCCTGGGTTTTTCTTTTTTTTCCATTTTTTTACTGCTTTAGTTTTTACTGTGCCAGCTAATTGTCCAACCTCGTACTAATTTAAAAAATCTGGAGTGACTCCACTCGACTTTCCGAACACTTACGATTAAGATCATTACCAAGCACTTAAATAAATTTTAATCGATGAATAATTCAAACCTATATACCAAATTGAAACTCAATCGAATGCACCGTTTAAACGCTTGCGCACTTTCAAGAATTTCTCCCCATATGCCATTATGCCATAACATAAAAGAAAGTTTTGTCGTAGCCCTTTAGGAGAACTATAAGTCCTATACACACCAAAATCAATTACGGTCTTAGGATGGTGGTTTATAACATGTATACCGAATTTGAGCTCAATCGAATGTATCGTTTAAACGCTAGCGCACTTTCAAGAAATTCCCCCCATAGGCTATAATGTAAAAGAAATCTTTGTCGTAACCCTGTAGAAAAACTATAAGTCCTATACACACCAAAATCAATACCGGTCTTGCAACGGTGGTTTATAACATGTATACCCAATTTGAGCTCAATCGAATCTACCGTTTAAACGCTAGCGCACTTTCAAGAAATTCACCCCATAGGCCATAATGTAAAAGAAATCTTTGTCGTAGCCCTGTAGAAAAACTATAAGTCCTATACACACCAAAATCAATAACGGTCTTGCAACGGTGGTTTATAACATATATACCCAATTTGAGCTCAATCGAATCTACCGTTTAAACGCTAGCGCACTTTCAAGAAATTCCCCCCATAGGCCATAATGTAAAAGAAATCTTTGTCGTAGCCCTGTAGAAAAACTATAAGTCCTATACACACCAAAATCAATACCGGTCTTGCAACGGTGGTTTATAACATATATACCCAATTTGTGCTCAATCGAATCTACCGTTTAAACGCTAGCGCACTTTCAAGAAATTCCCCCCATAGGCCATAATGTAAAAGAAATCTTTGTCGTAGCCCTTTAGAAAAACTATAAGTCCTATACACACCAAAATCAATACCGGTCTTGCGACGGTGGTTTATGACATATATATCCAATTTGAGCTCAATCGAATGCTCCGTTCAGGAGCTATCGTGTTCACTCACATACACACAAACACACATACACACACACACACACATACACACACACACATACACACATACATACATACATCTCGTAAAAATAGCATAAATGGATTCAGAAGCCCTCAAAACGTGTAAAAACACCAAAATCTCGAAGTCGAATTTTTTCATGATTACAATACTTTCCTTACATGGTACATGTTCGGAAAGTAAAAATTGTACTAATAAACTTTTTAATTGAATGCAAACTGCCATAAATTTAGTAAAATAATGGATTTAAAAGTTTTATAGTAACCTAACCTAAACTAACATCTTGTCCAAAATACACTGAATAAGAATATACAAGAAACATTAAAAAATAAGGAAAAGTTATGAAAAATTGAACCTTTATATAAAGCTATATATTGTAACAAATTTATATATCTGGCTGCAAAACTGAGTGCTTCAATTACTTAACTTTGCAAACAAAAGAAAGTACTAAGTTATCATTCTAGTAAAACCGTAGAACCTCTTATGCATCTAAGAGCATTTTGTATCCCCCACCTCAAAATAAATAAGTAAAAATATTGAAGCCCCAGAAAACAAAAACAGAAAAAAAGTTTGGGAGTAGGAAATGATTTAAATCAAGATTTCTTTCTTTTTCTTTTTCTTTTTCTTTTTTTTTTTTTTGGTCTACCCTTTCTACCTCATTTAAACTAGACAAACCTACAAAATTCCATTTAAGAATATATGTTTATTAATTCATTTGTAGACTATTATACTTATTAGAAGTCAATTTCTTATGTAGCGATTTTTGAAAGAATCTAGAACATAATTTTCTTTGCATGAAAAGCCTTATCAGGGGTATGATCAGTGCCGGATTAACAATATAGCAGATGTAGCAAATGCTACGGGCCCCGCGCTTTTAGGGGCCCCGCGCCTTTACCTTGAAAGTTTTCTTCTTTCCCCGTCAAGATCTAGCTTTTTTGACATTTTCCAACAAGGTAGAAAAGTGTTTAAGATTTCGGTTTGTCTGTCTGTCCGTCCTTGATATAACTCGCGTCAATAGGCATTGATTTCTACGAAATTTATATATGTTATTCTTATCTGCACGTACCATGTACCCTATTGTAAAGGATCTATGTAGCATTTATAGATTTTTTTCTACAGGAGCATTCAAAATAGTCCCAATACATTGCGCTCTATAGGAAGTTATTCTTTAAAGCGTATCATCCTACTAACAACAAATGGTGATCAAATGAAAAGGTACGAAACGACACGGTGGGTACAAATGTAGACTTTGTTCAAAATATACATCATAGGCCTGAGCACAACAATCCCACTGACGAACAAGCCGCAGGATTCCTTGTTCCCAGAATTCCTGTGGCCGTGACGAGATCCAGTCCGTGCGTCCTTGAGTACGTCGTCCGAGTTGAAGCGCTTCCCTTTCAGGTGGTTTCTTCAGTGGAACCAACACATGGAAATCGCAGGGCGACATGTCCGGACTGTAGGGCGGATGGTCCAACGTCTCGCACTTTAACTTGGCCAGTTCCTTGGCGAAAACGGACATTCCATTTTCTCATCGACTTGTGGGACACACAGCCTTCCCAGTATACGATCATCATCGTGCGATGAATAGTGGCCGGTTTAACACCTTCCGCTGTCAGAAATCGGATAACGCCTCACTGCCCCTAAATCGTCGAATTTTGCAATGTGAACGCCATCCTGTCCTCACACGCACTGCCGCGTCAATTGGACGTAGGAGGGTGCTTTTTACAAGAGCTTCTGCTCTCTCCTGCGGCCCCCCGCATGTTCCTATCCACACAAAAGGCTCCAATCGCATTCCTAGATGTCTCGCTACGTGCTCTCATAGCTGCATGGACAAATATGATAACGGTTAGGTTGTTGCGACGTTTCGTACCTTTTCATTTGATCACCCCTTGTAGTTGGCTGAACCCTGACTTCAAGATAAAACTTTTTCCTCTATGACTGCAAAAAGATTACAAAGTCAAGGACAAAAACCCTAACAGCTTCTACATCGTTTGTACGATCCGCTTGAAATTTTTCACAACCTTGTAAAAAAATATAGAAAACAATCTGTCAATTTTAAAAATCTGAAAATCCCCCCGTTCCCTCATTTTTTAGCGATTTTTCGCTATTTTCAGCACCATTTCGTTTCCGAGAGTCAAAAAAAGTGAATCATTTGCGTGACAAAATGACCTATTTTAAATGAAAATGACGTCATACAATTGGGGGGGATTCCAATACGTTTAAAATAATTTCTCCCGATTACACAGTTTATTATTATTTTTTTCCCCACAAATAAATCGTTCTCTGGATATTCGAATGTTTATGTATAACAAAACGAAAGCTTTCAACTGCGAAAAGATTCCGCGCGTTTCCAGATCAGCATGAAATTCAATTTGGGTCTGTAATAAAAATTGAATATGAACTTATTTATTTTAGGTGGATGAAAATTAAATATATTGAATGAAAGACAAATTTCCTTAAAATGTTTTATCTCGCGCCCGTTGTAATTGCCTTCACAAAAGGCTTTGACTTCTAGTTTTAGAGATATTCTGCTCTTTGAAATGAAACAAAATTGGATGTTATTAAGGATTACAAAATGAAGCTTTGCATTGAAAATAGTGTCTGTATAGTTAAAAGTTTTTCTATACGGGAGCACTCAAAATAATTTCAAATACTGTTAATGGCAGTTTAGAGACAGGCATCTATTTTAAGCATATAATACTATCCTACAATATGATTAGCTAATAATCCGACGACGATCGTGTGCCTCCTTCAAAATTTGAGCCAAAAGCCGGCAATGTTGGCGACTTTTGCGATAAATTGCCAAATAGGGTGCGAAAAAAATGCTTTGAAAAATGAACCGAACTTGGCAATAATTTTATTATTTTACGATAAATCGAAAAAGGTATTTACGTATTATCCCGGCGGTCATTAACGCCAAACTATTTTTTCCTCAGATTTCCTGGCAAACTGTTGACAATCTTATTCCGAACCAGCAATAATTTCATGTGTCCGGCATTTATCTTGACGAAAAAGTTGCTCGTCTTGGCGGATCGCCTGGATAATATGTAGTACCTCGAAAAATGTCTAATGTGATTATATTAAGCTATGTCGATTTCTTTGGGAATTTTGAAAATTCGTTACTCGCACTTTAATTAACTGATTTATTGTATTGTGTTTTGTTAAGGGCTATCTGCCTAGGAGTAGGAGGGGGTCTCCGACCGACGAAAATTTGTTAATGCATTAGTACCCAAAACGGGTTAACGTCCTTATGATTTCGGTTATTTGTCTGTTCTGATGTCCACCCATCCAGTGTTCTAACTGCTGTGGATATACATAGATTTGTGCGAAATTTATGTTTTTTCTATGTACAGTACCATGTACCATATTGAAAATGGTGTATGTATCATTTATAGTTCTTTTACAGGAGAAAAAAATCCAATGTATAGCACAATCTAAAAAACAGAACTAAAAGGGGGGTTCGGGGGGGGTCTCCCCCTGTATCTGTTGATACAGGAATGATTGAATCAACAGTCATTCTTGAAAACATATTTTAGAGATATTCGATTTTTGAAAGAAAACAAAGTTGACATATATATTACTAAGGCTCTCAAAATGATGCTCTCCATTGAGAATAACGTCCGTATTATTAATAGTTCTACAGGAGCACTCAAAAGAATTCCCATACATTGCAGTCTGTGGCATTTGAGAGACACAAATACATTTCTAGCACAAGACAATGAGTATAAAATTTTTATATTCTTCAGTTAAACGCTAAAAAAAATTAAAGGTCTTTTACATGGTCTCATAAAATTGCATTTATAGTGATAATACAACATTTTTTTATCTACGAAATCTCGCCAGTTTTAACTAAAATACATAGCAGGTTTGGCGCAAAAAGATTTTGTATTGTAAAGTGTTTTATAACCTATGAGCTAGGCATGATTTATCTTTCTTGATTTTTTTAAGGCAACAGATGAATCTTGTAATTCTATTTTTCTTTCGTTCTTTCTTTCTTTCTTTTTTTCTTTCTTTTCTTTCTTTCTTTTTTTTTTTTTTTTTTTTTTTTTGGATAAGACAATTTCTGAAGCTCTATAAGTGGAACTGTAAATCAGTTGTAGCCAACTCATTGAAAGAATATATGCATAACTCGGCTGTTCGATCCTCCTCAATGGGAGACCCCCCCCCCCTCCTGACCCAACCCTAATTTTTTTAGTTTCATGATTGCCATATTAAAACGATATTAATGGACTATGTCATTTTATCTCTCATCTATCGTGTATTTTACCTGGTAACCCCATGTTGAAATTTTTGGGATTGTAACCTATTTATAGAAAAATGCATGTGATGCACATTCTACAGCTTAGTAAATATTGTAACAATAGAATAAAGCTGATGTGAACTAAAATATATGTAAAATATACAAGTGATGTATATTCAACAGCTTACGAAATATTGTAACAATAGATTAAAGCTGTTGTGAACTAATAGTATTTAAATAAACGGATGAAATTTTTAAACAATCATTTTATCAAATAAATGCAACCTTACGGAGCTTATAGAAATCGATAGTTTACGTAACACATACTAACATTTTCAGCGGACATTAATTCTTACTTTTATGTCGCGTTTTCGTAACGCATTTTCGTGTCTCATTTTTATGTCACATTTTTAAAAGGTGGTGAGAGATAAAATGACATAGTCATTAATATATTTAATGTGGCTGTTGCATGCCTGCATTATTTAGTCAACTCATTACCTAGGCGAAACTGAATGAGTATTCTAAAGTCAGCAATAAGGACACACACAAGAGTATATTCAACAATACTGTGGATCAAAAACACGGTTCTCAGAAAAAAAATTCAGGGAGCATCCAAAAGGGGGGGGGAATAAAAGAAAGACAGAAAGAAAGGCTGATCCTTGCACCACCCACCTATGGCCTTTAGAAAATGGATTCCTTACCAATAATGTTACACTTTTGTCTTTATCTGAAGAATGAATCCAGAAATAAACAAAACATAGAAAGAAAACTAAGTTCCAAAACATAAAAACAGGCTCAGGGTCTGATCAAGGGCGGATTAAAGGGAGGGGGCGGAGGAGGCGACCGCCCCTCTCGAGAAAAATGAAATTAATGTAAACAATCCCAACTTACTTCCATAAAATTTATATATATATGTATGTGAATCTTCCATCCAAGCCTCCACCCACAAAATTTTATTAATCCGTCAGTGGGCCGGATTATTCATTAGGCTGTAGTCTATCTGTTCCGATCATTTCAGGGACTTTTCAGTAACAAGTCGAATGAATTTTTCAATGAAGTTGTAATCAAACTTTTCAAAATGACTCAATAGAACGGAAATATTTGTGGCTATTTCTGAAGATGTTCTCTGGAACGCGAGTTGACCTTCTGCATTTCCCCGAGAGCTGAGATCCATAGGATTAAGATTGTAGGAAAAACGCGCCCCATAATCAATAATAATCCCCCACGAAACAATAATTTTTATTTCAATATTGGATATAAAGTTATTTCGTTTTGCAGTAAATATGAGGATGGTATTTTAAACGGATGTTAGGCAGCCCCAAAGTTCTTTTGTTTTACAGTAAAGGTGGGTGGCTTTGGCGAAATTCGAAGGTGTACTAGTGTGTAAACCATCTTAGAAGGCTTTTGGTAGTTGGCTTGCTTTGTTTTTATTTAATTATTTATTTTACATTTTACAATATTTAAACAAAGGCGAATTATTTTTTGAAACAAAAATAATATATAGAATGTAAGTCATTTTTTTTAATAGTTGGGGAATCCACTATTACGATAAATTATCTTATTAATCTCGGAAATTAACCACGTTAAATATAAGAATTGATTTTTGGCCGGTCGAAACCACAGGTCAAGAGCGCGAATGCCAGTACGTTCGCTCAAATAAAATAATTGGAACCGAGAGGATCTTCGCACGGTCGGGGTATCCGAAAAGCCATAACCCCAGGCAAACTGAAAACAAAAAGAATTTTCGGATACTCTTGATCCACAAAGAAACTCACAAATTGTCACATTTAAGATTATTATGTCTTGCAAAAACATTTGAACGTAATACGATAATGAATGTCTTATCCGAATTTTTTATTATTTATTATATAGATTATTCTATTTAGAAAAGATACAATCCTCTTATAAAGATTTTTTTGAGCAAAATATTTTATATCATTTTAACGAGGATAAGTTGAAAAGTAATATATATATGCTTGTAGAACACTAACGAAATGACCTTTAGAAGTGTTCCAAGCTGTATGTGGAAGTAACAGTCCCCCAGTACAAGTATGTACAGTTTAAATGCCTTCCGTGTATGCAGTATATTTTGAATGGTGGAGGTATTATTGTGCTAGATCTATCTATCCCCAGTTCGATTTCGTATGAATTAACCCATTAAATAAATTAATAGAAGTTAAAAATATGTAACCTATTATTAGTAAAGACCGTCCAGATAATGAAATAATTTTACAAGCATGTATTTTTATAGGGGAAAAAATAGTGTTCAAAGGCATAGTTTAAAATATATATTGATTTCGAAGGTTCTAAAAATTTTACAGAAACAATTATTATTTTATGTGTGTAAACTTGTCTAGTTATATGTTTGCATATGGGAAAGGTGGGAAGTGTTAGAAATTCCAAACATATATCCATGAACATTAACATTCATTAAAAAAAAAACCTGAGTTGTACGAATAAATAACTTTAAACATCGCCAGTATCATTATCTATTAGCCCCCCCCCCCCTCCACACACACACTTTATTTTGACGGGCATTTTTTCCGCACACTAATTTACTTGGAGAAATTGATTTGTCCAGTGTTAACTCAAATTTGTTCATTTTGAATCAAGAAAATTCGTAAAAGTTGTGTTTTATTTTATTATCGCGCAAAACCTACAGATTAGCTCACCCAAGGTGGAGGAAGGGCTGGGATAAACCTCTCGCGAATATAACACGTGGGACCTTTTAGTTTTGTTTACATCTAATTAGAATTAGTAATACCATTAATTAGCACTAAACATAAATTATAATATAATTAGCACTATTTATTTTCTCATTTAATTTAGCTCTACTACTTTAATGTGAGGTGAACTCCTCCCCCTAAATATATATATATGTAAAGAATGGGCATTACGCCATTCCTTGTTGGAATAATTGACGCAAATCCATTGGGGTTCTAGGTTAAATAGTTTATTTCAAAGTTCAGACAGAGGGCAGGAGTCGGGCCGGCGACCTTATTCGTTCCGTGGCTATCTTCTTACATCGCAGTCTAAAGGCTCGAAGCTAAGCTTTACGTTCCAAACTCCTAAAAAGCCAAGCACGAAGTTAAGACGAAGCTCTCGAAATTTCCGCGCTCTTGCTTAAATACTCCTTAGTTACTACACCTGCTGGCAGGGTGCAGCACGATCGCGAAGGCGTTATTCTGAAACGTAATTAGTTAACTAGCTTGTCAATCAAGACATGAGAAACACCTGCTTACACAGAGTTCTAAAAGCACGTAGTAGCAAAGCCACAGAAAACTGAAACTACTGCTGAATCAACAATTTCACTTCTTATGGAACTTCAAAAAACGTCTCTGAGCATAATATTTGTGTGGCCGAGAAACAAACTTTACAGTGAGAGTAACCGAGATTAGAGAAGGCTTTTCAAATAACATTAAATTAAATTAGGTTAAATTAGCAAAGTTTATTTTATTATTACACATATATAGGTGCGTCATTGAGCAAGGGTTCCCTTGGTAACATTTGCTACGGGCCCCGCGCTGTTTTAATCCGGCACTGGGTATGATATTTAAAAGCTTCGTTGTATATGAAACAGTCTAAATAAGGCCTCACCAAATGGTGGACGCCAATCCGTATCAGGACTGCAAAAGACCTTTCGTGGAACGAGGTGAAATTGTGTATTTTCAGAAAATTACTTTTCATGTGTTGTAGACCTTCTTAAGGTTATTGTGTACTTTAATGATTTATATGGATGGAATGGAATGGATGCAACCGATTAAAAAAAAAAAAAAAAAAAAAAAAAAAAAAAAAAAAAAAAAGCTAAGCAAATAGCTTACGTTAGTAGAGTTATTTGTTACATAGTCAAAGGCAGCGGTAGAAGTATTTTTTGGGGGTAGGGGTAACTTAGGTTTATTGGACTACCGAAGTTATGCAGTGTTTTGAAACCGAACTCCTGGCTATGACCTTGTGCTGCTCATTAAAAATTCAGTTGTCTGTCTTACGAACAGATGGTTCTCCAGCAATGTTTGTGAAACGCGAAGATTTGGTAAAATTTATGAAAAACAATGTGTTCAAAGATTGGTATAATGTGTGTGAAATTTTATTCATTACTTATCAGAAGAATTTATGTTCCCTTGAAATGGATACGGTTAGGAAAGCCGTTGAAAAACAGTAAACTTATTAAGAAGTTGGATTCCTAGGAGTACTCTAATCCATGCTAAAATGTAAAAAAAAAAATGATTTGCAGCAAGAAATACAGTAAATTTTTGAGAGCAAGTCAAAAAATATTCTATAGTTTGACGACGAAGACGAAGTATGTATGTAACTTAAGTGTTTCTGATCAATATATCAGAACACTGATATATTGATATATTGATCAGAAACAATCATACATTAAATATCAATATCATCTAAATGATATCGATGCTCATCTAAAAGGGGAATAATCAACTAATCCTATTTTTGCATTTGAATGAAGCTTAGCATTTGTGGAACAGCTGTAAAAGACGAAAATTTTCACTCCTTCCTGCATTATTTCTGCAATCATATCTCATCTCAACGAGTTGCAAATTGATGGGAATTTTTGTGATAAATAAAATCCAAAGTTATCTTTGATAACTTGGAATTTATAAACAAATTTGAATATTTTAAAAAATATCATGCGCATTTGAAGCGACATTGGGTGTAAATTAGAATTTATTATCAGGAGAATTACAAATTCACCATAGTGAAGTTTCTTGACACGCACTTAATGAAGAAATTTCATTACATTGCTTTGGAAGAGATTTAAAAATGTATTTGTACAAGGATAAATGCCCTACATTTTACAAAAATGCTTTGCCAATGGTTCCGCTGTTTAAAAACACGTGTACCTGTGAATAGCTTTTTAGCGTGAATCTCAAGTGAGAACATGAATTACTGATCTTACGTTAAATAGATGTTCGCGCGTCGCAATAATCTCAATTGAAATCAGTATTTTTTCTTTTGCTGCTACAAGGGACAGAGATACTGATAATTTCAGGAATATGGGGATGCCTCGTAGGCAGGCCAACATTGCCTCTTGCGAGTGGTCTTCTAATTTTGAACCAATTGCAGACGTGAGACCTAGCACCAGGATGGTTACACCCAAGGTATCGTCCGAACGTGGAGGACATTGGAGAAATGACAGATTTTGCGTGCACCAGATCCATTTAGAATATACAGTGCACAGCAGACTCAGTCAAGAGAGGAGTTCGTCCTCCCAAGAACTGGCCAAGCTTGGTCACTTTCGGTGTCTAAAAGGAACCGAGGTTATCCGACTGATCGAGCTGTGCATTGATACTCTTAATTTTGAAAAGTGTTCAATAAAATTTTACCTTTAACCCTTTGAGGCGCAACCCTTTCCCAATGCTGAAAAACGGACAGCCGTTGCCATCGCTCGACTTAACTACCAGCAAGATGGCGGACGATCAAAACCTTCATCGCGTGCCACAGATCTAGAGACCCTTTTTTGACGCAGCTGGCTGTGCGCAACGGCATTGGGCATTTCTAGCATTTTCAGCATTGGCAGCATTTACAATCCAGCATTTTTTTCAGCATTGGGCAATCTATCCAGCTGGTCTCGCATTCTTCCATTTTTCAGCAGATGTCAGTGCTGTTAAAAATACAGAAGGTGTTTACACATTTTTAGAACGATTTCGGGTCCGTTTAATTAATGTTTAAAATGTAAAGACTATTTTTTTAAATGTTCGATCTGATAGCCTTTTTTCTGGACTATAAGTCTGCATCGTGATTTCCATGAAAGAAGAGCTTTTCGTAAAATTTCCAGTGGTATTGCTTTCCATTCCTCTTCCACTACTTTCCTGAGTCCATCTATCGTGGTGGGTTTGCGCTTAGAAAGAGCTCTTTTTAACAGACCAAAGGCACAATATTCCATAGGTGAAACGTGAGGGGACTTCGCAGGAATATGTTGAAAAGGAATATATGCAATATCTGTATCAGTTTTCATTTTTTCAAGGAATGCAATGGTAGTTTTCGAAGTATGACGTTTCGAAGTTTGCGTTGAGCCACATATCTTGGCAAAAGCTGGTGAAAATTATCTTTTTCAGCTTTTTTAAGTTGTAAGTCTTGGTTTAATATTTTATTTATTGTTGCTACAGACAGTATCTAAAGACTTTGCAATTGATCTCTGTGTTGGCGGATTTTCTCTTGTTACCAGCGATTTCACTTTAGAAACATTTGAAACAGTAGGTGCCTTTTTCGGATATTCGTTTGGCGTCTTCTTTCCATGTAGAAATAATGATTGACGGTTTTTACCTTGCCGATTAATAATCATTTATATCATTTCTCAAAGGTGTGTTTTCTGGCGCGTCTAGATCTCATTAAATACTTGACCAAAAAAAATTTTTTAAATACCCAATTAAAGCTTATAATGTCTACTTTTGACGAAAAATATGCAAAAATTCGGAAAAAATCTTTTTGTTAATAATAAACATAAAAAACGAATCATATATATTATTTCTCAAAGGTGTTTTTTTCTGGCACGGCTAATTCTCATTAAATACGTGACCTAGAAAAAATGTAACAGACTCCATTGTTCCAGGTTGCCATGGAGTCACATGAATTGAATATACTTTCTTTAAAAATGAGTGGCAACGACAGATAAAAAATCTAAGAAAAATAGAACAGCTAGGAGTTGTTATTATGTTTTTTTGTATAGATTGGATGAATGATTGAAGGTAACTAGAAATACAGTTTTTTTTTTTTGTAAATTGTTTGTAAAATAAATATTTAAATGAGGATAAAAGAACTTCTTATTTTGTCTTTTCAATCGAGCCGTCTCATTTTGATAATTCAGTGAGTTGTATTCATGAGTCGCCGGCAGAATATTTTGTTCTATGCCATTTTCTCGAAGGTTTGGCGATATTTTTCTGGCGTTCCCGGGTGGGCGGCTTGAATTGAAACAGGCGCGGCTACATCTCATTAAATACGTGACCAAAAAAATATAAAAAATACCAGTTAAAGCTTATAATTTCTACTTTTGACGAAAACAGCGCCACCTGTTGGTGACACATGTTTTTTATTCTCTATGAAATGCAAAAATGTACAGAAGAGGGCAATTTAATAGCCCTAATACTATCGATATATTCAACTTTAAATGTAAGAGGGGCCATATTCGATATAGAGATCAGAGGTGCAAACTGTAAATATATATACCAACTAGCAGCGTGGCCCGGCGTTGCCCGTGCAATGAATGAGAAATGCCATTTACCTTAAATATAGATTGTAAAGGGAAGGAACGTGAATCCTCCCGCTGGAATGATAAAAAAAGGACACGAGATTTCCCGCTGCAACCAAAAAAAAAAATGAAAAATGAACACGGCACCTAATACAGAGGTTGCCAGGAATTGGACTTGGCTAGGCTGGAATGTGAATCCTCCCGCTGCAATGATAAAAAAAAGGAAATGGTACTTCCCGCTGCAATAATAAAAAAAGGACATGGTTCTTCCCGCTGCAAAATAGAAAAAAAAAAAGAACAAAGCACCCGATGGCGTAGAGGCTCCGGGAACTGGACGTGGCTAGATTTCTCCTCTTCTACCTGTCTGTGTTCTAACAATCATTTTTCAGAGATCGAATTTTGTTGTTCCTCTGAGCAGAAGGCACTTTCAGTAGTTTTATTTTATTTTATTTCTTCAGTTTTTTCTGAAATAAATAAACTAAACGGAAACTTTCAGGGTAAAAGTACAAATCTTTAAATTTGGGGACTTTTGGCGTCCCCAAGAAGTCAAAGTATTTTTGATGACAAATTGAAAAAACGATCTATATTTGGGGACTGTCCTCGAATTTCGAGGACGTATGGTCACCTTATAAACTCCACCTCTCTCCCCCTCTCTCTTTCAGGACGCCAGAAGAAATTCCCGAAGCGCGCTCACAGTTGAAGCGACCTTGAAAACCAGAGGGGGAAGTTTTCGACTTTCATTTTGCGGAATTTGCAGTCCACATAGAATTTTAAGCTGCGATCTTTTCAGAAAAAAAATCATATAAAAAATCTAATAAACATTTCTGCACGGTTCAAAATTTAAAGGAGGGAGAAATAAATGTTTAATAAGCGGTAGAAAGATGGAAAATTTTTGCCCGTTAGGTTTTTTGATGTGACAGTTTAAAAATAGCATATTTTTAAAAGCTGTACATTTTCTTCGAAACAGGATTTCCTTTAAAAAATTCCCAAAAATCGGCAAATGTAAGTACGATTTTGTAACAAATTGTATTTGAAAAAGAAAACTCTGTAGATTCCGATGATATAAAAAATATAGTATTCGCACAGAAATTTAGCTCGCGATAACGTAAAATGCGAGAAAAATGGCCAAAACCCTTACAAAACATAAAATAACTCAAAAACTATTAATCCGATTAATTTCATTTTTACGGCATTAGCTTTCTCTTGTCCTATTTAGTCAGCGTGCCAAATTTGGTCCAGATCCGTCGAAATGTCTGGACGTGTATAGCGAACAAACAAACAAACTCTTCTCTTTTATATATATAGATACATTGATATACAATTAACATTGCGACCCCGGATGGGCAACTTAAATTGAAACGGTCTCGGCTAGATCTCGTTAAATACGTGACCAAAAGAAATATAAAAAGTACCCAGTTAAAGCTTATAATTTCTACTTTTGTCGAAAATAGCGCCACCTGTTTGTGACGCATGTTTTTTATTCTCTATGAAATGCAAAAATGTACAGAATATGGCGTTTGAATAGCCCTAATACTACCGATATATTCAACTTTAAATGTACGAGGCGCCATCTTTGATATAGAGATCAGTGGTTCAAACTGTAAATATATATACCCATATATATATTTATATATTGATATACAATTAACATTAAGTAGATTTTCTGTATGCTTATAATTATTAAATGCTAATATTGTTTTTAAAGAGGTTTTATAAAATAAAACAGTTTAAATAAATTTATGTCTGTTAAAATAAATGTCTACTTTTTGAATGATTTCCAATCAAACATATAACTGACCCGTGAAAATATTTAACAGAATATTATGTACTTATAGACACATTTATTCATTTTCACACTATAATATTTACAGTTGTAGTATTAAATACAATATTGTGCGAAATTTTCGCACGGGTCAGCTAGTGTTCCTTATTTTGCACTTAGAAAATTTAATACCAAGGACTTCACAACGTTTTTGAATTAGGGAATAAGAATATTTCTCTTCGGAAAGCGCAAAAACATATCCTTCAATCCACAGCTTGTTTACATATGACATTTTTAAAGAAGAATAAATTTAAAAGTAGTAGACGATATTTCTCCTTTCAAATAATAAGCTGCTGCCAAAAATTTTTAATCTTAAACATTTACTTTTTTTAAATTCTTTATCTAAATCGTTCTAAAAATGTGTAAACACCCTCTGTAATCGTGACCATTTTTGACGGGAAATGACGTGCTAAAAAGTAAAGGATTCTCGTGGAGCTATGTCACCCGCAACTATTTTTATAGAAATCAAAGCTATTCTTCGTGACTGGCAACAGTCAAAATGTCAGAGTTGGGTGTTCCCAGAGCGGGAACACTGCGCGTTAAAGGGTTAAGTAATATCATTGTTGAGGGGGAAGGATAGAGCCTCCTAGCCTCTCCCCTCAATCCACTACTGCCTTCACTCATATACATTTGTAATTTTTAAGTAAAAAAGTAAAAATAGTAATTAAATGTAAAATTTCAGCTTGTTTTACTAGTAAAATTATTTTATTTCATTTAATTAGAGTTGTAAGAAAGTTTTTGTCACACTAAAAATAATTTTTAACTTCCCCCGTACCCCCAATTGTCAAAATACTCGTTAAGGGATTTTTAAGCCCAATCCTGAAATATTTACCTGTTAATTTAAAAATAAAAAACAGTCTTTATGGCAGGTGTGCAAACAAGAGGTTGCACATTTTTGCACGATACGACGGAAAAATTGATGCGTAAGACTATAAGTTATATTCGTTTCTGCAGTTTTAAAAAATAAGAAAAGTTTAGTGCCACCAAAATTTTGTTGATGCCACAAAATATTTAGATCCAATTTTCACCTCTGCTTTATAGTAACTACATTTTTTGTATGTTCTTTTGATATAACTAGATTTGCCCATTTCAGTAAGCTTATTTTGCAGATCTGCTGAGACAGCAGTGTATGAAACAAGAAGATTGCTCATCTTGAAGAAATCCGGTGCTAGAAAATATATAATTGTTTTCATGAAAGTAATAAAACAATCTTATAGTTATACTTTGTTTTTAATCATTGATTGGGTGTTGAGTTTTTTTTTTTTTTTCCTATTTTGCATCGTAAAAAGCAGTTGAAGTTTTCTTTACCAAAACTAATCTTTTCCTTAACAAACAGTGGTTTAAAAATTTTTACAGATTTTTTTTTCTTTAATTTGCCAAATTACGTATGTACGTGATTAATTTTATAGAACCTCAAGCAAGGGTCTCAAGCACCGCCTTCCCCTAGCCACAGTACCAAAAGCATTTTTATAGCATACTGAAAATGTATGTAAATCTCGGTGATGAGGGCCCCCTCTAAAAGGGCTTATATGGACATCCATAATTAACTCATTATATTTTCTTTCTTTCATTTTTGGTTGGGGGGGGGGGGAATCTGTAGTTTATTTAAAAAATCTGAAATTAAATGTATAGTCCCTATGAGAACAATATTGTGCGAATCAGAAAGTTATATTTTTCTTACTTTTCAGTGAATAAAATATTTTTTAAAAGCCTGTTAGAGAATTAATATTATTTTATATAGGGGTGGATGCCAGGCAAGGTACAGTTTTTTTTTCCCAAGAGGTGACAAACATTTTTACAGATGAAATTAGAATTAAGAAAAAAAACTAATCGCAATTTCAGACTAATGGGGCAACTGCCCCCCAGACAAACTAAATTTAGATTAAAACATTGACTTATTTTGTAATTTGAAGGAAACTAATTTGAACACATTAACTGATCCAAAGAGGGAACCTTCTTCCCCTCCCCAGATGGAGTAAGGTTAGACGTGAAAGAATGATTTATTTTGTAATTTCATCTGTTTTTATAAGAAAGAGGAGAAAAAAAAATTGACCACACATTGGACGATCAGAGGGGGGCACGTACATCTCCAGGAAAAACGCATTAAAAAAATCCTGATACACTCCTTTTATCCGTTAAATAATAATAAAAATTGACTGAAATAATAATTAAGATTTATCAACATAATAAAAAAAGTGGACAAATTCTTTCAAACGATCCTTTTAAAGACAGAATAATCGAAAAAGGAGAGAAAACAAAGTGTTCATAAAAAGACTATTTGGGCAGAAAGGTGCGTTTTTTCGTTCATTGGTTCTACATTTAAAAATGTCTTTCAAAATACATAATTAAACTAATTCGGAGGAAACCCAATTCGAAGTACACGAAAGAAAAATTTAAGTGCTTCGGAGCGGTTTTTAGCTCTTTTCTTTTAAGCGTGCAGATTCCCTTAAATAAAGAGACCAGTGTAAATCTATATAAATAGAACAATATGTTCGTCTGTGTGTGTGTATCTGACTGTGCGTGCGTGCGTGCGTGCGTGCGTGCGTGTGTGTGTGTGTGTGTGTGTGTGTGTGTGTGTGTGTGTGTGTGTGTGTGTGTGTGTGTGTGTGTGTGTGCGTGTGTGCGCGTGTCTGTCTGTCTGTCTGTCTGTCTGTGAATCGCATTGCGCCTAGCCGGATGATTCCAGTCCTACCAATTTGAAGACGGATTCCCCAGGAAAGGTCCTAATTAACACTCCTCGAAGTGATTTTTTCGAAATAGAGGTTTTTTAAAAACTTTTTTTATGTTTTACAGATTAAATAACAATTAAATTTGACTAAATTAGTAATCAAAATTGATTAAAATAATAATCAAAAAGGGGACAAATCCTTTAAAATGCTCCTTTTAAAGATAGAATAATCAAAAAGGAGAAAACAATTTTGTCAGGCGATTTTTGACATATTTCTTACTTAACGCCTAATAATGGTGGTAATTACTTGGGATCGACCGATAGTATCGGCGCCGATACCTCCTATTTTTTTAGGTATCGGTATCGGTTCTTTCGATTCTAAAAGTATCGGGAAAGTATTGGTTTCTGTTGCTTTCATCCATTTTCACCGATACTTCGCTTTTCAGAAGAAACCACGCAGGTGCAACACCATTCTAGAATCTTTATTTTGGTAATGAGATGAGAGGCGTCGTTTCATTGGCACATTTGTGCGAGTGCTTTCGAACTGTGTTTTTTTTTAAATTCTAACCATCGCTAAATGGATGTCGTATCACCAAGTGTGGTCGAAATTATGGACGAAGAACCGTTAGATGACAGTTTAACAGGACAATCTTCTATTCTTCTAAATTATTTTGAATTGGTGCCCAACACTAAATACGCTATCTCCAAGGATTGTAAAAAACAAATGTCGAGAGGTAGGCTATAATTTTACTTCAGTTTTATAAACGTTTATTTTCTCACTGTGTGGACTCGAAAAAGAATTCATTCATATATATATATACACACAATTGAATCTCCCTATAACGAACTCGCTCGGTTCCAGCTAAAAAATTCGCTATAGAAAAAATTTCGTTGTACAGAGATTTTTGCAGTTATTTCAGCAAATATTACAAACTTTTTAGTTAATTCGATGTTTAAAAGTATTAAATTATGACTTTCAATTAAAAATAAATTGGTATTTATTATAAATTTGTTAAACTGACGGTTTCTTACTTTTCATTGTATAAATGAAATGTTCAAAAGTAAAGGCCAACCACGAATTTAGAGAATAAAATATGTAATGCACTTACGTATATTTTACTTCAAAATTCCGTTATTTTACATTGTTTTGCATTCTGTGATTTTAAATTTTCATAAAAATATTTACATTTTAAAAGTCCGCTGAAAATAGAGTGAGGTACATTCTCTTCCATTCGGAAACCTCTTTTTAATGGTTTTGAAAGGTTGAAGCATTACAGTTTGATGTCCTCCGACTGAAAGGGCCCCCAATTTTAAATGTTTTTCTGAAATATTCTTTTTTATTTCAAAATTTTATGAAAAATACACTGCTGGCCATCGTAAATGCAACACCCTGAAGGAAGCATGCAAATAATATGAAATTTACAACATGCATTAGCTGAGGTGAGATATGCAAATGATTAGAATTTCAGCGCAGACGCACATCAAGCGCGCCTGTGGCGCCACCTCAAAGCGCTATTTAAGGCTTGGAGATTTCGACGGTTTCAAGTACAGCAATTGTGTTTTTCTTGCTTTTTTTTCAAAAAAACGATAGGAAACAACGTAGGAAACAACGTAGGAACCTCGTAGGAAACAACGATCATCTTTTGATCAAGTATCCGAGTTTGACAGAGGAAGGATAGTGGCATACCGAGATTGTGGGTTATCTTTCAGGGAAATCGGTCGTCGTATTGGACGAAACCAAACAACTGTGATGCGGATATGTGATCGTTGGGTGCAGGAGGGTACGACGGACAGACCTGATCGACCGCATCGACCTCAGTGCACCACGTCACGTGATGACAGGCAGATTGTACGCATGGCAGTGACGGACCGCTCAGTCACATCACGAACCATATCACAGCAGATTCAGTCTGTAACGCATCATCCAGTGTCTGCGCGTACTATTCGACGTCGTTTACAGCAGAATGGTCTGTCCGCAAGACGTCCGTTGCTTTGTCTACCTCTGACGCGGAACCACAGACGTCTCCGCCGCCAATGGTGCGATGAAAGAAGGATGTGGACGACAGAATGGAATGAAATTCTCTTTACTGACGAGTCACGCTTCTGTATGCAACACCACGACGGTCGGATTCGAGTCTGGAGACACCGTGGAGAGAGGATGCTGAACAGCTGCATTATGCACCGTCACACTGGTCCTGCACCGGGTATTATGGTATGGGGCGGTATCGGATATCTCTCTCGCACTCCTCTAGTACGCATTGCCGGTACTTTAACCAGCCAGCGCTACATCTCCGAGGTGTTGGAGCCAGTTGTCCTTTCTTACCTTCAGGGCTTGCCAACAGCCATATTTCAGCAGGATAATGCACGGCCACACGTGGCACGCATTGTCCAAGGGTTCTTCGTCAATCACCAGATTGAATTGCTTCCCTGGCCGGCGCGCTCTCCGGATCTTTCGCCGATAGAAAACATGTGGTCCATGGTTGCTCAACGACTGACCCAGAGTTCATCCCCAGCTGTCACACCAGATCAACTTTGGCAACGTGTGGAAGCTGCTTGGTCTGCTGTACCCCAAGAACACATTCAAAGTCTCTTTGAATCAATGCCGAGGCGTGTGGCAGCTGTGATCTCCAACAACGGCGGCTACTCTGGGTACTGATTTTGGCAGGAACCACGCTTCATAGAATGCTGTAAATTTAATCATTTGTTACTTGGTCAACATGTTATCTACACAATAAATTTTGTTGTGATATCTCTTGTTTTTCTTGGTGTTGCAATTTGGGTGGCCAGCAGTGTATAACAAATTTCATAGATTGGGGGTCCCCAAATCTATCAATGCCCGGTGCCCCTGTTGGTCATCCTAATCTGGCGCTGGTGAAGTGTCTTCATTATCGGAGTCAGTTTCACTTTCCTGGCCTCCATTTTTATCATCTGTTATTCTTCCACTAAGTGGTCTGTTTAAAAATTAAAATTTTCTTCAAAACTAACAAAACAAAAAAAAATCAAAGGTAAATCTGAAATATTCGCTATTAGAAGATAAGCTCTTCGGTGTGTGGAGAATGTTTATAGTGTTATTTAAGCCTTAAAGTTACGTTTCCATGAAAAATTTCGTTATAGGGAGAAATTCGTTGTAAGGAGACTTCGTTATAGGGAGATTCTACTGTATATATAGGCTTTTGATATCGTTAGAGAAAGTCTAGCTCTTGATATAGATTTTACGCTTAAGAGACATGCTTTAAATTTTTATTTTAAAAAAATGGCGCAAGGACATCTGATTCGGCTTGGGTATGATATATATATCAAAATTGATGGGGGAGACGGTCCTTGACATCGTTTGATATTTCAGGGGATGACCACCTTTAAAGTGTTAAAGCAGGTACTGGCAACCTTTGAAAAGTTGTATGCCAAACTTTAGGATGTTAGCGAAGTCGCGGGCCATACTTGCTGATTTTAGCGAAGTGGCGGGCCGTATAATTAGGATTTATATTGGATATGAATGGTTTATACGGAGTTTTCAAATGTTCGGCGGGCGGCATCAAAAGCAGTGGCGGGCCACATCCGGTCCGCGGGCCGGCGGTTACCTATATGTGTGTTAAAATGTAATATTTCAGCCTTCGAAATACGTTTGAGGAATTTGTTTCTATTTCTTTAAGACTTGAAAATTGAATTTAGCTTATCATTATTGGATTTTTCTTTAATCTTCATTTAACCTCGTCATTTTTAAGCATCCTTTATTTAGACCCTCCAAGGCGTAGCTTGAAAATGAGCAAAAATATTGTTGTTCATGTTGTAGCTGTTTCAATGACAGAATTAATGATACTAAAATTATAAATGAAACCTATATGTAAAAACAATTTATTCGTTTTTTGTTTCGCAAAGGAGTTCACTTTTTGGCAGTGACTTGAAACTGGCGACTCGATTGAACTTTAATTATGTTGGTCCAGAAGTTAAATGATTCATTTTTAAAACATTAAACACTATTAAAAGTACGAATTATCAAACATTTAATGATTTTATTATCTATCAGATTAATGAGAGAACGCACGATTTGTGTATCATTCTGTTTTGAGAAGTGTAATACTTATCAATATCTAATAATTATTTATATTGTTAATTTAAAAAGTTGAAGCTGTATTAGTATAATTAGTAATACTAATTATTATTTAGTTTATTTCAAATTTTGGGGTAAAAAACATATTTCTTGTGAATAGTATTTGGTTTATATATAAGATAAACACAGTAATAATCGGTGTGTACCTGTTCTTCGTACGGAAAAGATCAAATACATGGATCATCCGGATTAATTGTGACTTAACCCTGTCCGGAGAATCAAAGTATTCGGATTTTCAAAAAGAACTTAAAAATGATCATATGAGTTCATATTAAAAAGAAATCTTGCTAAAACATTTAATAATTCACTTAGTGGTTAAATAATTGGAGCAGATAAATAAAACCATTCATTAATGTGAACTTATTATGCATTTTAAGGGAAGAATTTACAGACGTATTTAATGAACAATATCTTATGTACTTGCATAATACTGTACAGTTTATACATTATCACAATTTAATGCAGTTTAAGTTATCTAAAAAATATTTTCATATGTGGAAGAATTATAATTAATCTAAATAAAACTTGCAAGCTTTGAAGTTGAATAAATTTCATATATTTACTTTTGTAAGCACAAAATCGAGGCATGAACCAAAAACAAAGACACATATAGTAAGAGCAAGCAGGAAGCAGTTTTGGGTCTAATATGGAAATCTTTTATCTGGCTCATAGCAACAATTAGGCGACAAAATAGAGGTTGAGAAAAATTGCTTTAAATAGTTGCACCAGTCGTCACTGGAAATGGATTCTCTTATTAATATATCCCTTTAACTACTCCCCCTCCCCGTGTTTGTTTTCTGTCAAGCCTAAATGAGGGGCATCTACCTATAGGGGGGGAAGGGCTTGGGCGGAGGACTTTTTAAGGGAGTCTAACACATATTCACGTAACATCTGGAGAAAATCACCCAAACCTCTAGACCACTAGATCGACAGCCACGAGAGGAGAAAGAATTCCGAACCTGCACACTAAGACTCCCAGTGCTCAACTTTTTATAAATTCGGCCATTTGTCGGCATGATTGAATAGAAAAGAAAGACTAGAACTACTGTAAATTCACACTTCAATGTATCTACTGCTTTTTCTTTTTAATGCTTTCTACTGGGATCAAATTTCATCATGCTGTTATTCATTTCAACGAGAACTACACTCTCG
The DNA here is from genome assembly GCA_038373885.1 of Cheiracanthium punctorium. Lineage (NCBI taxonomy): Eukaryota > Metazoa > Arthropoda > Arachnida > Araneae > Cheiracanthiidae > Cheiracanthium > Cheiracanthium punctorium. Next base: position 128,176 of record JAWZYV010013037.1, read on the forward strand.
TTACAAAAACTGCCCAGAATACAGATGTAGGTTTAAATGACATTAAATTATGTAAAGTATCGGTATCGGCCGATACCATAACTTAAAAGTATCGGTATCGGCTATTTCTGAAAATGAATTTATAGGAAAAGTATCGGTATCGGTCATCGGTGAAAATGTGGTATCGGTCGATCCCTAGTAATTACTCTCTCAATAAAACCATACTTGCATCACCAGATGGAGGAGAAAATGTTTTTTTAAAGCCGTCTGTTTTGATTATGTATCGTGTTTTGCAGAATTTTAAAATTTAAAAAAAAGAAAAAATTTTGAAGAAAATTTTCGTAAAATAATTTTTGAACTATTGCATCTGTAATTATATTCGTTATGTCTTTTTCATATTTTGTCAAATGACGAAACATAATTACACAATCTTTTAAAAGGAAAACTTGGAAAAATATATAAATTGAGAAATATTTTGCTATTCTTAAAGTGAAGAAGGATTCCGAATTCCTCCGTTTCTATTTATTTTGACAAAATAAATTACTTGTTAGAGTGATACTTTTAGATACGAGTTTAATTCATTGAACGACTGATCGCATATAGAATTTGAACTTGGTAATTCATTTCCCCCATTGAAATTAATTTAAATGTGATTCATATGTACCAACCCTAAGTCCAATTTTTATATAATAATGTATGCATTTACTATATAAATACATACATTATTGTATAAAACGCCACATAATTTGCTCAGATAAAAATAAAATATATACATACTATATTTGCAAAGACAGTTATCATCTGGTATCAATTCTCTTCAATTTTGTTTAGTAATTTCAAATTCTTCTTCAGCAGTTTCTTCCTTCTCTTTTGATATATTTACAAGAAAAAAAATTCCATCCCCTTGTCCTTTAGACGCCTACCAACACAATGAACGTCTGAGGCGAGGTTTGTGTTGAACCGAAGATAGATTGCATCCCGAATTCTGGTTCATATCTCAAGAAATTGCCCTTATGATGGTCCGTATCTCAAATTACTCTTACGCTAGGGTACTTTTACTCCAAGGTACCATTGTATTATCTAGTGAATGAATTAAAATCATATTTTACTGATTAAAAGTTCTACAGTTTGTCAAAGAATTTACAGTAAAGAAATAAACATGTTTAGCACGCCACTATTTAGTTATTCAGATATCATACTGAACTTTAAACTATCTATACAATACACGTTTTATAGTTATTCCTTTTACTAGAAAAGGAATGCAAAAGTACAAATCATATTTTAAGTTTTCATTTTGCAAAAATACGTTTTCAGGATAAACATATTACTCTATTTAATTTTTTTTTTAAATATGCGTTTTATATTTCTATCTTAGCTGCCTCGTAAGTATTTTGCGAAGTCTATTTATTAATCAAAGTATAAAAATTTATTACTTAAAATCCATGATTACTTCGTGCTTTATTATATAATGCAAGCAGTAAAAATATGTACACATAGCTCACATTTTTTACATTAACTTTACAGAAAGTTGATTTGATTGATTTTGAAATGTATTATCTAGCACAATTTTAAATAAAAGTACAATTATTTTGAGATGGTTATTAAACCAGAAATGAAATGAAAGTCACTTTATCAGATGCTCATATATTTTTTGTAGTTACCGTTCTTTTTTACGATTCTATAAATTTTATTCGTATTCTATTCATAAAAACGTGTACAGCTAAGGGGGAAAAAAACGTCCACTTGCTATTTATTTGGCCGTAGTTCATTGTACACGTCAAAGTTTTACATACCATTCGTTTGTAAACAACGTTTACTTTAATCTCCCATTAATTTAATTTGAAAAAAGGGCCGTCGTAATATTTAATTCTGCATCAACTCCGTTTTTACAATGGCAAAACTCTATTTTGACTTTATTAAGGAACCCTTAAAAGACCCTACATATAAATTTTCACCAATTTCCTATTTTAATTTCCGGACGTATTGCGAATTCTTTTTAGTGCGATTTTAAGGGGCTTTTTGCAAATTGAAAAACGCTATATGTAGGTTCCGAAATTTTCGAATTTCAATTATTTCACTCGCAAAAGTTAAAGGAAATAAATACTATTTACAAGTAAAATACTGTTTCTAGTCAAAGTTTTTGTACTAAGAATATCAGGGGCAGAAATTAGAATATTTACTAAGTCGTCTAAAAGCCCGTAACTCCATAACTTCCTTCGTCCGTATTGTTACTAATTTTCGGACAATCCGCTGTTCTGGTTTAAAATAGTTTAAAATCTGGTTTAAGATAGATTAAATTAGTGTTCTCAGAGTAAAATAGTTAAATTTTGCATTTTGTTGCATCAAAATCGGTAAACCGAAAGTATAGGGGTTTCCCTATTGGCTTGTATTCGTAGTATTGGCTTGTATTCGTCGATTGTAGCGTGGATTTTCTAGAAATCTCGAGAAATATTGATGCTAGAGCTTCGTTAGCCTCACTTTTGGGGACTTATTTTTGGCGCCAAATTTGTCGATATTTCTAGAAAAATGTTGTCAAGCTTGGTGACATTTCGGACATTTCGCACGATTTTTGCAATGGGGCCGTTAAAGATTGTTTTCTTGCATTAATATTAAATAATAGCCTAATATTGCTCTATTACGTAATCAAAATTCGTGCTTAACAGGGATTTTTCGAAAACAGTTTCTTCTAAAAATTTCTAATAGCTTCTGCGTCATCTATAAAAAATAGCTGGCTGCCCCGGTCAAGTCAGTTTTTCACCGAGCATTTGTTGAGTGTGTTCGCTGTATTACGATGTGAATTGTGCTATGGAACCGTATTTTCAATTGCCTTTTTGAAGCTTTGTTTTGCGTTTCAATTCTTCATTGCTGATTCTTGTGGGTTTGTTTAGGTTGTCTCTCGTATATTTCCACTGACTTTTTGCCTGTGGACGTTTTTTACTTTGTGTGAGAAATACAGCATACAGCATATGCGAAAGCTTCTGTACTAAGCGGACTGTTATAAGCACACTACTGTCTGATTGTATTTGTGAATTTTGTACAGCTGATTGTTCGATGAAGTTCTAGAAGCAATAAAGGTCGTGTTCCATCCTGACAAGTGGACTCTTTACTAGAACATCCCACACCTACTGGACTTTAGAATGAAGAACCCAGGAAACATGCAGAGTTTTCTGCAACATTTTGGGTCAGAATCGGGATTCTAAAGAAAGATTTTAATTCTCCAGTGCATGGTGTGGACAACAAAAATGGAGGGACTTAGAAAACTGATAGAACAGATGAAAACTGATAAAATGAAAGAGATAAGATCCGAAGATGAAGAGATGAAAACCGCACGAAAAGAAATAAACCCCGTTAAGGTAGAAATGAAAACCACACACCACGAGGTGAAAACCGGATTAGAAGGGGTGGAAGCCGATTTAGAAAAGAAAATTAAGGACGTACAAACCGATTTGGAGAAGAAAATAGAAACCGGATTGGACGAGATAAAAGCCGCTCAGGACGAGTTGAAAACCGGATTGGAAGATTTAAAGCCACACACGACGAAGTGAAACCGGTTGGATGAGATAAAAGAAGCACACGAAGAGTTGAAAACAGTGCTGGAGAAAGTAGAGAAAAATCAAGAGGAAATAGAGAAAACAGTGTCGGGCCTAGAAGAAAGTGTATCTTCGAAAATACCTGAAGAATGTGAAGCTAAAATTGGAGAAAAACTGGACTCTCTCATCAAGCTAGTAAAGTAACCGGAAAACATCAAGCTGTCGTCACGCCGCCCAGCAGTGAAACTAACGACCTATGACTGAAAGACTCCCTGGAAAGCTTACAAAATCCATTTTTTAATTGTCGTCTAATCTAAAGGCTGGGAAGAGTCCGAGAAAGCGAAATAACTGACCACTTCCCTTGTAGGAGACGCAATTAACGTATTACAAACAACTGGAGCGACAAAGACGCCCTTATCAGTGTCTTGGAGTTGAAATTCGGAGAGACTTGTTAGAAAGAGAGAGTAGAGCAGAATACAATTAAAGTCAAGGATGCAAAAACCAGGAGCTCTAGCACGATCTTATCGGAAAGCATCCGTCACGGATAGTTCTCACTCACGGATACTGAAAATCTTCGGATAAATATCCGATACCCTCATTTTGACTCTACCACCATGGTTTCGACTAATGGAAGTGAGAATTTTTATGCCTCTTCCGAGAGTATCGGAAGGGGACGCTATCAACCAATCAAAACAAGGCACTCTTTGCCGCATTCGAGCACGTAGTTTAAGTTTATGACATAGTACTTAAATAGGTACCACGTCTTGTCTTATTTTGTTAGTCGATCTCTGGCTGTGTTATACCATGTGAATATACAACGTGTAAGATACTAATGCGCAGTACTCAAATACAGTCAAAAAAAAATTAATATCGATTTTCGAACCGCTTTACCAAAACTTTAATTGTAAGTTGCGTGCAAAGTTAGTTGCGCTTCGGTGGCTGAATCGGTAAGACGCGGGACTATTACTAGGGCGTTATGTGATCGAATCCCGTGCTGCGCAATATTTTCCTGCACATTTTTTTTTTTTTTTTAAATACGCGAATCTTGGTAATTAATTCATCAGAATTTTACACTTTCAAAATAAATCACTTTTAACACCCACAAAACTCAATATTTCTTTAAGGTACATTAATTTTTGTCAGACAGACTATTTTTTCCCTAATTGTCACCCGTTCGTGATGCAACAGCAAGAGTATTAATTTTTTAAGCATCATCAATTGTAAAAATATATTCTTTGAATAGCAGAAATAAAATTTTAAAAATATATAAATAAATATACAGTCAACTCACAATTTTACGACCCTTCCGATTTAACGACCCTCTGATGAAGTGCTGACAGTTTTTCAATACCTTTTATAAACTTTATTTTACACTCAGTATATTCACATGGCCATTATGACCATTATGCCAAAGTTCATTGAAATCCGCATTTTCCTGAAGCCGTGCCTCCTCCTTATAAAATAAAAACGGTAATATTCGAGTAAAAACAAATCAGATTGAAATTATCGTCCAAGCAATGGAAGAAAATCATTACTTAAATGAAAACAACTTTTCCAGTTTTTATAGAGCGCAGCAAACGAAATGAGGATTTGAAATCTCTAGCACAAAAATTAAACAGCAGTGGAGGTTTTATTAAAAATGTGAAAGCTTGGCAAAAGGTAAGCAGACTGTTATTTTATAAATTTTAAATATCATTAAAAATTAGCATTATTATATTCTAATTGTTCTAGGCTCTAAATATTTTTTAAACTCTTGAATCAGTTGGAATGCTAATGATTTATTCAACCGAAAATTGTTGATAAATTCGTCGTCGCTTAATTCAAAGGATTTACACCTAGGAATCGAATTTCGATTCCTATGAACCCTTCTAGCATCTTATTGTTGTGCAACAGTTGCTACAATTAAAACTGAGCCATTATTTTGATGTAAACAACTACCATCAGAACAAATAACCACGCACGCTGACTTGTATCCGAAGCGGAAAGAGCTTCTCACTCGCGTTTACCGTGCCGGGAAAAAAAAGTGGAATTTCCGACAGGGTTTCCGATATCGGAACGTTCCCGAGAGCATCGTGGTAGACCAAATTGACGCCCTTTCGGAATGTGACGTCATGAGTGAGAAAAGGGTTGTTTTTCCGCTTCGGAAAGGTTTCCGAGAAGATCGTGCTAGGGCCCCAGGCGAGACAGTTCAAGTGCTTCCCTCTGGCACAGATAGGTTGTGTCATCAAGCATACACGGATCAACTTGAGGATGTCCGAGAAGAAATGGCCGTACGGCATTTTATTGAAGCCGTCCGAGATGCAGACATCAAAAGGCACTCATGTTGGAGGATTATCAAGATTTGAACTCTGCTCTCGTCTTCGCTATAAAGTTAGAGCTAGCTCAATGGACCGTAAAGAAAGATCGGCATGCTGTTAGAGCGGTGACGGTCCAATAGCTTGCTGATACAGACACAGAGAGGTTACAGAACAGAATAATGAAGAAAGTTGAAGATCTGATGGAACGAAAATTAAGATCCAGGGGATCGAACGACAGCCAAAGGAAAGTAAAATGCTGGAAGTGTTGCGCCGAAGAGCACGTACAAAAGCATTATGGTCGAAAGTTTCATGACTAGCAACAGAAGTGTCAGAACGTTATGGAGAGAAGCTAGGAGGTGGCCATCTCGCGGGACGGAGGTTGCCAGATATTCAAAATCCCCACCTAAAAGTCTTACAGATTTCATCAGCGAATGGTGGTAATATCTATGTTCTCGGATAGGTTAATTATTCTTTGTGCCGTATGGTTATCTATACTGGAGCTAATGTAACCATCATAATAACAGATCTGGGCAAGAAATTAAATTTACGGGCAATCTGGACTCCTCCCTAGCTGAACATCCAGACTGTGACAGGTGACTGAAGTGGGCGGAAAAGCAACAGTAGAAATCACATTTGGGAATGTCAGATACGATTATGTGATACACGTCGCCAATATTACGGACTCTTTTATTCTCGAAATGGACTTTCTAAAATCACATAGATTTAGCTTGGACTTGAAAGGTTAATGAGCTTCGTTCAGAGCTGCTATACATTAGCGGCTGTCGTGTTCGCTATGAAGCTAGGGGCAGATCAACGGGCGGTAAGGAAGGATCGGATGCTAATAAAACTAGGACGGTCCAAGAGCGTGCTAATACAAACACAGAGAGCGTAGAGAACAGACTGATGAAAACTAAATATTTCATAAAACGAAAATTAAGATGCGGTGGAACGAAAAATAGCGCAAGGAAAGTAAAATGCTGGAAGTGAAGCGTCGAGGGACACGTTCAGAAGCACTGTAGTCGAAAGTCCCATGGCCAACAACAGAACTCTCATAAAGGAAAGGAGGGGAACTAGGAGGTAGCCATCTCTTGGGGCGGAGACTGCCAGATATTACAAAGCCCCACCTAAATGTCTTATAAGGTACAAAGGCATACCAAGGCGGAGAAAAATTATCATCTAAAACATCCCGTTGTCCGCCGAGTTACATCATCGGCACCATCTCACGGTCCCTGGAGTGGCGAATAAGTCCGGGCGGACCAGTTAGTTGATAGCTACATCAAACCTAATGTGGAATTTATGGAAAAATCGAGCAATAAGCCCAGTTGGCAAGAAATATTGTCATATAGTCCCGCAACGAAACATTACGGGGCTTTGTGCGACTCGCTTCGCCTAAGAAATGGACTCCTGTATCGTAAACGGGAGTCGGACGACGGCAAGACGCTTCGATAGCAGTTAGTACTCCCTCGTTCAGGAATTCTGAATTTTCTAGAACAGCTGCATAATGTCTTAACTGGGGCGGATTTTGGCAGAATGAAGATCCTGCCGAAAGTTCGCGAGGACTTCTAAAGGGCTAGGGCTCGGGACGATGTCGAGGGATTGTGTCAGTCTTGTGACACTTGTGCTTCCCGTAAAGGGCCTGTCACGTTGACACAACGTGCATATATTTAATGAAAAATTATTAATACAAATCGCAATTAATATTGTCTAAATTTAAACTAATAATCTATTCTAAATTTAATTTAAAAGTTTTTAACAATAACTGTTTTTTAAAGCTTTCAATTTTCCCCCTAGCCTTCTCAATTACAGCGCATTAACGTACTTCTAAAGTATTTACTCTTATCAGCTGCCTAAATAAAAAAATAAAATAACAGTTAACGCCAATTTTTTCTCCTGCTAAAAGAATAATAATCATAACAACACCTCTTCCTCGCATATATCTTAGCTCTAGCAGAAGCAGATGTGTTTGCGGTTTTTCTCTGCAGCGCAAGAAGCATATTGCTCGAAAAACACCTGCTAAAATTGTTCGAGAAAGTTCGGGCTCTTTATATAGACTTTAATGTTTTTTTTTTTTTTTTTTTTTAGCAGTTAGAGAGTTGTTTCCGGAGGGGGCAAGCCACTCACTTCACGTGAGGAGGCTTTGCCCACCGACACGTAATATATACCGCGTTGCACAGATTCGCATCTATGCCGATCACTTTATGGTGACGGAGGCGTTCGCCCACCGAGGTGCCAGGCCGCAGTGGCATCAACACTGTACTATTTTTTATGAAGATGCTCCCCCTAGTCATCGTGTTTCTGTATGTGTGTTTTCCTCAAGTTCCTATGCAGTGTAAATGTGCATCGTTTTCAATTGCTATAATCCAGAAGCCCTAATTTTTCGAAGGTCTAAATAAAAGTATGTGTAAAAAAAACGCTTCAAGTAAGTTTTCGTCATTGCAGCGAAATTTGTTCTTTAGCGTAATACATGTGAACTCTGATGGAAATTTCTTATGTGTCGTTTTCGTTTGTGAAGAAAACTAATCCTGCCTACAAAAGAGTTTCTCGACAGATGAGTGCGTCTCAAAGTGTGCAGTGAAATCTTCATGTTATTGTGATTTTCAAATTAATTTTTTAAATGCCAAAAACTTATCGGATGACTACGTGTCCCATCATCTTGTCGAATTCATGCCGTTGTCGTTCCGAGGCACTACAAGTTCAAATTTTGCACGGCCCTACTTTTTGGATTGTACTTCAGAAGCAACCTTTTTCATATTCGCTATAAATGTAAGTAACTACCTCGGGTTCTCAGAAACGCAATGCGTTAAGATTTCGCCTGACATATATAAAAATAAATACTTCCAAAGTACGCCAAGACAAAATGGTGCAGGTGTACCAGGCACGTTCCGACATCAGATTGTGTATTAAAATCGTCGTGATTTTTGTGCTCGTGCTACAGTGTGTGTTTTTTATCGCAGTGCTTTGATGAAGCAAAAAAAAAAAAAAAAAATCACGACGCTTGACGAGGTGCTTTTAAAACCCGAGGTGCTTTTAAGAACACGAGAATCACGATCGCACCTCGTGATTCTCGTGAACCGAGAATCACGAGGTGCTTTTAAAACCTCTCCATTTCACTTCATCCTTTTTTGGGGGGATCCCAACCTTTTTTTAATTTTTATTATATTATGTGTTCACACCTTTTTTTTCCTTTTACGAGTGAGTGTTCATATAAATATATCTAGTATTATAGTTTTATGCATTATTTGAATTTTGATTAAAGTGATTGATATTATTATGATTGATTTTTTTGCTATAAATATATGCGTATATATTTGTCATAAAAAATAATTTTCTCCGAAATAATGAATCTTATTTATCTTATATTTTTTTGCATATATCTAAATAATTGACAATTTCTGAGTATACTGCTGAAACCAGTTAAATAAATTAAACAGATTTAGAAATGTTTATTTGTGCACTTAGAATTGATAAGTAGCAATTTTATATTTTTATCATATTTTTATCTGTGCATAATTTTAAATGAGTTCAAAAGGCAAAAATAAAATAGCCAAATCGACAAATATGTCTAATACAGCCATTCTTAATATTCTGCCTTTTCAAGGAGAACGGAGAACCTCATTTATTGGAGTTTTTCTTTCATCAAGTAAAGGACATACTGAATTTAAATAATTGGGATGATGCACAAACAAAATTATTTCTAAGTACTAAGCTTTCAGGTGCTGCTCTGCAATATTATGCAGAATCTCCTTTTTTTCTGAGGCAAAAACTATTAATGAAATTCATCTACAATTTCAAAATTTCTTTGGAACTAATAATACTCAGGCTAACATAAGCCAGTTACATAGTCTAAATTTACTTTCTAATGAATCCATGCTGAACCTATCGCATCGCTTAGATCTAATTACTAAGAAGGTTTACAGCAACATATCTGATAAAGAAGCGTTAGATACGATAAAATTTAATCATTTTCTTAATGCAATTCCTCGTGATATCAGAAAAATTTTACAAATCGAAAAAGTAAACAAGTATGATAAGGCTGTTTCCCGAGCTCATGAATTGCAGCAAATTAATTCTGCTAATTCCCCACCTCGAGCTCAGTCCTCCCAAATAAGATCATTAACCGAAGAAGTAAACTAGCTGAAAGAGAAATTCAATAAACTCGAAGATGATAATAAGGATAGTGTTTCTGATAAACACAATAATTCTAAATTTCAACACAGTCATCCTTATAACAGACGAATTAGTAACAACTATAGAAACATTCAATATAAATCTAGGCCTAATAATAGAGCTTTCAAAAATTCCAAGAACTACTTTCCTCGACAAACAAAGGCAAATAATTTTAAGAAATATTCTGTAACTTGTCAGTTCTGCTACAAAAAAGGGCATAATGTCCACCAATGTTTCAAAATGAAAAATTCTTTGATAGCAATTCAGCCCATAACTCAGCGTAATCCTATGTTCCAAAATTTGCCTACTCGTAATGCCTCTCAACAAAATGTTGTATCACAATTTCCTAATACGAATGCCACTTCCTTTTTACCCAATAATGATCATTTAAACTTCCAATGAGAACTCTTGGTGCTGGTACTCGAGATTCTCAAGTGACTTTACCCCAACCAGCTACGTCAAAACTTCCACCTATGAGAACTCCAGCTCCTGATGCTCGAGTTCCTCCTATGACTTTTTCTCATCCACAGACTTTTTCTTCACAAAGATCAACACATACTCAAACCTTGCAACCTATAAAAATTTGTAAGAATTCTGAATCTCAAACTGATAGTTTTGTGATGGATGAATGCCAAATTATTCCTAGGGTTTCTGATAATTCATTTAAACTTCCAATTATTCCAATTCAGCTACATAATAGTAATATTCCTATGCTCATAGATAGTGGCTCATCCTTATGTATTTTATCACACAATGTTTTCAATAATTTAAAACATGCAATTAATTATAAATTTCTTTCACGTTCTGTTAAAATTAGTACAATTAACTCTGAGGTTGCCTTTTCTAGTTGTGTTGAAATTTCATTTAAAATAAATAGTAAGCATTTTAGACATCACTTTTTCATCACCAATGTGACCATTTCATCTCAATTTCAGGGTATTCTTGGATTTGATTTTATTCAAAAATTTAATTTACAATTAAATCCACATTCTGGAACTGTTTCGATTGGTGACGTGCTTGTTTGCTTAATGAAAAATCAGAATCTGAACAGGGAAATTCATACAACCACTGTAAATAACATGACCAATTCTAAATCGCCTACTATTACACAAGTGTTAAGTAATGACATGCCTATTACAATTAAACTTGATAAGAAAATCATTTTACACCCCGATGACATTCAATATGTAAAACTTAATCTGCATAACTGACCGTATACTGAATTTTTGTTTGAACCTAATATACAATCTTTAAAACTAGAAATTTATGATTCAATACATTCCATTACTAATTCTGATATTAAAAATTCCCATTTTTATATCTATGTAAAAAATAATTCTGATGAAACCATACACTTAAACAAAGCAATGAGTATTGCAACTATAAGTCCTATTGAAGAAGCTCAATTAAATATTCACACAAATATGCCTGATGACCATGTCAATCTTATTACTGCCTCTCATGAAATAATTCAACAAAGAAAGAATGAGCTTACAGAAAATGACTTTGAGTTGAAACATTTAACTCACAATGAACAAAACCAAATAAAAGAAATATTAATGAAACATTTTTTTGCCTTTTCAAAATCCTTGAAAACCTTGGGACACACAGATAAAATTAAACCGCAGTTATCATTTATAAATAAATTCCCAATTAGGAATTTACCATTTCCCATACCTCAATCCTTACAAGATGAGGCTCTGAGACAACTAAATGAAATGCAGGAAGCCAGTATCATTGAAAGAACTCCCACCGAATGGGCATCTCCTATGCTTTTAGTAAAAAAGAAAACTCTAGATCCTAATTCTAAACCAAAATTCAGACTGGCACTCGACTTAAGACTTTTAAATGCTATTTTAAAACCATCGGCTTACCCACTACCAAAAATTTCTACAATCATTTCTAATTTATCAAACTATCAATATTTTACTGTTTTGGATTTATGTAGTGCATATTGGCAAATTGACTTACCTCATGAATACAGAGATATTACTGCTTTTGCTACACCTTGGGGTACTTTTCGCAGCAACCGCCTTGTTTTCGGTTTAAAAAAAGCTGCCAGCACATTTCAAGCTTTAATAGAGAATATCTTACCAGAGTCTGAGGTTTCTGGAGTTATGGCATATCAAGATGATATTGTTATTGGTTCAAATTCTTTCGAGGAAACTCTTCAAAAACTTGACGCCTTACTTAATACTCTAATCAAAAATAACATCACTTTATTCCCAAATAAATGTCAATTCCATCTTACCGAAATAGATTATTTGGGCTTCCATCTATCAAGTCATAAAATTTCGCCAATTTCCTCCAATATTATCAAAATTACTGGCTTTCCAATTCCTAAAACAAAAAGACAACTTAAACGCTTTCTAGGAGTTTGTGGATTTTATCGAAATTTAATACCTTCATATGCTGAACTAACATAAGCTCTTGTCCAGTTAACTTGTCCTAAACAAAGTTTTCAATGGCTTCACAGTCACACTGAAGCATTCAATAAACTACAGAAAATTTTCTTCACTAAACCTTTTGTTTGTTTACCTGACTGGTCTAAACCTTTCATTTTGAATACTGATGGTACTCATCAAGCAATTTCTGGTGTCATTTTACAAGAGTTTAATGGTGAATTGCATCCTATTTCTTACTTTAGCAAATCTTTATCTAAATCTGAAAGAAATTATCCAGCCATAAAAATTGAATTAAAGGCTCTACATGACTGTGTTTTAGCATTTAAACATTTTCTATACAATCGAGAATTTATTGTTATGTCAGACAGTAAACCATTAAAGCACTCTAGAAAAACTACTTCTCCTGCTGATCTCACTACTAAATGGCTATGCGAATTAAGCAAATATACTTATAATTTCAAACACATTCCTGGTAAGCAAAATCTTTTGGCTGATTACTTTTCACGTCTTGAAGAAACGCCACCACACCATGACATAAATTCTCAACCAAGCACTCTAAATTTAAATAATGATGTACTTCCTGTCATTGATGATGCAATTTCTGAAAAACCTCATAAGTTTGAACATATTAATTATTTAAATGTCTCACAATCTTCGCCCCAAGACCCACTTTTAGAAATTTCTTGTAAAACATTTCTTGATGAACAACAAAAAGACAAAACTATTTCAAAAATTATAAGTGATTTGAAATCTAATAACAACAGCAACAACAATAAATGTTATTTTCTACATCCTCATAATAAATTATTGTACTATGCTAAAGAATCTTCATCTTTGGAAATTCATCCTACTATTGTTGTTCCTAACTCTCTAAAGAAAAAAGTTTTGGCTATTGCCCATTTACCAAAATTTTGTATTGCAAAAACATATTTCGGAATTTCTTCGACAGCGTTACTTTTGGTTTGGTATGTATGCTGATACAGTTAACTTTATTAATTCATGTACTAAATGCATAACTTTAAAATCTCATGCTACTCCACCTATTCCTTTGCAAAATAATCACATACCTGAAAAACCTAATGAAGTAATTTCCATGGACATTCTTGGACCTCTAAATAATGGAAAACATATTCTTACAATAATTGATCATTTTACTCGTTTTCTACAGCTCTATCCCTTAAACTCAATTAACACTGATACTGTTGCTAACTGTTTATTTTCATACATTTCAACTTTTGGCAGACCTGCCATTATACTTACTGACTTAGGTACTCAATATACTAGTGCTGTTTTTGAAACCTTTAACAAAGAGTTGGAATTAAATTAAGACAAACTACTTCTGGACACCCACAGGCTAATTCAATTAGTGAGAGTATCAATACCTCAATTAAATCAACTGTAAATGCTCTAATTCAAGATGGTTATAACTTTGCTCATGTTATAAACATTGTCATGTATAATGCTTCTACACATCATGTATAATGCTTCTACACATTCTTCTACTCAATTTTCTCCTAATGTAATACAATTTGGAAGAGAGTTGCCTATGATTTTTGACACGTATGACCCACAGATACAGTTTCATCATTTAGATAAAGCTCATTATCTGTCTCAAGTAATGTCCACCCTGAAGCGAATTTATGCTGACACATATTCTAATCTAAAGTCTGCACAATATGAGCAAAATTAAAAGAAAAATGAAAATGCTAAGCTTTGATTTCTTTTCCCTGGTGATATTGTTTACTTAAAGTCTAAAGATAAATATAATAAACATCTTACTGGACCTTATAAGGTTACACAAAAATATTCTCCTGTTATTTATTCAATTCAATTATTAGATAATCCTGACACTTCTGTTCGCAAAATGCATATTGATAGGTTAAAACTTGCTCCTCCTCGACTTGCCATTATTGATAGTCACTATCAGGTTCCTACTTCGCACTCTTATAATTTTAGGCAACATAAAAAATAATTTAACCTTTTTTGTTTTTTTACTGGGCACTTTCAATGCGAGCAGCCTGATTAAATGTTTGTATTGAACCTGTTCCTTCTTCTTTTAACTGCTGTAATATATTTAAAATAATTTTTAATTTACCATAATTCTCTTGTGACGTGTTTGTGTGGCAGTTTAAATTCCCCAATGTGGTAAACATTGACAATTTTTTTCTTCTACTGACCTATCCCCCCCTTCTCCTCTAGTAATTGGGTTGCTTAATATATACTTCTAATGTTTAGCTAATTTTTTGTATACCGTTTAAGATTATAGCATATATTTAATAAGTAACAGTTTACTAGAATATTGAAGTAGGGCGTTTTAAACATTTCTTCTACTGTTAGGGAACTTTAAAGAGAAAATTATACCATAGAAAGATTTTAGCACCTATTGATTTCACAAATACTAGGAGACCTACAAACAAAAGAAATCTCCCACGAGTTTTAATTTTAAGTTAATAATTAATTTTACAACAAATATTTTTTTAATGAAGAGTTAATTTTTTTAACCAAGTTATAATTCTAAGTTAAATAATTAATTTTACAACAAATATTTTTTTTAATCAAGAGTATTAATTTTAAGTTAATAATTAATTTTACAACAAATATTTTTTTAATCAAGAGTTAATTCATTTTTATTTTTATATTTTTAACCGAGTTTTCATTTTAAGTGAATAATTAATTTTACAACAAATACATTTCTAATCTAGAGTTATTTTTTTTAACCAACAGTTTTAATTTTAAGTTAAATAATTTTACAACAAATATTTTTCTAAATTTATTTATATTTTTTTTTAACCAAGTTTTAATTTATCAAGAAAAAATTTTAATCAAGAGATTTAATTTTAAGTTAATAATTAATTTTACAAAAAATATTTCTTTTAATAAAATGTTATCAAGTTTATCAAGAAAAAAAAATTTAATCAAGAGTTTTAATTTTTAGCTAATTTTTCTATAGTCTATATTTAATAAGTAAGTTTACTAGAATATTAAAGTAAGGTTTAGGATAACAATACATTTTCTACAAATTTCTTCTACTGTTAGGGAAGCGAGAAAAGTACACCATAGAAAGATTTTACAAATAATGATTTGGATATAGTCTTATATCTATCTATCGCTTTGGATATAGTCTTATTCTATTGCGAGAAAATCACTTCAACCATATATGCCAAAAAAATAAACTCACTTAACATATTTTATAGAAAGGTTAGTTTAACTAGCACATATCTTTTAGACTGGATAGTACTATCGTTAGAAAGTTGAACTATTGGAAATAAAAATTGAAAATCCGTTTTACCACAATTGCATGCACAGTTTTATACCGCATGTACATAAAAATCTTTCACATACTGATAAAATCACCCTTCTGATAAAATGATAGTTTTAATCGCAAAGAATTATCATTACTTGAACTAAAAAAATACAAGGTTTTTACTTACTTGAAGCCACGTCTTGCTAAATCTTCTTTACGGTAAAAAAAAACCCGGTAAATTTATTGACTGATGCAAAGCAAGCTAGCAGATCTGGAAAATAGAGTAATGATCTAAAATACATTAGCTCTACTCCCCCTCTCAGCTACCTATTTCATGGCATCATCTTGATTAATTCTTAATCATGGCTGAAAATAGACATAACATTTAGAAACTAAATACTAATAAAATAGCAGTTCCTCATACATTTAACGCTTTAAGAGTACTTTTTTCTTATGACAATTTTTCAGATTCAAAATTCCATTTTATGTAGGATGAAATTAGTTAGCAAGCGAAAATTTAATCTTAGTTAGAATTTACTGAAATATAGATACCATGCATGCCTTATTTTCTATTAGGAGAATTTCCTTAACCATATATCCCTCAAAACCCAGTTTTTTTATACAAACTGCATGATTGCTTAAAGTTCTCCGGCTGATAATGCTATTAATATTAATTACACTCTTTGGATTACCAACTTAAAATTTTGCAAAACACTAAAATACAGGAAAACGTGTAAAAATCTTTAACAGTAACCAACCAAAAAAAAATCATCCTTAAAATTACAACACCTTAAAAGTGGAAAATATAATTACCAAACTATAAGAACCACATAATTATTTTCAATTAAAGCAGTTTGAAAAAATGTAAGTAAGAGCTAATTGCGATAATCATCCTATATGTAACTAAAATAATACCTAGATAATGTTAAACTTACAGTAGACTTGTACACGCGAGAGGCGAAATTATAATACTAATAAAAAAACTTACATAATTCGCAAAAGAATGACTGGAGTAAAATCCACGTGCATGCGATATTGCAAACTCATTCAACAAATTACTGATAAGAAATTGAGATAAGAAGGGCGTTGAAATACGAGAGACCCGGTACAATACCACTAGGCTAGTTTACCGATAAACCCATAGAGGGTGATAGGGGAATGCAATACAGAATTGGGGACACGTGTTTCATTCTACGTTCAAAAATGGTGACTTTTTTAACCCATTTCAATAGAAACCTAATAATGAATCATTAATTAATTTCTGTGAAACAATTAGAAAAGATCATTATACTAAAGCAAATATTTTTTGTTCGGTTTTGATAAATAATAGTAATAAATTATAGGCATTTCAGATTAATGAGTATTTATTTATAAAATAGATATTTACTACTGAAAAACATGATCTAATTATGACAAATGCATCGGAATTTTGTATAGTATATCTATTGAACACGTATTAAATACATTATGATTATTCCAATATTAAAAACGGGGTTAAGATTCTTTACTTGCGATGAAAGGCACTCAATTTTTTTATATACTTAAATTTTACATAGACATCCTTTTATTAAATTCATAAACTAAAATTATTGTTTAAAACAATTTTTACAATTATAAATTCATAAACTAAAATTTTTATTTAATAAAGTCATAAACTAAAATTATTAATTAAAACTTGCTAATAAATTAAACATATCAAAATTTTTACACTCATTTTTTTTCACTTAAATTTTACATAGACATCCTTTTAATAAATTCATAAACTAAAATTATTGTTTAAAACAATTTAAAAATAATAAACTAAAATTTTTTATTTCATAAAGTCATAAACTGAAATTATTCATGAAAGCCTGTTAATAAATTAAAATTTTTACTCTAAAAGATAGCTAATCACAACATACATCGGAAAAAATATAAGCAATTATAATACCTGAAAAATACCGGACAACACTCTTGTTGCATGCGGACAAAACATCCGTTTGCTCGGCTAAGGAATTCTTAGGTACCCGTTTCAGGAGAAGTTACCTACGCCCAACCTACAAACTCTAGAAAATTAACGGCATCTAAAAACTGGTTTTCTCTTATCAGGCATCACAGATCAGATAAGAGATAAGGAAGTGACATGCGCAGAAGATACCTGATAGTGACGTGTGCAAATCTATGATGATTCAATATCCGGTAGGTTTGTTGGCAGGATGTACTATTTACATTTAGTGGCAACTTTCTGTATCAGGCTAAGACAAGTTAGATGATGCAATATCTACAGGGTTGAGAAAGTTTTAAGGTAGAGGGCGCTTGGGTGATCACGTGATTATTTTAAGAACCAGTATGAAGACATTTTAGTTAGATAAAGTGGCCAGGTGTGTGTGTTGCGAGACTACCTTTACACTGTGTGCGCCTATACTTCAGACGTGTGTTTTAATTGATTTTTCGCCGAGTTTCAAAAATGTCTTTGCTTGAATCGATTGAAAATAACTTTAACATTGAATACACTCCCGAGTTTTATACTCAAAGTGATGCTGATGTGTTGCTGCAAGAATTGATGCAATTGCCTTTAGACGCAAAGCCTCTGCAAAGCAGTGAAAATAAAATTACTTCGACCCGGAAAGTAATTACTTTTGCAGATGAAGGAATAAATTATAGTTTTTCGGGAGCGACGGTCTCTGTTTCCTCTTGGCTAACCATTTTGCAAAAACTACGTGATGATCTACAGAAAGCAACAAATTATGAATTTAATTCTGTACAAGTGAACTTATCCTCTAACGGGAAACCTTCAATTGAAGACGGTAACCACGAAGATTTTTCTCTGGACCTATCATCAGGTGTATGTATTCTAAGTTTTCGATCTAAACGAACTTTGGAAATTTAAACCAGCGAACTGTGAAAGCACCACCATTAAATTAGAACATGGTTCAATGTGTAAGATATATCCCCCAACCAACAAACTTTTAACGCATGGCATTCCTTCTGAACCTTATGTGACAGACCCGCACATTAACCTAACGTTTGCCAAAGTGTGCATTTATGAGCCTTCCCCGAAAAGGGCAAAGTCTGGCGATTGGACGGATCATCTTTACCATAGCGTATATGCTTCTGTAAATGACACATGGCACTTGGAAAGACTCATCTATGTTTCGCTGCACGATGAAAAAACTGACTTGAAGATTCATATTAGACAATTTATCCAAAACGCGCAATTAGACTATATACCAATCAGTTCAGGACTGATAATGCACCCCTCTACATGGATAGAACTTTGCGAAAAACTTTTGGATTTTAATCTGTGTTATAACAATAGCTCTTTTATTTGTAATAATTAACTATCTGTATTTAATGACGACGTAAAATGCATCTTACAACAAATTTACAAAACCGGAGATTCATTTATGTTAAATCCAACTTCATTAATACTTTTAAATGATCAAGCAAAAAAACTTTGTGAAATAAGAATTAAATATCAGAACGCATTCTAAAAACGCAATTTGAGACAACATTACCACATTTAATATTAAAATTAAAGCCGCAAAAATGTAACTGTAAACCGCATTGTGAATATGAAATGGCTAAAGTTCTATTAATGGATATAGTATCTTCTGAAATTCTAAAAAGCGTAAAAAAATTATTTAAATGCATAGGATGTATTGAAGATCATCCTTTATAAAGACATGCTTGTTTAAATGCTACGGCTGCTGAAAAGTATCTTTCTGTATGTGACAATGTATGGTTCGTGATCGACATACCTTCCATAGCAAGAGAAATATGCGAGAAAAAATGTACATGCATTTATGATGGAAACATTTTTACAAACATTTTCTTAGACTATAGAGAGTATCTTCAAAATGTGCTATTTAATTCATTTTTTATCAATTAAAACCTCCTGATTATTTTAATGTAAATGACACGCAATGTGCTATCGCATGATGTATATCTGTTGTGCATAGAGCTGTAAGTTTTCTACTGCAATACGTTTTTACGGACTTATGCGTGTTTAGTTATAGAATACTCATTGAAAAGTTGTTATTTTCTTAATTGTGTATATAGTTTGTACAATTTAAAATGCATTTTTGTAAATAAATAAGTTTAAATACGAAAACTTTTCTGTGTTTTCTTTATGTGTATGTGTGCGTTGATTACTTGGAAAATAAAAATCTATGAAATTTTACTGCAGCAAAAAGTGGTAAAGTTAGTCAAGATTCTCGTTTTATACTTATCTGTTATACACAAAAAAGTAAGATAAAGAAACTCAGTATTTTTAAATAAAGAATTTTTAGGTGTTCTTTAATGTAAAGATCTTACCGCATTTTACTTGAAGTAACAGAATATTTTAAGTTAGACACTATGTTTTAAAAACATCAGAGTATTAACTTAGCATATTTTTGTAATTTTTATTAAGTAATAGGCTTGAATATTTTTATGAGAAATATCAACTAAGTGCACGTGTTACGCATTTTACTGATTACGATGGTTATACTTACAAATTTTAAATATCTATGCTTTTACTTTTAAACATGGTACTTGTTCAAACTAAGTGATTTGTCTACGTTTATGAGTTCTCATAAGTTATGAAATTATTTCTCGAAAGGAACTTAGCTATTAGAATTTTGTAAATTTCGTAGAAGTAGTATGCTTAGCATGTTTTTGATAAAACGGATTTAAATTTGGTACAGAAATAATCAGTTATTTTAGCATAGATGTATAAACTTGTCTTTATTTAAACCTTAAATAATTAAAATTAATACAATTTATGCCTGTACAAAATGAGGGACTTAGACTATTTTTCAGAATTATCAAGTTAAGCATTTTACAAAATACTTAGTAAACTGCATTAATAGATTGTAAGTTGTAATTTTTTTTCTTTTAGAAGTTTTGCACATTGGTTCATTTTATGTTCTGATAAGTCGTTGAATATGTTCTTGAAACAAACTAACAGATCTACACTTTGAAAATTTTATAGAAGTGACGAACTTTGGTATTTTTCGAATGTTACGAACTTGATACATTTTTTGTGAAGTGTTAGCTATGTGAAATTGTCTTTTCAGAAACATTGGATTGTTCAACTTAGTGTATTTCAGTTACTCTTTCAAGATAATGGACTTAGAATTTGTTACAAATAGCAAGCTAGTAACTTGCTAAACATGCTTCTTGCAAATATTTTTAAATACCGTTCTTAAAAATTATCAAAGTTGTAACTACTAAAAAGAAATAAACAAATTAGAATATAATAAATTAAGTAGACACTGTGATTTTTAAGAGCAGTATTTAAAAATATTTGCAAGAAGCATGTTTAGCAAGTTACTATACTTTTTGTAAAAAATTCTAAGTCCATTATCTTGAAAGAGTAACTGAAATACACTATGAACAATCCAATGTTTCTAAAAAGACAATTACACATATCTAACACTTCAGAAAAAGTGTATCAAGTTCGTAACATTCGAAAAATACCAAAGTTCGTCACTTCTATAAAATTTTCAAAGTATAGATCTGTTAGTTTCTTTCAAGAACATATTCAACGACTTATCAGAACATAAAATGAACCAATGTGCAAAACTTCTCAAAGAAAAAAAATTACAAATTACTAAATTTCTTTATCTTACTTAACTTTTTTGGAAAACATGTAAACTCGATTAAGTTATAAAATTCTGGAGACAAACTTTTTTAGCTAAGTTCATTTTATAAAAAATTAGTAATGTTGCGAATTCACATGCAACGCAGTTTTACCTATCGCACTTGTTTATTTTAATTAGAACATTTTATTTCTATACAGTTAGATTAATGTTTCCATAGTACATGCTTCAATAAATTTTGCTAAATTTGTAACTTTCTACCTTGTAGTGTATAAAAGATAAGTATAAAACGAGAATCTTGACTAACTTTACCACTTTTTGCTGCAGTAAAATTTCATAGATTTTTATTTTGCAAGTAATCAAAACACACATACACATAAAGAAAACACAGAAAAGTTTTCGTATTTAAACTTATTTATTTACAAAAATGCATATTAAATTGTACAAACTATTTACACAATTAAGAAAATAACAACTTTTCAATGAGTATTCTATAACTAAGCACGCATAAGTCCGTAAAAACTTATTGCAGTAGATAACTTACAGCTCTATGCACAACAGATATACATCATGCGATAGCACATTGGGTGTCATTTCCATTAAAATAATCAGGAGGTTTTAATTGAAAAAAATGAATGAAATAGCACATTTTGAAGATACTCTCTATAGACTTCTAAGAAAATGTTTGTAAAAATGTTTCCATCATAAATACATGTACATTTTTTCTCGCATATTTCTCTTGCTATGTAAGGTATGTCGATCACGAACCATACTTCGTTACATACAGAAAGATACTTTTCAGCAGCCGTAGCATTTAAACAACCATGTCTTTGTGAAGGATGATCTTCAATACATCCCATGCATTTAAATAATTTTTTTACGCTTTTAAGAATTTCAGAAGATACTATATCTATTAATAGTACTTTAGCCATTTCATATTCACAATGCGGTTTACGGTTACATTTTTGCGGCTTTAATTTTAATATTAAATGTGGTAATGTTGTCTCAAATTGCGTTTTTAGAATGCGTTCTGATATTTAATTCTTATTTCACAATTTTTTTTTACTTGATCATTTAAAAGTATTAATGAAATTTGATTTAACGTAAATGAATCTCCGGTTTTGTAAATTTGTTGTAAGATGCCTTTTCCGTCGTCATTAAATACAGATAGTTGATTATTACAAATAAAAGAGCTGTTGTTATAACACAGATTAAAATCCAAAAGTTTTTCGCAAAGTACTATCCATGTAGAGGGGTGCATTACCACTTCTGAACTGGTTGGTATATATTCTAATTGCGCGTTTTGGATAAATTGTCTAATATGAATCTTCAAGTAAGTTTTTTCATCGTGCAGCGAAACGTAGATGTGTCTTTCCAAGTGCCATGTGTCATTTACAGAAGCATATACGCTATGGTAAAGATGATCCGTCCAATCGTCCAACTTTGCCCTTTTCGGGGAAGGCTCATAAATGCACATTTTGGCAAACGGTATGTTAATGTGCGGGTCTGTCACATAAGGTTCAGAAGGAATACCATGCGTTAAAAGTTTGTTGGTTGGGGGATATATCTTACACATTGAACCATGTTCTAATTTAATGGTGGTGGTTTCACAGTTCGCTGGTTTAAAATCCAAAGTTCGTTTAGATCCAAAACTTAGAATGCATACACCTGATGATAGGTGCAGAGAAAAATCTTCGTAGTTACCGTCTTCAATTGAAGGTTTCCCATTAGAGGATAAGTTCACTTGTACAGAATTAAATTAATAATTTGTTGCTTTCTGTAGATCATCACGTAGTTTTTGCAAAATGGGTAGCCAAGAGGAAAGAGAGACTTTCGCTCCCGAAAACTATAATTTATTCCTTCATCTGCAAAAGTAATTACTTTCCGGGTCGAAGTAATTTTATTTTCACTGCTTTGCAGAGGCTTTGCGTCTAAAGGCAATTGCATCAATTCTTTCAGCAACACATCAGCATCTTTTTGAGTATAAAACTCGGGAGTGTATTCAATGTTAAAGTTATTTTCAATCGATTCAAGCAGACATTTTTGAAACTCGGCGAAAAATCAATTAAAACACACGTCTGAAGTATAGGCGCACACAGTGTAAAGGTAGTCTCGCAACACACACACCTGGCCCCTTTATCTAAATAAAATGTCTTCATACTGGTTCTTAAATTAATCACGTGATCACCCAAGCTCCCTCTACCTTAAAACTTTCTCAACCCTGTAGATATTGCATCATCTAACTTGTCTTAGCCTGATACAGAAAGTTGCCACTAAATGTAAATAGTACATCCTGCCAAGAAACCTACCGGATATTGAATCATCATAGATTTGCATACGTCACTATCAGGTATCTTCTGCGCATGTCACTTCCTTATCTCTTATCTGATCTGTTATGCCTGATAAGAGAAAACCAGTTTTTAGTTGCCGTTAAATTTCTAGAGTTTGTAGGTTGGGCGTAGGTAAGTTCTCCTGCAACGGGTACCTTAGAGTCTTTAGCCGAGCAAACGGATGTTTTGTCCGCATGCAACAAGAGTGTTGTCCGGTATTTTTCAGGTATTATAATTGCTTATATTTTTTCCGATGTATGTTGTGATTAGCTATCTTTTAGAGTAAAAATTTTAATTTATTAACAGGCTTTCATGAATAATTTCAGTTTATGACTTTATGAAATAAAACATTTTAGTTTATTATTTTAAAATTGTTTTAAACAATAATTTTAGTTTATGAATTTATTAAAAGGATGTCTATGTAAAATTTAAGAATATAAAAAATCTGAGTGTAAAAATTTTGAAATGTTTAATTTATTAGCAAGTTTTAATTAATAATTTTAGTTTATGACTTTATTAAATAAAAATTTTAGTTTATGAATTTATTATTGTAAAAATGCTTTTAACCAATAATTTTAGTTTATGAATTTATTAAAAGTATGCCAATGTAAAATTTAAGTATATAAAAAAATTGAGTGCCTTTCATCGTAAGTAAAGAATCTTAACCCCGTTTTTAATATTCGAATTCTCATAATGTATTTAATACGTGTTCAATAGATATATTAGACAAAATTCCAATGCATTTGTCATAATTAGATCATGTTTGTCATTAGTAGATATCTATTTTATAAATAAATACTCATTAATCTGCAATGCCTATAATTTATTACTATTATTTATCAAAACTGAAAAAAATTATTTGCATTAGTATAATGATCTTTTCTAATTGTTTCACAGAAATTAATTAATGATTCATTATTAGGTTTCTATTGAAATGGGTTAAGAAAGTCTCCATTTTTGAACGTAGAATGAAACACGTGTCCCCAATTCAGTATTGCATTCCCCTATCACCCTCTATGGGTTTATCGGTAAACTAGCCTAGTGTTATTGTACCGGGTCTCTCGGATTTCAACGCCCTTCTTATCTCAATTTCTTATCAGTAATGTGTTGAATGAGTTTGCAATATCGCATGCACGTGTATTTTACTTCAGTCATTCTTTTGCGAATTATGTAAGTATTTTCATTAGTATTATTATTTCGCCTCTCGCGTGTACAAGTCTACTGTAAGTTTAACATTATCTAGGTATTATTTTAGTTACATATAGGATGATTATCGCAATTAGCTCTTACTTACATTTTTTCAAACTGCTTTAATTGTAAATAATTTTGTGGTTCTTATAGTTTGGTAATTATATTGTCCACTTTTAAGGTGTTGTAATTTTAAGTATGATTTTATTTGGTTACTGTTAAAGATTTTTACACGTTTTCCTGTATTTTAGTGTTTTGCAAAATTTTAAGTTGGTAATCCAAAGAGTGTAATTAATATTAATAGCATTATCAGCCGGAGTACTTTAAGCATTCATGCAGTTTGTATACAAAAACTAGGTTTTGAGGGATATATGGTTAAGGAAATTCTCCTAATAGAAAATAAGGCATGCATGGTATCTATATTTCAGTAAATTCTAACTAAGATTAAATTTTCGCTTGCTAACTAATTTCATCCTACATAAAATGGTATTGTTAATCTGAAAAATTGTCATAAGAAAAAAGTACTCTTAAAGCGTTAAATGTATGAGGAACTGCTATTTTATTAGTATTTAGTTTCTAAATGTTATGTCTATTTTCAGCCAAGGTTAAGAATTAATCAAGATGATGCCATGAAATAGGTAGCTGAGAGGGGGAGTAGAGCTAATGTATTTTAGATCATTACTCTATTTTCCAGATCTGCTAGCTTGCTTTGCATCAGTCAATAAATTTACCGGGTTTTTTTTTACCGTAAAGAAGATTTAGCAAGACGTGGCTTCAAGTAAGTAAAAACCTTGTATTTTTTTAGTTCAAGTAATGATAATTCTTTGCGATTAAAACTATCATTTTATCAGAAAGGTGATTTTATCAGTATGTGAAAGATATTTATGTACATGCGGTATAAAACTGTGCATGCAATTGTGGTAAAATGGATCTTCAATTTTTATTTCCAATAGTTCAACTTTCTAACGATAGTACTATCCAGTCTAAAAGATATGTGCTAGTTAAACTAACCTTTCTATAAAATATGTTAAGTGAGTTTTTTTTAGCATATATGGTTAAAGTGATTTTCTCGCAATAGAATACAAGACTATATCCAAATCATTATTTGCAAAATATGTAGGTACTAAAATCTTTCTATGGTGTACTTTTCTCGCTTCCCTAACAGTAGAAGAAATTTGTAGAAAATGTATTGGTATCCTAAACCTTACTTTAATATTCTAGTAAACTTACTTATTAAATATAGACTATAGAAAAATTAGCTAAAAATTAAAACTCTTGAATAAAATTTTTTTTCTTGATAAATTTGATAACATTTGATTAAAAAAATATTTGTTGTAAAATGAATTATTAATTTAAAATTAAATCCCTTGATTAAAATTTTTTCCTCATAAATTAAAACTTGGTTATAAAAAATAAAAATAAATTTAGAAAAATATTTGTTGTAAAATTATTTAACTTAAAATTAAAACTGTTGGTTAAAAAAATTAACTCTAGATTAGAAATCTATTTGTTGTAAAATTAATTATTAACTTAAAATTAAAACTCTTGATTAAAAAAAGTATTTGTTGTAAAATTAATTATTTAACTTAAAATTAAAACTTCTTTAAAAAAAATTAACTCTTCATTAAAAAATATTTGTAGTGAAATTAATTATTAACTTAAAATTAAAACTCTTGGGAGATTTCTTTTGTTTGTAGGTCTCCTAGTATTTGTGAAAACTATAGGTGCTAAAATCTTTTTATGGTATAATTTTATCTTTAAAGTTCCCTAACAGTAGTAGAAATGTTTAAAAAGTCCTACTTTAGTATTCCAGTAAACTGTTACTTATTAAATATATGCTATAATCTTAAACGGTATACACAAAATTAGCTAAACATTAGAAGTATGTATTAAGCAACATTTATTCAATTTACATTGGTTCTATTACTAAATGGTAAAGAA
Organism: Cheiracanthium punctorium; assembly: GCA_038373885.1. Taxonomy (NCBI): domain Eukaryota; kingdom Metazoa; phylum Arthropoda; class Arachnida; order Araneae; family Cheiracanthiidae; genus Cheiracanthium; species Cheiracanthium punctorium. The sequence goes on from JAWZYV010013037.1 coordinate 154,821, forward strand.
AAATAAATAAATAAAAAATAAACTTCGAAAAAGTAAACAAAGTCCCAATTCATTTTGAAAACTAAAGTATAACACAATACACCTACAATTTTATACCTGAAGGGTTCTTGGCCTAATGGTTTAAGCAAACTATCATTAGCCTATGTATTCTTTTGTAGGTTACGCGTTCAAATCTGAAATTTTTTTCCAAGTCCCCTTATTTGAAAAATTTGTTAAAGTCTAAAAAAATTGCAAGTCCCCTTATTTTAAAAATATCTTAATGTCTGAAAAATTTTCCAAGTCCTCTTTGAAAAATATGTCAAAATCTGAAAAAATTACAGGTCGCCTTATTTCAAAAATATGTCAAAATCTGAAAAAGTTACAAGTCCCCTTATTTGAAAAAAAGGAGAAAAATTCTTATCAACCCTTTAAACATCTGGTCCCACATCCGAATTGACCACGCCCCCCTTCCCCGCTCAGCATAGGGAAAGCATCGAACAGCACCGGTGAATTAACATGGCACCTGCTGAGCAGAACTCTCCTTTTTCTACTACTAACATTTCTAACTATTTTACTAATTTTTAAACATTTTTCAAAACGTTCTGAAGCGAAGTTGATGTTGCCAGATAGACAAAGAATCACCCAAAGTTGCGGACGTTCGCGAATCATTCAAGTGAAAATAATTAATTTTAAAAGGACGTAGTAATTGCTAAAAGATGGACAATTATCGTCATTTACGAGGTTATACACAACGTCCTTTGCAGTTTTTAAATGGACAAAGTATTTATGAAGTTAAATATTTTTGATCAACATCAGATTCCATGGTTGGAATGAATCATTCGACTACTGGTGCCTGCGTACGAGAGTATATCCCTGAGGGTATATAATCCGAGTCCTAGCAGGACGAAAACAGAATTTTTCTCTCCTTCGCCTTACGGTGGGAATGTATGGTAGATCGTTCAGACGCGGTCTCAGATGACAGTGGCCTTCGTGCGTTGGAATTTGGAAAGAAAATGATGTGAGATACGTGTGGTAGAGGTCCCTCCAAGATGTCAAAATCGGCCGAATTTTTCGAAACGTTTTTTTCTCTTCTTGCATACACGCTAATTTTCTTCTAATTTATTTATTTTTTTGTCAGCTAAAATGTATTCATTTTGTTTTATTAGTTTTGAAGCTTGAAAATGTTAATCGAAGGTTAAAGAAGTCTGATTAATAGTTAATCATAATACTTTTTTGAAATAATTAGATATTGAGTTAGGGAATAGTTTAAGTACTAACATTATACATTTTATGTGAGATGAATTGTACTATTATAATGGATGGATAAAGCTTTACTAAATGGTTAGTTGGATTTTGAACTGTCACATGTGAATATTTGTAGGAATGTTATTTTGAGAGCGACAATCAAATTATATTTTTCAATAAACAAGATTTTTAACTTATTTTATGTGTTATTTCATTGGAATTATGTTATTCTCTTTCACTAACGAGCCTGAATGGGTTTTTGCAGTAATTTTATTCCTATAAGTAATTAAAAAGCAGCGTACTAATTTTTTATAAATGCTATACGATCTTCATAGTTAAAATTATTTACATGAGGTACCTTGAATTATTAAAGGAGTTTCTGCTTTATAGTTGATTTTGAATGGCACTATTGATTATTTTAATTGAGCATAAGAGAATTGTAAAGTTAAGTCAAAGTTTGAGATATAGTTAGTAAATACATATTAGATACAGTTAATAGGTTTGATCAAACTAACCAGTTAAAAATTTAAAAGAATTAAAATAAGTTACAAAATTTATGAAACAGTAAAAGAAAGCAATAAATTCCGGCCCAGATTACTTGAACTTCCAAGCAATAGGGATTCTGTAAGGGGAGTTATTGTGGGTGCAACACTTGTGAACTTGTCGAGAACTAACATTCCAGTTAGAGTAGCGAATGTGACGAACAAGTCAAAGGTGATATAGAAAAATGAAGTGCTGGCAACATGCACTCCTGTGACCTGCGTTAATAAGAACATCAACCCAACGATAGCTAAATCATCCGAGTGTCTGACAAGGAATTATTAAGGGGACAAAGGGCGTTAAAATTGCAAACTATCATTTCTTAAATTTTAGTCTCAAATCATACGTAAAGTTGTTTAACACAAAGGATTGCATCTACATTAATACTATAAATAAAAAAGTAAATCTTTTTTCAAAAATATATTAATATCTTTGAGAAAAAAATGTGCATTCAATATTTTTTTCAAAATATCCCATGCGCATTCCAAATTAATAAAAAGCTGTAATTTTTTTAGAGTATACTTGTAATGCATATATGAACATAATTGTGCATTGAATTTTCAAACAAAAGTTAATAAATAGAGATATAGGAATTTAAAAGGAACGATAGGATGTAAATTTGAAAAAAAGCTTCATCTCACATGAATTTATTGTCACAGTAGTACAAAACAATCAGACCATAATAATTATAGGTGCGGAGAAATGTATTGAGAAATGTTCTTTAAGAACTCTGCGTTTTTCTTTCGCATAATTTAAAAAATTGCAGTCATGTTGTTCATGTAGTGGGCTATCATTAAAATTTGAAGTAATGTTTCTAATTGTAGAAGGATGGGGCAAAATAATACAGCCTGGCTGCCTTAAAAAATTGTATGCATGAGGAGAAATAGAAAATAAAATTGAAGATGTGATAAGAAAATCAGGAGCATATCTCCTGCTAAATTTATCGACTGATAACAAGGAAACTTGGGAGATAAGAAAATGAATGACATTTTCATGTTCAGGATAGTACATATTTACACTCATGTCCATAAATTAAGGATAATTCAGAATCACACAGAAATTGATCTCTAAAATAAAAATTTAACCTGTGGAATGATCACACACATCTTGAAGAAGAATATGCAAATTACAGGAAACCACCCGATGGCGTGGATGGTACGTCACAATGACGAGAGTGTAAGAGAGGGGTATATAAGGAATGGTGGCAAAGAAGTAAAATTGTTCACAAGCGCTGTGAAAGCCTTTCAGTGCAAAAACCGCATAGTTATGGCACAAAGGAGGCATTTGGATGATGTTTTACGTGGCAGAATTATCGGACGACTGGAATGTGGACGTACCCAGCTGGAAGTATCCGAGGAACTTGGAATCGCCCAGAGTGTCATCTCCAGGCTTTGGCAACGATTCCAAGATGTGTAATGTGATTAGTAATGTGAGTAGACGTTACAGCACAGGTCGCCCTCGAGTTACAACGCCGAATGAGGACCGCTATTTGGCAGTTACTGCCAAAAGAAACAGACGGAGTACAGCATCAGACCTGTCTCGTCAGCTCTCTTCAGCTACCGGTACGACAGTTTGAATGCAGACAGTGTACAGACGCTTAGGGCACATTGGTCTATATGCTCGTAGGCCTGTCAGATGTGTTCCACTTATCGCAACTCACTGTCGCCTGCGATTAACCTGGAGTAGAGAGCATGCATTGTGGACACCGCAACAGTGGTCTTGTGTGATGTTTTCCGACGAGTCCAGGTTTAGTTTGGAGTCTGATTCTCGCCGGACATTCATCTGGAGGGCGCCAGGTACCCGTTACCACCAACAGAACACCATTGAAAGACACGGTTACGGTGGTGCAGGATGCCTCGTTTAGGGAGGAATTATTCTTGGTTCCAGAACTGACCTGCATGTTCAGAGTGTAACGATGACAGGCCACATTTATCGGGATGTCATTCTGGAACAACATGTAGGTTTGTTTCGGGGCGCCATGGGTGTTGAATTTGTGTTTATTGATGACAACGCCCGTCCTCACCGTGCAAACATTGTAGACGAATGCCTTCAATCGGAGGATATCACCCGTATGCATTGGCCAGCATACTCACCGGACTTGAATCCAATAGAGCATGTGTGGGATATGCTTGGCCGACGAATTGCAGCCCGTCAACCCCCTCCCACCTTCTACCGGAACTTCGGAGTGCATTGCTTGATGAGTGGTGTAATATTCCCCAAGGTCAGATTGATCATTTGATACTCAGCATGCCTAGGCGTTGTCAGGCCTGTATTGCATCGTCCGGGAGACATACTCCGTATTAACCATCCTACTAACCATGTTATACTGTTTTTTGTAAATAGGTTCTTTTTTGAAATTTGGTCAAGGGAGTAAAACTTGCAATTTTTATTAATTATGTCAAACATATAGCATCTTTTTTGCTCTTTACTTTTTGTTTAATAAATAGACTTTACAAATAAGTCAAATTTGTTTTGCTTCTTTGCCTGAACTTCATTATCCTTAATTTATGGACATGAGTGTAAATTATTGAGTGATTGTTTCGTAAATGAAGTTGCATTTTTGGCATAATTAAAGCATTCATCACCAGTTAGAGAATGAACATAAGTTAAAAGTTTAATAAGAACTCTTATATCCCGCAAATCAATTGGTAAATTTTCTGTTAAGTACGCTTTCAAGGGAGTGTCACCTATGTATGCAGTAACTTCAAGATTTTTATCAACAATTACTGAGCACTTAATATGTGGGAAAATGTCTGTACTTACAACTATGAAGAGTGCTTGATCTTTTTTCAATAATACATTCCATAAGTCTGGGATTTCATTATTTTCCGAAGAGTCACAAAATTGAGAAAAGTTTGGAAATGTAAATTTTTTCTTTTCTTCTTCTTCAGACTGCAAGCTAGCTTTTATAGCCTCTTGTAATTGTTTATTCTCCATTCGCCTCTTTTTTCTTCAGGATTTTCTCTAGATGCTGTTGCATTGGATAGATATCTTGGACAACCAGGAAAAAGAGAAGGAGCTGCAGTATCTTTCAGCCTGGGATATTGCAGGGGAACTGTAATTGCGGCACCATTTTTGTCATAAAACACTTTTTCTCTTATTATATCCTCATCCTTGAAAAGAAAAGCGCAGACCTATATAAAAAAACCAGCATTTAGACATTATAATATCAATTAATATTCAAAAATATGCCATGAAAATATGCTAACGTGCATGAAATTTTTAATTTTCTAAGGCTATATTGTGTACATACACACTCAAATGTATGCATATACAGATAGATAAACATGAGTAAAAATTTTTCTTTCGGACAACTCTTAATATTGAAAATGGGGGTAAATTTTTATTTCAATTTTTAATAGGAATAATGTTGAATTGAAATCTTAGAGGCTATCCTGTATTGAAAAATACAAGTAGCAATACAAGCTGAAAATTTATGACTGCAAAATATAAAAAAATTGGGGGTTGAGGGTGCAGGTAGAGAGAGAAGGAATTTTTTCTAAACTAATAAATAAATAAATTAAAATAGAAACGGGAGTGAAGAAAATGAACGAAAATAGCTATAATAGGTAAAGTAGATTTCAAAGTTATTTCTAGGTAGAATACTTGAAATAAAAAATTTACAAAAATTTAGTATTGCTAATAAAGCTTGCCTATGAAAGAAGAATGGTAATAGATTATAAAATTTTAGCTTGAAACGTTCATAATTATATGTCTAAAATAAATTTCTGTGAAAAATAATTACAATTGTAAATATATTTGCATATATTTACAATAAAAACATTTAACAAAATAATTTTTTCGTGTAAAAAATATATATCAAGTTCAATTTTATGTGAAGCAAACTATCACTAGCAGTTACCTTTTAATTATCATTATACATCAAAATCTTATATGAACAATTAAAATAGCTGAATATGTAGAATTTAGAAAAAATAGGTTTAATTATTAGAATTGTAACTCTAAACGCATACATATAATATAATATAAGCAACATAAATATAAATGCAATTTCAGTACTTTCGTGCTTTGTATAATATATATATATTTGCATGTTATTAATGACTTCAATGCTTTTCTTCTTTAGAAACAATAATTGTGAAGTTTTTTAATAATATCCGTATATTTTATGCTAACTAATTAAATTCATCCAAAATTTTCTTTCATATAAACTGTTACCAAATTAATACTTTAAAAAATAAGTAAATAAGCAAAAAACTCTGGACAAATGATTAAGCAGGAATTTTAGATTCAAAGCCGAAATCTTTCAACAGCTGTGCACAAAGTTTTATAGAAAAATAAAACAAAACAGCTGCAAATAAATACTGTGCAAAATTCAATAATATGTTTAAGATAAAAGATCTATTCCAAAACTTACAATATTGTTAAATATTAATATAGTACTGTTTTTCTTGTTTCTTTTGCCATATCATAAATTAATAAAATAAACTGTCAGAGTACAAATAAATAATCTTTCAGCTAATGCAATGTAAGAAATCAAATAAATGATTTTTTCTTATACATATGTAGTTATTTTAAGTTTATTATACACTATACTACCAATGAAGTGCAACACACATCAAAAAACGAAATTTTCATGAAAATGTTAAAAAATTTTAACAAATCGTATATACACATACTTCAGATAATAATAATGTAATAACAAGGTACTTCAGATAATAATAATGTAATATTAAGGTAATTCATATAATAATATTGAAATAATAAGGTGCTACAGATAATAATAATGTAATAATAGGGTGCTTTAGATAATAGTAAAGTGATACTTCACATAATAATTTGCAATAAATAAACATATACTGAATACTTTAAATAAGAATATATCTCATAATATGCACTAAATAAACTGAATAATAAATAAATGGAGACTTACCCTAAATGACTTAGTAATTTTGTAATTTTTCCGGGGAATCACTTTAAGCCAAGCATTTTTCATTTGATCGTCTTTCGGAAAGCGAAAAACAGATGCTGTATTTCCACAAACATAATTGCTTGAACATCCTGGAACCGTGCAACATGATGGCATTGTTAAATTTACAATTAATCAAGCGATGGAAAATGATTTTTATCTGGTTTACCACGTGGGAAAAGACGCCGCTAAAAATGACTCTGTTTAACCTGTCGGAGAAGCTAAGGCTACTATAGGGGGTGTAAAGGGGTTATAGGAGAAGCAGGTGCAGCAAGTGTCGATCTTCATTTGTGACGTCACGAGGAACTGGTCTATCCAACTGGTTTAGTCTCACTCTCCGCGCAGCCAACCAGCCAACCTGTCAAAAACTACTTTCCCCTTTATGCCCCCCTGATTTCTTCCCGAATCTCCCATTCCTCTCAGAGTGTTGTTTGGGCAACAAAAATCCTATAGATGGTCCCTTATGCTGGTTGAAGAAAATCCACCCAGCATGTGGAGGGGTCAAGTTTGGGGGTCATGCACGGCTATTGTTAAATCGAAGCAGTTTCACTTAAAAAATATAGTTCCGTTGAATGTGTTTTCTTCCGGAAGAAAACTCTTATTTACGCATTTACCCGTTCTTTTCTTCGAGCATGGAGATCCAAATCTATTTCAAAATGAGATTTCGTTTACCACAAGTAGAGCATCGAAGTCAAATAAATATTATTTTATCATTCATAAAACCTACATACATGCTTTCTGTCATCATTTACAAGGTAGTCTATTTTTAAACAAGTTATTGAAAAGATATATTTATCAAAGTCGATACATATATCGACTAAAATGCTAAATAAATATACGTTTAGTCGATACATGTATCTATTAAAGTAGGATTTAAACTTTAAAATAACGATAAGAGTTTTTATGATTTTAATACATGTTTATGAAGGTACATAATAGTATTTAACTGAACATTTCGGATTTGCCTATACATATTACACTAAATTTCATTTAAAAATAATTTTAATCGAAAATTAAATAGGGTATAGATGAAATTAAGTTTTATTGTTATACGATAAAACTTGTCTTAAATAGAAAGACATACTTTTGTTTAAGACTTTCTGTTTACTTCATTTTCCGTTGAATAAAAATTATATAGAAATAGACTAAGTGTTCACGACCAAGAAATATTTTCTTAAATAATAAGTTTATGCTTAGTTAAGGGTTTACTTAAGGCAGGTTTTATTCTGTAACGGTCCTGCCATATGGGCGAGTGGATAGCACAGTCAATATGGTAGATGTATGAAGCGTGAAGAACCAAGGTCGTTGTCTACTCGCGAGTATGGATCTGACGGCCTACATTTTTGGGCGATTTTCTCGAAATATAACGTGAATACGCGTTAGAACCCCTTAAAAGTGACCTCGCTCAAGGCATCCTCTCCAAGATCAGACACCCCCAATGTTGATTTTCCTAACACGTTGTACAATATATTTACTATGCATTATTATTTCATAACATTTCAGAAAATTTTCCTTCATGTTTTTTTTTTTCTTTTTTTTGTTGTTTTTAGTTACTGTCTCTTGAAAAATGTTATTAACGGTGCCCATTATATTAAATATTTCGTTATGAGAGAATTTAAGACTTTTCATGATAAAGTTCTTTACAAATTTCAAAAACAAACTTAGTTTAGTGCGATACACAATGTTACTATACAAGCTTTACTCTCGGACAAGCCAATAGGTATATACTGAGTAAGTTTAAGAAAACACTTTGAGAAGCACAGAAATTGCATGACAAATTATTCTGATTCATCTTTCATTTCAAAAGACCTTTAAAAATATTGCATTTTTAAGAGTTTTACTGAATGTTCTTTAGCTCTCACTGAATGCTCTTTAGGTCTGGTTGTTATAATAATGTTAATACGTCTTATGAGTGGACATTCTCAATTTTTTTGTTGTTACTTGATTCTTTTAAACTTTTACAGTCCAATGTTCCTAACTGAGAACATCAAATTAAAAATTTATTCAAGAATGAAACTTTATCAGTACTGATTTGAAAAAATTAGCAGATAAAGTTAAAAATTGACTTGATTTTTTTAAATAGAAGTTGCATTTCTATCATGAGTGGGAAACTTGGAAAAAAAATCATGAAAATAGCCATTTTCATAAATATTTACAGAGCTACCTTGATACACCTTCTCCTCCTTCAAACTTAATTCATATCTTTACTGAAATTTAAATATAAATCTTTTATTAAGTCTCAAGATTTCATTTATTACCTAAACTACCCATCAGTGTATTCAGTTTTTGAAACCAATGTAAATTATAGTCGAAAATGAATCACGGAAAAAAAGCGCACAACATTGAATGGGTTTGTATATTTAGAAGATAAAGGGGGGGGGCATGAATTTAAAAAAAAATGTGAGAAACAAGTGGGCGTCCTAAAGGGCGTTAACAGAGGTACTTTAGTGTATTTTGTATTTATCTCTATTGAAAATTGCCATTCAGAGAACTTTTCCAAGAACCGTGGCCTAAGTATACAGAATGCAGAGTAGCCCATAGCCGCCCGAAACGCCTCATTGCCCTTTACCGTTTCATGATTTTTTTTTAATATTGTGAATTTTTTTATCAGTTTTATACTGCATTTTTCGTAATCTGAATGACCCTCCTTCCCCTCCCAATAGTTCAATTTGTTTGTATTCTTAGGACAAAGTCCAAAACTAGTCATTCAGAAACAAATTATAGCAGTATCGAAAATGTTAAATACCATCTCTCACCTAACAGGCAACCCTAAAAAAAGAATCCAAGACTCTACAGATTTAACATGCAAGTTCTCTGTAATATGTTATCATATTCAGTCTGATTTGTAATCAGCTATGGCTTGTTATTACTGGTTTTATTTTTAAAAAAACTTCCTTAAAAAACTGTTTGTATCAAATGTTAGTATAAGTGTAATGTTTTCAAACAAATTTTCATTTCTAAATGCTAAAAAAAAACCCTTTTAAAGGAAATTGGCTAAAAATTATTTAAAACTCATTTCTTAAAATGTAAAATATCGGCTATAATAACTGTAATTAAAATTAATTTTTAATTAGTTTTGTTGAAATAGTTTTAATAATTATATTTTTACCATTATTAATATTGGAAAGCTTATTCCCCTTCACCAACTTTGATTAAATATGCGCACCGGAAAAAAAGCGCATGATATGAATGGGTTTATTTTTTGAGTTGAGAGAGGCGGGTGGGGGGCGTTAAATGGAAAAAATGTGAGGAACAAGTGGGCGTCCAAAAGGGCGTAAACAGAGGTACATTAGTGTATTTTGTATTTATCTCTATTGAAAATTGCCAATCAGATAATTTTTCTAGTAGCCCCATGGCTACCATGGCTGTCCGAAACGTCTCATTGCCCTTTAGCTTTTGATAAAGTTTTGGGGTTTTTTTTATACAAAGAAAAGAAATTACTGCAAAACAAATCTGAGCCCAGTACTCAAGGTATTAAGCAACCCTAATTGAATGCCCTCACCTCCCTCTTCTACAATTTTGAACCCAGCATTTAATTGAGGGCTAAGTGAAAATACAAGTGTTTCCACAGAGTTCAAGGGGGTAGAAAGGAAATCGCTGTGCTTAGCTTCGACCATCTGGTCACATGATTTTAAATCCCCTCCCTCTTCCCTGGAGTTGCGGACTGTGTTAATTGGCAGCAGGGGCGTAGCCAGGGGAGGTTAGGGGGGTCATAATCCCCCCCCCATGAGAAATTTTTTGCCATATAAAATGTATATTCTTCACTATATTATCACATATATGCATACATATATATGAGTTGCAGTAGTCGCAATCCCCCCCCCCCCGCATGAAAAATTTCTGGCTACGCCCCTGATTGGCAGAAAAGCCTCTTTGCGTAGTTTGAGTGACAGCTTGTTCAGCAAATAGCTGACAATGATGATGGCGATTACGCAGAGCCAGATTAGAAGGAGGAAAAAAAAAAAAAAAACAACGATTATTTAAGTAAGATGCAAAGTGAAATGGCGTAGCTCTATGATAATATTTATGTAGGATAATAAATATTTCAATCATATTTTTAAATTTCATTACATATTTTTCAAATAAAATGCTGCAGAATATTTTTGTATTTATCACCCTAATGTTTATGTCATAGCATTTATTTATACTAACGTGACCAACATTTTTATTTTGAGGCAGCTAGTTAATTTTTAAAAGTCAAATAAAAGCAGAAATTAGTGCAAAACAGTATTCTGTTTTAAAGCTTTTTATAGACGAAACAGTTTTGTTTTCATTGAAGGAACAATTACTATTCATAGTGTTCTTAGTATTTAAATATTTGCTTTCAGTATTCAAGGCGTCTTCGAAAATAAAGAACATCTGTTCATTATATTTATTGTGAGATCTTCACTTTGCTCCACTAAGAAAGTTATTTTCTTTTATATGTTCCGACTGAAAATCAGCTCTATTAGTTTCCGACCGATCAACAAAAATCGCTACTTTTGACAAGCGCAAATGTTAAGTTTGCTCTTAATAATGGCCTGACGACACTGTGCTGTTTAGTTAAAAAATGTGTGGCTATACCGTATTTACTCGCGTCATAGTCGCCCTCTCATAATTGTCGCATTCCATTTTGAAGCAGAAAAAAATAGCTTACAACGAATGAATGTGTAGTAAAACTGTAACAAACGATGACCATCCCTAGTGTCAATCTATGTACTTACAATTCTCTTTTGTTGCTCTCCCTTTTGAAAGAGACTTACCATAAATCTTACCGTGTAAACACTTCAAATAGTGTCACTTCCGCATTTTATATAGAATGCCTCAAAAATACCGCAATAGACACGGCTATCCCGAAATATGAGATGGTCTATTCTCGAATCAATGGTTTAGGGGGAAAGCAGTCATTAAATCCTCTTTCGTAAAATACTTCTGAAACTCCTGTCAAAAAGCCGACGAAAAATAATCAGTGATCTGAATATTTACTTTGCATTCATACTGCCTCCCAGGGGTTGAAAGCCTGTGTGGTCAAATTGTTTTTTTCTGTAAATTGCCATTCATTTATTTGGCTTTTCCCGTTCTTTTGAACAAAATATTGCAAGGAAAGCAGATGCGTGATTTTTATGCTTTTTTCTTATCAGAAACAGCTCACAAATGTATTTTTCTAATTATTGTCCTGGTTGGTTCATATTACTTACTTTAGGTGCAACATGCTTAGGACAGTTGTTTTCTATGTTGTTCCAAATCAGTATTTTAGTATATATGAATTCTGTACTATTTGAAATCTTAATAAAAACGTTCTAAATGATATATGAACGCTGCAAGTGCATTGAGCAATAAATAATATGAATAAAGTACAGACTATATTTTGTTGATGTTCTAATTCTTTTTTTTTTCCCACTCAAATTTACAAATTATGTCTTATAAGAGAAAAAAGGGACGAGGAGCTTTTTACTAAAACTAGGTGAGGAGTCTTTAATATTGGCTTTTTTAGCTTCAAAGTTCCCAAAAGCTTACCCCAATCGTAAAACACACGCATACGGTGAGCGGAAAGAACAAGACACGCAAGAAACGACACAAGAAAACTAGGACATGGTCTAGGGCTCCTAAAATTTTAAGGGGCGATTGTTAATATAATTTAAGACAAGATTACTTAATCAAAATTATTTTTGGTAACAAAGGCCATCAATTCAAAAATATTAATATCAGCAAAGGAAAAAGAGGACGATAAATCACATCGAATGCATTGAGCATGCTGTGCCCCAAAATCTTAATTATGCTTTATCATTAACATAGTTATTCATGATTATTAAAGCGCAACTATATATTTCGAGAGTCAACGTCCCCCCACCCCAACACACGCACAAAACTTGAAAGATAATAAATTTTATTTAATAACTAAACATTTCATTTTTACTATAAGATACAGTAATAAAGTTTATTTTATAATAATATGTTTAGATTTTAAAGTTTTCATGAACTTAAAAAAAAAAAAAGATAATAAAACTATTCCTTCCTAGTTCAGTTTTATCCCGGTCAGTTTTTTATGACTTAAATCACGTTATATTAATTGCGTTACTTTCACATTTTATTCACTTTCACAGTAACAAGACAAATTAAACACTTTTTGATTAGAAAAAGTAATCTTTTAAATGTATATTTTTAGTGATGTGTATCACTTTAAATGCTTTTTAAATATCTTATGCATTTTATTTCATTTATTTGACTACATTTTAAATGCTTCCAGATAAATGATCACAATTTTTATGCGCTTTTGAAGAACTCCCCCCCCCTCTCACACACAAATAAATAAATTCATTAATAAAAAAACTCTTCTGAACAATAGTTTTGTTATAATTATTTCTATTGGTATCAAAATACAACAGAATTTTACAGTGTAAAATGTATGAGAAAAATTAGGAATGTAAATTTAAATTTATAGAACCCCAAAATTCCATTCAAAGTTATTTCATTTCTTGATTGCAAGCTCTTTTCAAGCATTGAAAAAAAATCTTAAAATATAAACATCATGAATGTTATACAACTTTTGGTATCAAATAATATTCAAGGTATTTAGAATTACTTTTCATATGTATGTTTAGTCACGGAATCTAATAATTAAGTTATTTGTCCTAAATTTAGTTTCTTAATTTAAAATACATATATATGTGTAGTTATTATTCGAAAAATGCTAAGAATAAACCTGCGAAAATATAAAAGTTCATATCAACAAATCACGCATCAACAATCATCAGTGCAAAACCGCAAATCAGTTTGAAAAAAAAAAACCGTAAGGATATGGGAGACTGAAATACACGAGTGGTGACCTTCATCAGGCACCACCCACAGTTTGCATTAAAAAGGGGGGGGGATATTTCCGAAACAAGGTGATATCCTACCTCTGAAAACATAGGATACCAAACAATATCAAGAGATATATTTCATATCTGTGTGAAATCCAGCCCAAAATCTCAAAGCCTTAGCAGTGTTACGGAAATGTGTGCAAACTATTGAAAACAATAATCCAATTTTTATTTTACTTAAGAAAATAACACCTACATATATTTGTATCCCCAACAGTTCTTATAATGAATGATTTATATCTACTACATTGTCTGCCCTATTTGAGGATAGGTGGTAGTCTTGTGGAAAAACAAGATAGAAAAACATTTATAGCGGTATCCACCGCTTGTTTAAAAATATTTCTTTATTTAGAATAAAATTAAACAAACAAAATAAAAAGTTGCTCACAAAACGTACGATAGACTGATAAAACTGATTTAAATTAAAGGTGATATTTTTGTGCATTATTCATTTATTATTTCTGCATTATCTCAGGTTATTCTAACAATTTTCGAATTATAGCTATATGTATATTTAAAATATAGACTGAGAGACTAAATTAGGATATACAACTTACTAATTATAAAACTCAGTATGTATGCCAAAAGAAAAATTTGTATATATAAATGATTATTTAATGCTACAAAAAGTTGTATAGCAGTAATGATATTTTAACTATTTTTGGCATTGATTCTTTCGTTTGATAAATTTAAAAAAAATGAATGAGGAATCGAAATTACTACACACACAGAAAAAAGAAAAGAAAAGAAGAAAATTTTGAATAACCGAACAAATTTCAATCTTTCAGAGTACTATATTCAACAATATAAGTATTTAATAAGCATGTAATATTTCTCTGAAAATCTAACGGAATATTGTTTTGGTGAATAAAAAATTTCGTTTTACAGTATTCTAAAATTCTGGCATTATAATTCTTCCTGTCCTATAAAATTTCTGCTCACTTGATGTATTTCTATGAATTTCTGATTACAAAAGTACTTATACATTCCACAACCAACTATTAACTCTGCAAAAAAAAAATATCTCTCGAATTTGCTGATTTTTCATCATTTAAAATTCTACGGGATTCCTTGTGTTGAAAAAAGTGATCCGATTAGAGATAGTACATTAAAACTTTATTGATTTAAAATATTAAAACCCTTTAAATATTTACATAACGGGCTTTTAAAAACAGTCCAACTTGATACATCCAATAAAGTATTGTTAAATTTGTAAAATGCGTTATAAAATATTAACAATTAAATAATTGATAAACATTTTCAGATGGCTGAAGCATGAATGCCCAGCGTTCTGGCTTATTGCGCAGTTGTCGATCTGGAGTTTTGGGAGGTTTTTCCACGATGTAACGTAGATACTAGTTAGGCCCCCTTAAAAAATGCTCGCTATCTTTTCTCTTTGGAAGATAGCTTTAGTATGCTCTACCTGAACAAAACAACAATATTAAATAATTGCGGGGATACTGTTTCTTTATCGTAGAAGAGGGGAAAAAAATCACCCATCGACATCTTGTTTTCTTCCAGCACTTTACAAAGTTTCTGCAATTCACTTTATTTATGAATTTAACTTGGAATCACCAAAATAAAATAAAAATGTTTAAATGAAAAATGTTAAGAAATGCACGTTTATTCCGGGTATAAGTTTGAATTCAAGCATTTATTTTAAATGCATAATTCATTTGATAAAACTTATCGTAATCAGTATTTTGTTTTGAAGTTTGTGTTCAGTTAAAGGAAGTCAAAATTTATAGTTTATTCCAAGGAAAATACATTCTTGAAAAAACTTTCCGCTATACGCGATATCTGCAAAAACCTTTTAATTAATCTCTCTAAAAATGTAATTTCTGCTTACATTAATAATTCATATGTATTTGTATCAAATTGTCTCCTTAGAGTATTTATTATTAAAGCGGACTACACTCGAGATTTTTTCTCTTTTTTTTGGGGGGGGGGAGGAGCGGGGACATTATTTGTTGATAAAAAAATTCTTATAATATTTTTCATTTTCTTTCTAGGTTTGGTATTATGAAACACATTTCGGGAGAGGGGCAAAAGTTTTGTTATTCCACTGCTGACTGCTGTTCATAAGTTAAATGAAGGGGGCATGGCCATTTGATTAGACTAAATAAATATGATAATAAAAAATTTTGACCCTAGTAGCCCCCTTGCTCTTCTTCCTGTGCGTCGTGTAGTGCAAACGAATACCTATATTTATATAATTTAAATTGTATCGTTACTATAGTAATTACTTAACTATAATCAGAATTTTAATTTTTGTTCGATTATTATAATTTCGTACTTTTAAAGTTACAGAAGAATTCATTAATTTTGTTTTCATAAGAATGAGTATGATTTAAAATTCCCTCAAAAAAGTTTTAGTTCATATTAAACCAATAGCTTTTTCCTAAGTAACGAAAAACATCGCTTTGAATTCAAACCCATGGTGAAGCATTCTTCTATACCATTCGGCTTTTGTATTTTGAAGACGGGAAAGCATAGAACGATAAGACAGCTCTAGGAAGCAGGGGGGGGGGAAATGAGGGACTATCGTTAATTTAAATTCTGTAATCCCACGATCTCGTTGCCGACCTATTGAATTAGAAAGAGCCATCACTCACTCTGCTCTCCCCAGCATTTTCCACCCCACTCTGGGGTTACCGCGGGTTCTGGGACGACACCCTATCCAGCTACAAGGCCTTTTCCCCCTTTATAGATGGTGTTGCTTGTCCCTGAGCGTCGCCGATTGTTTTGGTCCGAAAGTAGGACAGTTAGACCGAAGCCTCCAAGAGAGGAGAAAGAATCCCTACGCTCTATGGACCTGGGCACTAATCAGGGCCTTCTCTATTGTACTCCTCGGGCATCCTCGTGAGTACAATATAGAAGGCCCTGCACTAATCCATCTCGCCGCTGTGACGTCACGCTAAGAGATGGTACATTCGGCGGTAAGTGAATGGGGTAACATGGTAAAGAATTTACACCTGTTTAAAACATGTTTATATAGCTTTAGACGAAATTCTAAGTATTATCAGTGAACAATCAACGTTTGTAGAATACACTGCATACTTTGTAAAGCTGTTTTTTCTCCTGAAGTTTCCAAGCGCACGCTGTGTATTTGTTAGTTGAACGAGAGTTGTGGAAATTACCAGCTTTTGAAAAGCTTTTCTAGCGACATATGTATTATTTATGAATCCAAATTTAATGAAATTTAAAGCATGCCTTCATCCTGTTGTGTTCCTGGATGTAAAGCAAATTATAAAATGGGAGAAAATATCTAGGTATTTAAATTCCCGTCAGATCTCGGGAAAATGGGACAGTGGATTCATTATATCCCTAGAAAAGACTGGACACCATGCAACTCAAGTGTTGTGTGTATAAAACATTTTCGAAGTGAAGATATCATAAAAGAAGACATACTGAAGCGACCTGATGGTTCTGAAATTAGTCTTAAGAAAACGAGTCAAATTATCAGAAAGCGCAATCCCGTGTATCTTTCCAAACCTTCCGACATATTTTTCGTAAAAATAAATGTGAAAGAAAAAAACCCAGAAGAAAGGCGAAAAGAAATAAGAGAAAGAGAAAAGGGAGAAGAAACTGAGATAGAAATGTATAATAAAGATGAAGTTCCCTCCTTCGAATATTTATTAAAAAACTATACGGTTCACGAAGACCGGAATGTTGTATGTGATGAATCATCAGTGACAGAAACGTAGTTTAAAAAGCTTCATTTCAGCACTTAAGGCATATTTATCTGAAAGAAACATCCAGAATTATAAAGGTGCTTCAAAGCTAACACATAAGTCTCTCTTCCCGTCTAACTTAGAAAGACAAAGTGTAAATCTTTCATTAAAAATTTTTGATGAAAGTAACATCCATGCCTTGAAAATGATTGATGAAAAAAAAATTGAGGGGATTATTCAGTTTCTTGAGATCATCACTAAATGGTGGAAGATTATGAATATAAACACTCCCAATAAAGGAACGCAAAAACTAGACTGCAATAGTGTACCTCTCACTTCACTGTTAGACATTAGAATGCAATATTTAAGAAATGTATTAGAGTGGTTGCAAGCATGGCAAACATTTCCAACAAAATATAATGGTCGTAAAAGTGGAAAATTAACTCCCGAAACATTTTTTTCTTTCATACACACGACAAAATGAATTATAGAAATTATTGAAGATCAATTACAACAGGGAGTGAAGTATATTTTAACAGGAAAATATCGAACCGACCAGTTAGAAGTCAGATTTGGACAATATAGAGCTATGAGTGGAGGAAATTTCAATATTTCAGTTGAACAGGTTTTGCAGAGTGAAAAAAAATTAAGAATAAAGAGCTTAATTAATTTGCATTCAAAACGATTTGGATCTTTCTCATTAAAAGAATTCTTGAGGGATTTCAAAGAGGAAGAAACTATTGATGATATCGAGCCTACTTCGGATATTGATGTATCAGGAATAGATATTCATTTAAATGAAGAGGAAGAAGGATTGCTTTCAGCGTTTATCTATCTTTCTGGATATGCTGCTCTTAAAATATCATCAAAAATAAATTGTGCCTCTTGCAGAAACTTCCTGATCAGTTCCAAAGCGATGAATTACGAGTTTTCTTCTGCTACGAAAGAACAATGGCTTTTAGATGTTGATAAAGGACATATGACTTATCCTCACAGCGATGTTGTAAAAGTTTTTGTGATACTTTACAAAATATTTACCTTGATTTTGCAAGACATTGAAGAAATCTTGAGCACACCGAATGTGCGGAAATTACTTAAAGATTTAACTGAACAGAAATTAGAAGATATGTGTATTTTTAGTGAACTTTGTGAATGTGGTACTTTAAAAACTCATCATTTATCTAAATGTGTTTGGATTTTTATTAATATATTTCTTAATAATTATTCGAAAGTTGAAAATTATTCACACGCATATTCGAGATCTTTAAAACGCAAGCTGTCTGTATTAACATCATAAGTTTATTCAGTCCAACTGTAAGTACTATTTTAAAAAAGATTTACAAAAATTTCAAACATAATAGTCTATGTTATGTGAATTGTTAAGATACTCCATTCTTCCAGATTTAGCTGTTTCATAAAATACTCTAGAGTTTTTATTATTTTTTTGTATGTGATTAGTTAAGTTGTTTTCTAGGGTTCTGTAGTTAATGTACGTATGTATTTATGTT
Organism: Cheiracanthium punctorium; assembly: GCA_038373885.1. Classification (NCBI taxonomy): domain Eukaryota; kingdom Metazoa; phylum Arthropoda; class Arachnida; order Araneae; family Cheiracanthiidae; genus Cheiracanthium; species Cheiracanthium punctorium. Next base: position 173,539 of record JAWZYV010013037.1, read on the forward strand.
TGTATAAATATATGTATGAATATGTCATAAACCGTGTTTATTTAAAGCTATTAAGTTCAGTTAAAATTTATTATAGCTAAAATATGCAGTACGTTTCAGCAGATGCAATAACATTCAGTGTACTTCTTGCATGAAAAAACAATCTAGTTTAATCTGAAAATTTATTAATTATTGCTAACAAAGTATCTAAAGAATACTTGAGAAAAGGAAGTGAAATTTATTTGTAAATACGCAATTTTTGTGAGAAAATATTAAATCACTTCACCGCAGCATTAACGGTAGAAAGACGAAATCCCATGTAGTATCAACAGCTGATCGAAACCAGTGCCCAGGCCCATAGAACATAGGGATTCTTTCTCCTCTCTCGGAGGCCTCGGTTAGACCCGGTTCTGCGTTGACTATAGACGTCTGAATGATAGTACCAAAAAGGACAGCTACCCTCTTCATGGGATAGACGACCCATTGGACGCTTTATCGGGAAATGAATGGTTCTCCCCTCTGGTTCTCAAGAGTGGTTACTGGCAAGTAGAAATTCAAACCGGGGACCGTAAAAAGACTGCGTTCTCTGTGGCACAAGGATTATGGCAGTTCAAAGTTTTGCCTTTTCGACTCTACTACGCACCAGCTACATTCGAGCGTATTATGGAGACAGTATGAGAGGACTTCTCGTGTATTTGAATGATATCATCATCGTCGGAAAGACTTTCGAAGAGCATCTCGAGAACATCCGAAAGGTGCAGCAGAAATTAAAGGAGGCAAATTTGAAACTGAGTATATCTAAGTTCAACTTGTTTCGTCGAGAAGTACGTTATCACGGGAACATTATATCTGCCCACGGAGTTCCAACCGATCCCGAAAAGATATCCCCAGTCAAGAACTGGAGTCGTCCTGAGGATGTCCATGAGTTACGAAGTTTTCTAGGACTGTGTACATAATATCGAAAATTCGTGAAGGATTTTCTCAAATTCCAAGACAACTACACAAATTAACCGAGACTGGACAGAAATTCCTTTGGACTGCAGAATCTGAGGATGCGTTCAACTAACTGAAGTAAGCTTAAATATCTGCGCCGATCTTGTATCCTCATCCTGATAAGACTTTTATCCTAGACACAGACGCAAGTAAGGAGAGTGTCGGAGCAGTTTTGTCCCAAGAGACAGATGGTCAAGAACACGTCATTACTTGGAGCAAGTGCCTTTCAAAGGCAGAACGTAACTATTGCGTTAAAAGGAAGGAACTTCTTGTTATAGTCAAGGCCGTATAGCATTTTCATCATTATCTGTACGGCCGAAAGTTCCTGCTCCGAATGGACCATGCCTCTTTAACCTGGCTTTTAAACTTCAAGAATCCGGAGGGACAGATAGCCAGCTGGATACAGATATTACAAGAATATGGTATAAAATATGATATCGGAAAGGAGCATCTCATGGAAACGCAGATGCTTTGTCGAGAAGGCCCCACATAGAAAGTTGCTGCTATTTCTCCAGGGCAGAGAAATTATCATCTGAAACATCCTGTTGTCCGTCAAGTTACATCATCGGCATCATCGCAAGATTCCTGGAGTGAGGAACAAATCCGGGCTGACCAGTTAGCTGAAAGCGACATCAAACCTATTGTGGTATTTATGGAAAAATCGAGCGATAACCCAGTTGGCAAGAAATATCGTCATGTAGTCCGGCAACGGAACAATACTGGGCTTTGTGCGATTCGCCTCCCCTGAGAAACGGAGTCTTTTACCGTAAAAGGGAATCTGACGATGGCAAGATTCTTCGATGGCAGTTAATACTTCCTCGTTCGAGGATTCCGAATGTCTAGAAGAGATGCATAATGACTTGACTGGGGGCCATTTTGGCATAATGAAGGCGTTGCAGAAAGTTTGCGAGTGATTCTACCGGGCTAAGGCTCGAGACGATGTGGAAAGTGGTGTCGAGCTTGTGACGCCTCTGCCGCCCGTAAAGGTCTGAAGAAACGAAACCGTGGAAAATTGCATCGTTAGAATGTAGGAGCGCCTTTCGACAGAATTGCCTTCAACATCCTGCGGCCGTTTCCGCGAAGTGCAGATTTCAACAAGTACATCCTAGTTGTCATTAACTATTTCTCTAAATGGCCCGAAACGTATCTATTCCTGATCAAGAAGCTTAGACCGTAGCAGAAGTATTGGTGCAAGAATAGATTTCCTGGTATGGAACCCCTCTGCAACTTCATTCAGACCATGGAACGATCTTTGCCTCTGCAGTTTTTAAAGGACTATGTCAATTTCTCAGAATCAATAAAATCCAGACTACGCCTTTACACTCACAATCCGACATCGTGGTAGAGAGGTTTACTCGCACTATTTTGAACAACCTCTCGCTCCTGGTTTCTAGGAATCAAGAGGACTGGGAAAAGATACTCCCCCTCCTAGCAAACACACACCTGCTGGTAGAGTACCTCAACAATGCCTTTTGCCGTTACGTTCAGCACCGCCACGGCACTGCAAAAAGTAACTGAATTGTACCAAAAGTGGTCGCCCAAGATGTACCTTGCCAGAAGTCCGGGAAGGCAACGGAACTGTGCTAGCACTATGGCACGTGCTAGCCATCATTTACAATAAAGGCACTAGCCCATTACGTTTAGAAAACCTAAAATGAAACGGGAGGGTGCAGGCTATTATTGAAAATAGAGGCACTGGTCTGGTATCTTAACAGTAGCTGTAATATAAAGGCACGGTGCCGGCTTAGTGCCTATTTACAATAATGCTGCCATAATTAAAATACGAGCCAGTGCCGGATCCGGGGGTATATTTATTAAACCCCCCGGGAAAAAAACATTGCTTAAGGGTAACATTTTGAAAGATAAAAACAACATAAATGAAAGATAAAAAACAACAGCAAAGTCCATCGTTTGCAAATTATGTTCGCACAAAATTAGTGAATTGTGTGCAGTTTCCATTCAGTGCAGAACTCGCGCGTCCCACAACGTATTCAAGATGTGCAAAAAGACAAAAAAGCTGTGATGATGGTTGCTATAACGAACCCAAAAACGCGCCACTTCCGTTTAAATGAAACTCGCCAATTTTCAAAACATCTAACCGGAGCCGGCTCTAGTGTGGGAGGAGACCCTTCCCCCCGCGTTTCATAAATATTTTATGCGCATTATATAAATAAATAAATATATATGTGTGTGTGCGTGTGTGTATGTATTGTAAATATTCAGATTAAAATTTGCCGTAATAACTATTATATTAAATTTTATTATATTAATATAGTTTTGTTTTTGGTGTGAACTTGTGATCTCCGTTTTTCTCATTTGTTTCCGGAATTTGCTCTTATTTTATGTTTGTAAGGAGTTTGAATATAATTACACACTATTCATTTAGACCGAAAGTAACTTATAATAATTTATAAAATATATGTGAGCAAAAGAATCTGAATATTGCATAATGAAGGGTGGAGGTCCTAGGTTCGGGTCCCATCGCGGAGCTGTCGATCTAACGCTGTGGAGTTTTGGACGATTTTCTTCAGATGTATCTAGAATACTTATTAGAAACACTTAGAAAGGCCTCCGACTATGGTCCCTGGGAGCATCATGTACACGGGACACTATATTTTCTATCTACCATTGTCTTTTACTGTGGCAAACAGGTGCAGCGCAAAAGTTTCAGTTCTGGACCCTGAAAACTCCATTTACGCTTCTGCAGCATATGTTTTTGAATGCTCCGCTGAGGCCCAGCGACAGAGCTTGAGCAATCTGAGGGGAGGGACATTTAAAGACCCATACCGTGAAGCAACAATGGTCAAAGAAGGATAGTATTCTTCGTTCCATCTTTTCAATAATTAGAGCGAACAGATTAAGCATGGAAACGCCGTTAATTACTTATATGAATATAATATATTACTAGCAGCGTGGCCCGGCGTTGCCCGTGCAATAGACGAGAAATGCTCATTGACTTTGAATATAGATTGTAAAGGAAAGGAATGTGAATTCTCCCGCTGCAATGTAAAAAAAAAGGATATGGGACTTCCCGCTGCAAAGAAAAAAAAATCAACACAACACCTGAAAGCGCCGAGAGGTTACCGGGAATCAGACATGGCTAGGCCGGAATGTGAATCCTAAACGGACATGGTACTTCACGCTGCAAAAAAAATATATGAATAGGACACCTGATAGCGTACAGAGGTTATCGGGAATTGGAAGTGGCTTGGCTTCTCCCCTTTTATCTGTCTGTGTTCTAACAATCATTTATCTCTGTTACAACACAAACAGATGTAGGACAACAGGTTTAGTAGTTGCGTAGTAATACCTACGCAACTACTAAAACCAAACAAAGTCCAGTCGTCTGTATGAGATTGTAAAGGGAAGGAATGTGAATCCTCCCGCTGCAATGAAAAAAAATGACATGAGACCTCCCGTTGTAAACAGTGGCGTAGCCTGAAATTCTTCATGGGGGGGGGGAGTACGACTACTGCAACTCCCATATATGTATACGTGTGTGTGATAAGGGAGTGAAGAATATACATTTTTTTATGGCAAAAAATACCTCATGGGATTGTGACTCCCTATTGTCTCCCTTTGCTACGCCACTGGCTGTAAAAAAAGAAACTAACAGGGGACTTGCCAGCGTACAGATGTTACCGGGAATCAGACGTGGCTAGGTTCCTCTCCTTCTACCTGTTATGTTCAAATAGTCATTTATCACTAATACCTACCCACGTCATAACCTAATTATTTTTTATTTCAACTGCAGTAAGAACCACTGGACGTGACGCAAATCATTGGGCATCTATACAGTAGATTAAAACTGAAAATAATTATAGATTAATTGAAAATCCAGGTTTTTATCACAGGGGGGTTAATTTATTTGTAAATACTTTATGAGGTTCTAATTATTTAGTAACTATCTTCTCGAGGAATTGATAATTCGTGTAAAATACTATCATCAAATTCTTCGGAACTCATACTTCCTAATGCAGCGATTTCAAATAAATCCCCATGTTTGTTTATTTCTGACGGATTCCCGTTTGAAGTGCAGGAGCGACCTTGACAGTTAAAACAAGATGAAAAAATTAACACCGTCATTTGTCTTGGTAACGGTGCCACGCCCATTTCCACCTCCGCAGGACGAAATAGGGGAATGATCGCTACGTTCATTTGCGGAACATGCAGTCCAGAGAGAATTTTTACTTGTGATCTTTAAAAAAAATCATATAAAAAAATCTAACAAACATTTCTGCACGATTAAAAATTTAAAAGAGGGAGAAATAAATGTTTAATCAGCTGTTAAAACATGGAAAATTTTTGACCGTTAAGTTTTTCGATGCGGCAGTTTAAAAATAGCATATTTTTAAAAGCAGTACATTTTCTTCGAAACAGGATTTCCTTTAAAAATTTCCTAAAAATTTGCAAATGTAAGTACGATTTTGTAACAAATTTTATTTCAAAAAGAAAACTCTGTAGTTTCCGATGACATAAAAAATATAGTGTTCGGAATAACATTTAGCTCATGATAACGAAAAATGCGAGAAAACTGGCCAAAAACCTTACAAAACATCAAATAACTCAAAAACTATTAATCCGATTAGTTTCATTTTTACGGCATTAGCTTTCTCTTGTCCTATTTAGTCAGTGTGCTAAATTTGGTCCAGATCCGTCGAACGGTCTGGACGCGTATAGCGAACAAACAAACAGACAGACAGACTTTCCTCCTTTATAAATATAGATAAACCCACTTCAACAATAGTCGAATAAACAGTACGCACGTTTCGGTGGTAAAAAAGGTCCACCCTCCTTCTCCACGCCCCTGCAAAGAAGGGTGGACCCTAGTACAACCGGAAGCGTGCGTACTACTCTTCTGTGAACCTTGAATAATTCGATTTTTTGGTAGATTCCTAATTTTTGTTATTTATCTCTCTTTTTCTGAGAGAATACATATTATTCGGAATTTCTAGTTATTTAGATTATTTCTCTGGTCCTTTCTATATTATTATTCTACACTATATTAATCTATTTTTCCCTAGAAAGAGGGCAACCCACAACTTCAAAGCTTATTAGATCTATATTATGACCCTTGGAGGACGCGGTAAATTCCTTAGAACAAAATGAAGCCTTTCAGGAAAAACTGCCCACATTTGCGTATCGAATGGGATAAACTCCCTCCATAGGCAGCCTGAAAATGGATGCGAAATAGCTTGTTATCATGTGTATCCAGATTATATACTCGATCAAATTGGATTTACCTTATTTTACCTAAAAAAATGAAATAAATCCTAATGTTATATTAATGGCTTGTGGTAGTACTTATGGTTTACAGTTTGTCTTGAAAGAACCATAAATGAGGTTGGATAGGCGGTAATTAAACGGAATGATTTCAATACTATTTTATTTGCTTTATTTGTTCGCTATGTGTTGGTAATTACTTTATAAAGCTGCATTTTTTTAAATTTCCCAGGAGCAGCCCTAAGGTACGTGGCGCCCCCTGCAAACGTAAAAAAGTTTCCCTTTTTATACATTTTCCAAGTTTTGAGTTCGAAATTCGCCCCTTTGAATGCTTACCTTACTTATCATGTAGTGCAGCCCCTGAAATTTACAATAAATTATTAAATGTACTGTCGGTGTAGCGAACATTTTTGTAGCATACTGAATCGTTTGTATTATTTTAGTTCTAAAACATTTAAGAGCCATTTGCAAGAGCAAATCGGGCAAGTGAAAAGAAAAAGATCCCATCATCATCTCAGAATTTCATGAATTTTTTTTTTCTTGTGTTGCCTTACCCAAGGAAAGAACAAATCTGATATGTTTTAGTTTTGGAGTTATGGGGGGTCAAAGTACTCCAGAAGAATGACGTAGAAATAATTTGGGGCCATTTTTGCCACTTTATTGTCTCGACTGTGATATGCTCAGAGGTTCTTAAGAGAATTTTTTTCATTATATCCTAAAATATACCTTGGATATTAGCATCTCATTTGCAAATTCTTTCGAAAATAGTCCGAGCCCCAAAATAAGCCCCCCCCCCAAAATACCCCCAATTTCATAAAAAATACAGTTTTAAGAATGCTTTAAATGTTGGCTCTGATGTGATACAAAAGAATAAATAAATAAATAAATTGCGGAGAGCAGTTATACATCTTCATACACCCTTAAAACAGTGCTTCTTATATGTAAGGCACAAGTTGATTGTGCCTCCCATTACTTTAAAATGAGAGGCACATAACCAACGAACCTCTCGTATAATATTAAAAGTGAAAGGTACATCGAAAAAAAAGGCACCGATTACAGAATGAGATTTGTCAGAGGCACGGAGCGAGTTTTGTTCCTCTGACACGTTTGTGCCTCTGGAACTGCTCCGAATTTCAGGGTTACATGCCGAAAGTCAAAGGTACCATGCACTTGTGCCTCTGGAATATCAGAGGCATCATGCTCTTGTGCTTCTAAAATTTTAGAGACACCATTACCAAGTGCCTCTCAAATTTCAGAGGCAAAAATTTTCACATTGTAACTCTTAAACCAGAGGCACACTTTTAAGGGTGTATAATGTGAATCCAATGTTAAAAATTTTTGAAGGCCCCCAGGGCCCCAAGGTACGGGGATCCAAACATGGTCCTTAGCGCTAATTTAGGCAATTTCGAAGCATTGGTACAGCTGAATTCGACTTCCCCCATCTCCACTCTTGCATGGAGATCTAGTATCAACATAATAGTTCATATTATGAAAAAAAGGTTTTTTGAAGACACAACTGTTTCCAAGAAAAATCCCAAAAAGTAGCACCCTATTTGGGACATTCCAATGGCACGCATGGGGGCATTTCGGCGTTACTTTTAGAAGTTTAATCGACTGTATCAGTATTTAAAATTAACTTATTCTGCATATATCACAAACATATCCTCCATATCTCACAAGTATTTATTTTATAGGGGCAGTCATAAGAATTACATTACGCTGAATGGGGATCTCTGCAACTACTGAACCGATTTGAAAATTTATTTCACTGATAGGAAGCTACACTATTCCTTAATATTATAGGCTACCTTTCAGCATGCAGCATAACTAGTTCTTTTACAGGGACACTCAACAGAATTCTAATACATTACGCTATATGGACTTCTCTGTAACTACTGATCCGACTCTAAAGATCTTTTCACTGAAAGCTACACTATTCCCGAGTAACATAGGCTAAAATTCTTGCATGTAGCATAATTTACAGAAACTCTCAAAATAATTCAAATAATAAAAAAATGCACATGTCCTATAAATAAAATATTTTTATTATACAGCATTTTACATTATTTCTTTTTTAAACATAATTTTCTTTCTAGACTAGTGAAAAAAATAGGAAGTTGCTAATATTGAGCTGAATTCTTACTAGGCAGTGGAATAGGACAAGTTATTTTTCAACGGAAGGGTCATCGCTTTATCAGAAGTAGATGGGGCTGCCACAATGAAATATTTGCATAAAATACCTGACTCTCATTCATAAAATGGCCACGGCGAGATGACACAAAAACAGTCACTACAGGCAGGATATGTTTTTTGTCCAAATGAATTTGCTTCTGTTACTCCATTTACGATTGCTAATATAAAAAGTATCAAAGCAGCTCACAATAAACAATACAACAGACTCTATAATAAAACTAAGTAAATAACCTGAGACTTTGTCCTTGAGAATTCTGTTCTAAAATAGTATACAAGTGAGAAATAAATGATGTAAAATTTCGACAATTTCTTTTATTCACAATATCATTTACTTTTTGTTTATTTTAAATGAAGCATGAGACATAATATGCAAAGTTAATTAATTTAGATAGTTTTTTTTTTTCGAATTTGGCGAACGGAGACAGTTACGACAATGTTTGCGAATAATTTTGAGTGTCCCTGATAATTTACAGGGACACTGTATGCATGAATTTTAGCCTATGTTACTCAGGAATAATATAGATTTAAGGAAAAGATCTTTAGAATCGGTTCAGTAGTTACAGAGATGTCCATATAGCGTAATGTATTAGAATTCTTTTGAGTGTTCCTGTAAAAGAACTAGTTATGCTGCATACTGAAAGGTAGCCTATAATACTCAGTAATGGTTTAGCTTTCTATCAGTGAAAAAAAATTTCGAGTCGGTTCAGTAGTTACAGAGATCCCCGTACAGCGTATTGTAATTCTTATAAGTGCCCCTGTAAAAGAACTATTTGTGATATATGAAGGATATATTTGTGATATATGCAGAATAAGTTAATTTTCAATGTTATTACAGTCGATTAAACTTCTAAATGTAACGCCGAAATACCCCCATGCGTGCCAGTGGAGTGTCCCAAATAGGAAGGTACTTTTTGGGATTTTTCATGAAAACAGTTGTACCTTTAAAATGTTTTTCCATGATATGAAACTACTATGTTGATACTACATCTTCATGCCAGTAATTCTCCTGTGGGAAGTCGGCTTCAGCTGTACCAATGCTTCGAAATTGCCTAAATTAGCGCAAAGGACCATAATTGGGGCCCCATACCGTGGGGCCATGGGGGCCTACCCCACACAGCATATAAGCTTAAATCAAGCTTGACGTTTCTTTGAGTTTGACGTATTAATACAAGCTTGACAGTTCAATTCAATTTAAGCTTGCAGCAAGCTTGCAGTAGTCAAGTTGAATTGTCAAGCTGGAATACAGCTTGATTTTCCCTTTCGAAAGCGTGCGTTGATGGCGCCATCTGTGAAAGAGAATGGACATTAATTGTCTAGCGTTTCTCAAATTTGCTCAATAAAGAAAACTTCGTAAAAGTTATGTTTTATTTTATATCGCACAAAACCTGGACATTAGAACACGCAAGGGGAAGGAAGGAATGGGATAAGCCCCTCTGAAGTGTAACACGAGGGGAGTTTTAGATTTTTTTACATCTAATTAACATTAGTAATTCCATTAACTAATTAATTAGCCCTAAAAATAAATTTTAATATAATTAACACAATTTAGTTAGTTAATATACTTCACTTTATGGGTTTTAAAAAGAGGCGCAATCCGGCCGCTACAAAATAATTTATCATCAGTCATAAATGTACTTGACCATAGAATTAAAAAAAAAGGTTCTATATTTCCAAATATGGAAATTCTTAAAATAAAATACAATTATACTACGAAATTGATTTCAAAATCAGTCGTTTGTCTCGATTTTGTCCAGCAGTATTGCTCAACATGAGTGTTGCGATATTTAAAGTTTTAAAACGTGTCCTTCCTTTAAGTTTATATTATGCTTATTTCCCTATTAGTAGAGTCTATAAATCACACATAACATTATTTAAATTTTGATTCATCCAATGGAAAAGTAAAAGAAACTTATCAGCATCGCCCATACTGATCGATCTGGCCAGAAAACGGCGTTACAACAGTCACTTCAGACTTTAGTCATAGCTGCCCGAGGCTTATTGTCGGACCGGCTAGAACGCTGAGCTCCCAGCCCATAGTTCCCGAGATCGATCCAAGCCGCGGACGTTTGATGGAAACAGATTAAAATAACTTAAATTTCAGCATAGAGGGGAAAATGAGTGAAAAAATTAAGTATGTGGGGCGAGTTCACTGACGGGCGCCCCGTGAATTTAGAGCATTTTCTTTTAGGAAATTTTTTAAGCTTGAAATTAAGCTTGCTATGCCAAGCCTCATTCAAGCTTGCTATGTCAAGCTTAATTCAAGCTGTGCAAGTGTAAACTAGAACGTTTTATTCAAGCTTGCATTAAGCTTACACGCTTGAAATTTTCAAGCTTAATTCAAGTTTATTGACTTGATAAATCAAGCTTGCTGCAAGTTTGATGCAAGTTTGCTGTGCTGTCTGGGACAAAACGTTTTAACAATGGATTCACTTTATATGAGGATATGTAACTGCTCTGCGCAAAAAAATTTTCTGTATCACGTCAGAGCCAAGATTTAAAGCATTCTTAAAACTGTATTTTTCATGAAATTGGGGGTATATGGTGGGGCCTTATTTGGGGGATCTGACTATTTTCGAATGAATTTTCAATTTCAGATGTTAATATACAAGGTGTGTTATCAAATAAAAAGAAAAAATTGTCTGAAGCACCTCAGAGCGAGTGACAGTCGAGACAATAAAGTGGCAAAAATGGACCTGAATTATTTCAAAGTCACTCGTCTGGGGTACTTTGACTTCCCCCCATATCTCCAAAACCAAAAGAGGTAAATGAATGAAAAATATTTCAGATTTGTTCTTTCCTTGGGTAAGGCAACACAAAAAAAAAAAAAAAAAAATTATGAAATTCTGAGATGGTGATTGGAACGCCCTTCCTGATTCTGCAATGCCATTTGCCCCTGCAATGCCTCTTAAAAGAACTATATGAACACACACACCCCCGCAAAAAAAATAAAATAAAATTATCAATGACACTGCCTTTGGGGCGACGGAACTTAAATCCCTTAACACTTCTATACAGCATGAATGTATAATAATATCTTTAATTAAACAGTGAAATTTTATGCTAACACTGTACGAAATATTTACTGGCTCATCCCCGCGAAATAGTACTTCTCCGGTACATTTTAAGCAGTACCACGCCGTCAACTTTTCTGAGCATGTTATAGACACATCGCACTTAACCATTACTGGTTATGTACTGGCGCAAATGCATTTGTCAGACACCGGTATTTCAGTGAGTTGCAGCCGTCGGCAATGTACATTGCTTCCGATACACGGCACTTTGCCAGCACGACCGGTACCCTGCCGTTATTTTGCGGACAGCAGTGTGTTTGCTGGGCTCTTCCTGTAGGCCTGTAGGAGTGCCGTCCATGAGACTACCGGCTTCACACCTTCCCAGATGCTATTCGGAAGATATTTTCGTCTTCCCACCGATCTAGAGTTTGGTCGTCTTCCAGATACGCCTTCATCGCCAGAAGGCTACATGGAAAATCTTCGGGCGCAGTTTGAAGACGTGCATCATTTTGCTCGGGAGCGGATCATCCTGAACACGGAGAAGATGAAGACTCGTCAACGACGGCACGAAGGCTACGGGACATGAGTTCAACGTAGGTGACAAACTTTCGCTATGGAATCCTGCTCGACGGAAAGGCCTGTCTCCCACGCTGCAATCACCATGGGACGGCCCTTGCACAGTCCTAAACAAACTGAACGATGTCGTCGTGCGTATTTTTAAGTCACCTAACTCAAAACCAAGAATGTTCATTGCGATCAGCTAGCCATTTACCGCGGCTGTAATTAATTATTTGAATATTAGACCATGGTCACTATGGCGTAATTCCTACTTTCTTTCATCTCTCATTTCTTTCCTGCCTCTTTCTCTCTTCCTCTTTCTTCAACTCTTTGTTACTCAGTGCTTACGCCTTGTTTGGTGTTTATGTTTGTAATATATTTTTTAATTAATGTGTATTTGTTTATAAAGTTTATTATTTACTTATTACTGTGCATTTTCTTATTGTGCTTATTTATTTCTTGACGGAAATATGTTGTTACGATTTTGTTAAATGTTATACACTGTAAATATTTGTTTGACCTCCTAACCAGTGATTGTTTTCCCCTGGACGTAAAATCCTTCGGAAAGGGGCAATGTTATGAGTTTCGGGGGAACCCGCTATTCTGGGATTTAAAATAGTTGAAAATTCATAGTCTACGCATCAAATAGTTATATTTTGCTTTCTGTTGCATCAAAATCGATCAACTACAATCCGAGATACGGAGTTCTGGGTTTCCCCATTGATTAGTATAGCGTTTCTAGAAATCTCGAGAAATATTGGTCTTAGGCATTCGCTAACCTCACTTTTGGGGACTTATTTTTTGCGCCAAATTTACCGCTATTTCGCCAAAAGTCGCCAATCTTTGCGACATTTTGGTCATTTTGCGCGTTTTTCCCAATGCGGCTTGTAAAGTTAGTTTTTTTGCATTAATATCACATAATAGCCAAATGTTCCAGCTGTATTCTTATGACGTAATCAAAATTCGCGCTTTAAGGGGAATCTTCAGGAAATTTCTAATAGCTTCTGCCTCTCCTATAAATACAAGCAGGCGGCCCCAATTCACAGTCAGTCTTGCTTCTGCTTACGCCAAGAGCAGATGCCCGTGAAAACTTAAAACTTTGTATTGACGCTATAAATGCAGTATTTTCGCTTGTTTATGAAGCTTTTTTTTAAGTACTCTGTGTAAATTCTTCATTGCTGAGTCTTGAGGGACTGTTTGCAAAGTCCCTCGTATATTTCCACTGAATTTTTGCCTGTGGAAGTGTTTTATTTAGTGCGAGAAATACAGCATTTGTGAAATCTTTTGTACTAATCGGACTGTAATAATCACGGTACGAGCTGTTTGTGCTTGTGAATTTTGTACAGCGGATTGATTGTCCGAAGTTCTAGAAGCAATAAAGTTCGTTTTCCATCCTGACAAGCATACTCTGTAGTAGAACTTTCTATACCAACCTGGACTTTAGAACGACGAACCCAGGGATTAACACAGTATTTTGCCACAATATTGTTTATCGTAATCTAGAGATCTAGTAAAAATTTACGTATAGCGTGTAATATTTTGTAAAAATTCGTAAATGTTCTAAATGCTGTATATTTTTACATTTTGTATGATTGCTCATGTTTCTATTATTTTGTCTAGTGTAAGAATTTTTAACTCTTAAAATGCTCAATTTCTTTGACTTTATAACTATGATTGTGATAGTGTTTTCAAATGTTAAAAATTATATCTGACATTCCTTTCAGCTTCTATAATATACAATGCTATTCTGACAGCGTGCCAAAACCGCATATGCAGTTTCACAAATATTATATTCAAGCCAATGAACAGAATATATTCAGCTTATAGCCTATGAATAGAAAATATATTCTAGCGAAATGATGATGCGAGCGAATGCTTGGTCTGTTTTGTTATTTAAAATATATTTCAAATCATATCATGCTGGAAATTAGTGTCAAGTTTCAAAAGCAATGAAAATACGTTACATATCAACTTTTTAATGTTTCATCGAATTATATCAAGGTCTCTCACCTTATTTTATTTTGAAATAAGGAGGTAAAGATTACATTATTTAATGAATACACGAATGAACTTGGAACTGGACACAAGTTAACTGAACTAGACAAAGATTATACACTGCTGGCCATCGTAAATGCAACACCCTGAAGGAAGCATGCAAATAATATGAAATTTACAACATGCATTAGCTGAGGTGAGATATGCAAATGATTAGAATTTCAGCGCAGACGCACATCAAGCGCGCCTGTGGCGCCACCTCAAAGCGCTATTTAAGGCTTGGAGATTTCGACGGTTTCAAGTACAGCAATTGTGTTTTTCTTGCTTTTTTTTCAAAAAAACGATAAATTATGCCTCGTAGGAAACAACGATCATCTTTTGATCAAGTATCCGAGTTTGACAGAGGAAGGATAGTGGCATACCGAGATTGTGGGTTATCTTTCAGGGAAATCGGTCGTCGTATTGGACGAAACCAAACAACTGTGATGCGGATATGTGATCGTTGGGTGCAGGAGGGTACGACGGACAGACCTGATCGACCGCATCGACCTCAGTGCACCACGTCACGTGATGACAGGCAGATTGTACGCATGGCAGTGACGGACCGCTCAGTCACATCACGAACCATATCACAGCAGATTCAGTCTGTAACGCATCATCCAGTGTCTGCGCGTACCATTCGACGTCGTTTACAGCAGAATGGTCTGTCCGCAAGACGTCCGTTGCTTTGTCTACCTCTGACGCGGAACCACAGACGTCTCCGCCGCCAATGGTGCGATGAAAGAAGGATGTGGACGACAGAATGGAATGAAATTCTCTTTACTGACGAGTCACGCTTCTGTATGCAACACCACGACGGTCGGATTCGAGTCTGGAGACACCGTGGAGAGAGGATGCTGAACAGCTGCATTATGCACCGTCACACTGGTCCTGCACCGGGTATTATGGTATGGGGCGGTATCGGATATCTCTCTCGCACTCCTCTAGTACGCATTGCCGGTACTTTAACCAGCCAGCGCTACATCTCCGAGGTGTTGGAGCCAGTTGTCCTTTCTTACCTTCAGGGCTTGCCAACAGCCATATTTCAGCAGGATAATGCACGGCCACACGTGGCACGCATTGTCCAAGGGTTCTTCGTCAATCACCAGATTGAATTGCTTCCCTGGCCGGCGCGCTCTCCGGATCTTTCGCCGATAGAAAACATGTGGTCCATGGTTGCTCAACGACTGACCCAGAGTTCATCCCCAGCTGTCACACCAGATCAACTTTGGCAACGTGTGGAAGCTGCTTGGTCTGCTGTACCCCAAGAACACATTCAAAGTCTCTTTGAATCAATGCCGAGGCGTGTGGCAGCTGTGATCTCCAACAACGGCGGCTACTCTGGGTACTGATTTTGGCAGGAACCACGCTTCATAGAATGCTGTAAATTTAATCATTTGTTACTTGGTCAACATGTTATCTACACAATAAATTTTGTTGTGATATCTCTTGTTTTTCTTGGTGTTGCAATTTGGGTGGCCAGCAGTGTAGTTACTGAAAAAGATGTAAAACAAAAACATATTTACCGTTTCATATATCAGTAACTTTTTTTTGAATAGCCAGGTTAAGCTGAAAAAATGTCTGCCTTTTCCCTTTTGATTAGAATTACTGTTGAGAGATTTGATTTTCGAGGGGGTTTTATAAGTCAATAATTCTTATACTCAAAATCCTAATAAATGTTTCAGGGGTGGGTAAAAAAAGGTGTTTGAAAATTAAATTAAAGCAATTTGTGGATGTGCCTCTAAAATATTATTTGATTTCATTGCAAAATTACAATAATAAAGTACACACATATTGCATAAACATTCTGTTCAAATTTAACAAAACAGTACATCAGAAATTAGAGAAATTAAGCTACTAAAGAATGCAGTATTATTCATTTATTTCCAACCTAGAGCACGCATAGGTAGATAATTAGATAAACCGAAGCTGTGCTAGTTTAATTACGTTAAATAAGTACAACAGCAGAGAAATTCAGAAAGAAAACAAGTTTTGATGATGGTTTCTGTATTTCAACTAAATGGCGCGCATTGGTAACAATGGTAGCTTGCAATGGTAGTGGCGCAATGGTAGTTTTGTTTTTATGTCAGTATCAATGAAATTTAGCATACTAGATTTCAGATGCTGCTAATAAGTATATTGTTAAACTGTGTTTTAATTCAAATGTTTTTAACCCATTTGTGCCTGGATATTTTTGCGACTTTCTTCGATTTTTACTGATAACAGAAATAATAGATAAATTTCTGATGTCAACTTCTTGAACAAGGAATGATTTATTTTAAAATCATTTTGCATAAAAATCGAAATATCAACATCTTACTTGGTCATGTTAAAATATTGTGCGGAGTTGAGGCTCAATACTCATGAATAAAGGCTAGGAAAAATAAATAACGTTTTCGACTAATAGCGAAAATGCCGTCCCAAAAAAGGGACGCTAGGCATAAATGGGTTAAATGAAATTCATAAATAATCATACTTGTTAAATATTACTTCAACAATTAAATGTAACTTGGACTTTCATTTCGTCTCGTTGGATCATACAAAATAAGTAAAATAATAATAATAATAATAATAAGTTCATAGATAGTTACATTTGAAAATTATTCAAAAAATAAATACTCCATTTATATTAGAGGAAGCAAAATTTTATAGCTGCTTCATTTACATAGATTACAAGCTTGACATATACTGCTCACTTGTTGTTATAAAGTTTTACTGACGTCTTCTGGATATCCAGTCAAACACAGCAGAAATTGCTTGATCCTGTCATGACATTATTAAAAACTAATACTAAACTCTAAATTTCAGCCTTAAATTCAGAAATATGCACCAATATAAACTTAGTCTTTAATATATATGTGATTACAAAGCTCAAAAATAAAAAATTTCAGATATTACGTACGACATAATTTAAGCTACGTTAATTTATGTTATTTAGGACGATCTAACTATGGTTGTGGACAATCTGCATTAACTATAGTACTTTCAAAGAATGCAGCTGAAAAATAGGGCTACTTTTTAATTTGCTAATTATTAAATATTAATAATTTGTCAGAATTTTGTGTAAGATATCAAATATCCCCCTCACACACACCTCCTCTACATAAAAGCTAATATTTTCCTTTGATACCTGCTGTTTTTAAGACGTACACGATCCTTTTTTTCGCAATATAATTAGAGGTATTTTAGTTTTAAAAATATGCAGCATTTATATAAAAATAAAAATGTAACCCCCCCCCCTCCTTTCTAGATTTGCTGATTCTTATAAATGAAAGAGAAGTAGCTGATTTAAACAGTCTATCCCAGAAGCTGAAGAGTCGACGAAGAGGTAGGTGAAGATTTAGCCTCGTTTCCATAGCAACGGCCTGTTCATCCATTCTCCTCATCTTATTCATAATCAGGGAATGTTTTGTGTGCTCCTTTCCAGAGCTCGTCTTTTTACGGCTAGGAGGATCTGCAATTATTTGAAACATCTTTACTTGTCTTCTCTTCTAATTGGAATTACAAGCCGCGTTTTCATTACTACGATTGATGCTACTTTCCTGCACTCGTCTTTGTTTATGAACTCGAATTCTCCTATTAAAGGGTTAGCTAATAATCATGAACGATATTGATTAGTTCTTTTTCCCTTTGAAGAAATCGCTTTGTTAAACCTTTCAACTGCTGGAATGTGTATTACTACCGTTCATTCAGTTCTCCCGTGTAGTGTAACACATGGACAAATATTTTTGGCTAATTAATTCACCTACCGTAAATTATTCTTCAATTTAAAAATTGTAAAAATATCTATGCACAGGGTTAGCAAGAAATACGGTGCCCAATTCAGAGGGCTCTAGAATTAGTTCTATTGGTGCAAATCAGATAAACTTTGAACTGCAAATTATTCAACTGATGACACTCTTACACACTCTTGACAATTATTAAATTAAAAAGTTTAGCAGCAAAATTCGATGATTGGTGGTCCTGTGGTGCATGTAAAAACATTTAATTTCCTACACGGGAAACAACTAACACACTCACACTACCATGCGGCAACTGACTTCTGACTTCGATGACCAAGACTGCTGGCATCGACGAACACGACTGCTCTCTCCGACGACAATAGCAACATTTTCGACCCTAGATGACTAAGAGCCTTATCCAAGTGAACTCGTATCTCCCTTTCGTTCGCGAATTTACCGAACTTAGTGTATGTTCCAATCCAAGTGAAACGTTGCAGACTCAAATTATGGGAGTCAGGTGAACAGTATTTGTGGCTGCTATTTGCAGCCTCAAGAAGCTGATCTCTCTGGTTTTTAACATAACCGCTGCTAGCTTTTAGGAAGTGAGCGGAGATTACAACAAAATGGCAAAAATACCTCAAGGCATAGGAATGTAAGAAAATACCCTCGAAAATGAAAGAAAGAACCTTCGTTAAGTTGTCAAGATGCTGTTTGTTGAAGAATTAAAACTACATATCAAAGATGACAGTAATAAATACACTCACTACTAGATCGCAAAATCTGCTCATATTTCATTAATATTAAATCTAAAATAGTTTAATCTGACAGTAGAAAAATATTAAAGCGTAAAATAGAATTTTAAAAGTTGAAAATTGCGATAAAACGATAGCAACTGTATGTATGTTGTTTTTCACTAGTACAAACTGATTAGAGCTTGATCGTTTTATCTCTGGCCTTTTAACAGATATTTGCGTGTTCGATTCCAGCTAGCGGTATGTTTCCAGGGATCCGTAACTTAACAAAATTGTTACGATAATGGGAACTTCTAAGAAAATAATTAGTTAAGTAATTTTCTTATGTACAAAAAAAAACTTATTTGATTTCCGTTGTATACTAGTTACTTTCTACTCTGCATCGTTTTATCATAAAAAAATCTACAGAACTTAATATGCTATTGCAATAAAGTTACTCAGAATAACGTTACTCCATAGAATACTTATTATGCCGTTATTCCTTTTTGTGTTAGATCGATAACTGGACGAACAGTGACAAACAGCATGCGGTTTCACGTGCTAATCTTTTAGTATATAGCGTTAAACTCACATAGCTATTTGACAATGATACCATATGAATTATTTCTACAATATAACAAATCGCTGGTTATCTGTTTGAATACGGAATAATGAATGAATGCAGAAGAAGCAAATTTGGAGAAATTGTGCACTAAACAGTTATTTATTGAATGAGACAGAGAAATTTACATAGGTTAAACGCAAGAAATCTTTACAACTAAAAATGAAATTTTGGAAGGAAAGCCAATTCTCGAAAAAACAATACATCACAGTTTCATGTGGTAAAATGTTATATAGACATAACAACACAGCAAACGCACACCTGCTGGCGGAGTACCTTGCCAGTGCCTTTCTGCCTGTACGTCCAGCACCGGCCCGGCTCTGCAAAAAGTAACTGAATCGTGCCAAAAGTGGTCGCCCAAGAAGCACCTTGCCAGAAGCCCGGAAAGGCAATGGCACTGTGCTGGCGCTACTGCATGCGCCGGCCATCATTTACAATAAAGGCAAATGGCCATTAAGTTTAAAATGCCTAAAATGAAACGGCGGGAGGCCGGTGATTATTAAAAATAAAAGTACTAGCCTGATAGCTTAACAGTGACTGTAATATAATGGCACTGTGCCGGCTTAGTGCCTATTCACAGCAATGCTGCCATAATTAAAATATGAGCCAGTATCGTATCCAGGGGAGGGGGTTAGGGGGCTTATTCATCAATACCCCTCTTCCCCCCAAAAAAAGACATTTCTTAAGGGTAGCATTTGGATTTACTGTACGTTTCGTTTAGTTAAAATAAGCTTTTATTAGTCTCTATCCAATCAATTTATATTCAAGCCATTTTTTTAATCAATAAATAGTAAAAAAAGATGTACTATGGTTACACACACACACACACATAACTTTAGGGTAACATTTTGCTATGTATTGTAGAGGTTGTTTAGATCAAATAATTTTTCTTATGTTAGCTATTCTAAATAGAAATTTCTACATCTATACCTGTTGCATAACTAAAATAACTCAACTACTACTTAGTTTCCTACATAAACTAAACGTAACTCAAATTTTATGGAGGAAAATAATTTTATACATCAAAATACGCTATGAGATTATGTACATTAAAAACAGTGAAAGTAAACATTTACCTGTAATAGTGTTATCCAAGTAATTTGTAGAATCTATGTTATAACATAAACTAACAGGGTTTCAACATTGAAGCAAATGCTATTCTTATATTACTCCAAACAACCAAGTTAGTTGTCTTGAACAGATTAACATTAACCAAAGCAATTAAACTTTTCGAAAGTTCAATGAGAAACCGGAAAAAATGTGTATCCTAAAAAGTGTACTTGATTCGTAATTCATCAATTATAACACTCTCATTGCTCAACGTCTGCGACCGAAATTAAACACTGCGACCGGAATTAAAGACAAAAAAAAAAAGAGAAATGGTTGCTGCACTCGAAAATGCGCCAAACTCGCCAATTTTCAAAGCATCTAACTAGAGCGCCCCCCCGCGCACCATATTAACTTCGTGTTTCGTATTTTATGTGAATTATATATATATATATATATATATATATATATATATATATAGATATATATATATACACACACACACACATATATATATATATATATGTATATATATATTGTAATTATTCAGCTTAAAATTTGCCTTAAGAGCTGTTATATTGAATTTTATTATATTAAAATAGTTTTCCTTTTGCTGTGAAGCTGCGATTTTTGTTTTTCTCAATTGTTCTGGAAAGTGAAGTGCTTCTTATTTTATGTTTGTAAGTAATTTGAATATAATTACACACTGTTCATTTAGCCCGAACGTAGCTTATAAAAATTTACAGGGCTCGAATATGACCAACAGGGGCCCCGGGCATTGATGAATTTGGGGGTCCTAATCTTTAAAATTTGTTTTCTTTTTCATAAAATGTTGACATATAAAAGAATATTTCAGAACAACATTTGAAACTGGGGGCACTTTCCAACCGGGCACCCTAGGCAAAGTCCCGATTTGCCCATGTGATAATAAGGGTCTGGAAATTTATCAAATATATGTAAACAAAAGAGTCTGAATATTGTATAATGAATACTGAAGTGTGAAGGTCCCGGTTTCGGGTCAGTTTTCTCCAGATGTAACATGAATACCCATTAGAACCCCTTAAAAAGTCCTCCGACTAAGGTCCCAGGATAGTATTCTTCACTGCATCTTTTCAATAATGAGAGCGAAAAGGTTAAGCATATGCAATTAAACGCTCATATGCATATGGAATATTATTATAAACTCCTTTAAACAAAAATCATATAAACAGTATGCACGTTTCGGATGGTAGAAAAGGTCGACCCTCCTTCACCACGTTCCCGAAAAGAAGGGTGGACCCTTTGTACCACCCGAAACGTGCGTACTATTCTTCCGTGAAACTTGGATAATTCGAATTTTTTGTCCATTCCAAGAATTTTTTTATTTATTACTTTATTCTGCGAGAATATATATTGTTCGGAATTTTTAGGTATTTCGAATTTTTTCTCTGCTCCTTTCTGTGCATTATTATGCTATAGTATGTTATCTATTTTTCCACTTAAAAGAGGGCAACTCACAACTTAGAAATTTATTAGATGTATTTTATACCCCTTAGAGTACGAAGTAGCGGCAATTTCGTAAAATTGCGGCTACCAAGGCCTAACATTGCAATGGCCTCTAACTTGTCAATAAATAAAAAGGATGTCAATAAATAAAAAGAAAGAAATCAGATTACAAACCACTTCCTAAAAAAGTTCATTAACTTTTTTTTTCATTTTTAAAATAATGGTTACGCTTTTCAACGTACGGCTCTAACGAGTCTCTTAAAGTTAGTGTAACCTTCTACTTCCGTGTCAATCGTTGCATTTGGGCAATCGGGAAGCAACGACTATCAGGGTTGAGGAAATCAGAATATTACCAGATCATAATCTTAGAGAACTTGACGCCAGAATTATTTAAACTACTGTTGTAATTGCATATATTAAGTCTTTCGTGCAGCATCAACATAATTGGATCTTTGGTGCAACTGAGACCCAACGTGTGCGTTTGGGCAGTTGGGGAGCAACGGCAATCAGGGAAGGAGAATCGTAACCACTGACTTTTTAGTTAGATATGAGGAACATATACTATAATAATAAGATGAGATAGGATAGATAAATAAGATAAGATCGTTCCAACATCTGAGATGAAAGCATAATTTGCTCAGTACCTCGGTGAGATTTTACTTTTATTTTAAAGTAAATATATTGTTTAATGCAACTAATCATAAGATAGAAAATATTTGGGCGTATCCTAGCACCAGTATTTTTTATAGGGTGCCTATACTGCTGAACCTTGTTAACACAAACAAGGTTAGGCAAGCATCTTGTTTACGCAAAAATTCACGAGCAATAAATAGTTTTTGGAGTTTGTGCAATGATTGGGGTTTGTTAAAAAATAGTCTGCCAGGAATGTAGCGAGTGTAGTATTTAAAGCACTTTAACAGAAGTTAACAAAATAGGTCTCATAGATTACACTCTAACGGCAGAATGAAAATATAATTTATTGCCTTTGTTTCTACTGCTACCTATTATCAAACAGAAACGTCGGTGGCTGCGATTCTCCTTCCCTGATCGTCGTTGCTCCCCGATGGCCCAAACGCACACGTTGCGTCTCAGCAGTACCAAAGACTCAGTACCTTGATGCTGTGTGAAAGGCTCAATATATGCAATTACAACAGTAGTTTAAATAATTTTGGCTTTAAGTTCTCTAAGATTATGGTAATATTCTTAATTCCTCAACCCTGATAGTCGTTGCTTCCCGATTGCCCAAATGCAACGATTGACACAGAAGGAGAAGGGTGCACTAACTTTAAGAGACTCATTAGAGACGTACGTTGAAAAGCGTAACCATTATTTTAAAAATGGAAAAAAAAATGTAAGAACTTCTTTAGGAAGTGTTTTGTAATCTGATTTATTTCTTTTTATTTATTGACATCCTTTTTAATAAAGTTAGTTAAAATAATTGTGACCTCAAGTCAGTATTAAGTATTAGCTATTAAGTAGTAAGTAAAAAAAATATTTATATATTCCAGTGGTGTAGGCAGAAATTTTCTGGGAGGAGTGGTTACGACTACTGCAATTCATGTATCGTAATGTGCTGTATACATATGTTGTGTATGCGTGAAGAAAATGCATTTTGTATGACAAAAAGTTACTCATGGGGGGAAGGGTGTTATAATCCCCCCCAGTAGCCACGCCACTGATATTTTCATATATGTAAGTAATAAATACATAATCTTATAGTAACAATCGTTAAGACACATATATATGTATTTATAAATATATAATAAATCCATCTGTAACTATTATTAATTTCTCTTCGGAACAATCGAGACGACAGCCGCCTGGTTAAGGGTCTCAATTAACAAAAATCCCAAATCAAATCAAATTATTATTTTTAATTATCAACAGACAAGAAAAAAAAGAGAGAACAAACTGCAAAATTAATTGGCCATGCAAGGACTGATTTACGGCGGGGCATTCGGTGCACGTGCCCTGGGCCCCCGATTTTTAGGGGGCCCCAAAACTTCCTTTTATGTAATTACAATAGCTACTAAAATTATCACTCAAGAGAAAAATTTTTGATTACTTCATTTCATGACAAACATTAAAATTTTTTAATTTAATGTAAATTGTAACGCTAAAAATTATGCATTCCATAAATTCGATATTCGCAAAATCGTTCGGACACCTCAGCATGCTCCTCCTTTTATGTTTTCAAAGGTGTGTGACTGCTGTAAATACCCATAAAAACATTTCAAAATCAAAAAATTCAAATAAGTGGTACCTGTCGTGACATTTTACTGATTTGTAAATGTTTACGTATGGTTAACTTAGGAATGATAATTGGTTTTAACTTAATTTAATTAAGTAATATTCTGCAGAAAATTTTTGTCATGGGGCTCCCAAAAGTATCTGTGCCCTGTGCCCCGTGTAGATCTGTCCTTGTGGCCATGTAACCGATGCTTAAGAACTATAATATATAATACATAATATATAATACATAATCATACATACATAATATATAATAAATACATTTGTGACAATTTTTTCATTTCAATTACCAAAATAAAAAAAATAAAAACGAGAACAGGTCGCACGATTAATAAATAGGCAGTGTCCCTAGAAGCAAACGGTCATCGGTTCCTGAAATGCCGATGATCGGAAGGGGAGGAAGCGCAGCGCGCGCCATGCAAGGTTCTTCATCGCGTCGGGGGCTCTTATCTCGGACTTTGCTTGGGCATGTCCTCTCCCGAATAGTAGGGTTGGATCATCGGCAAGGGCGGAAAATTGGGCGTAGAGCCGTTGTAAAGCCGATGCGATTGGGGTTATATTCATCTCGTAAGAGCAAACACCTTGCAACTTAGGATGTGAAGCCTATGACCTTGTATAAAATTTTAAACTGAACAATCGATAAAAATTAAGGTATATCCCAGCTAGATAAAATTTTTTAAGAGTAAAAAAAAAAAGCAACTTCGAACTTCTTCCTCTTCTCTTTGAATTTTAATGCTGTCATCTGAACTTCAATTTTCAAGCTTCCGAGACTTGGTTTCGAACTGGTGAACTAACGCTTGGTAGCCCGGCATTCTAACCACTAAACGGGTCTGACTAGTTATTGGCGAGACTAAAATTTGAAGTGATTGTTGTTTCAAGTTCCGAATTGGAATATTTAATTTTCTAATTAAATAAAACTAGACTTTTCCTGTACACTACTCAAAATTAAAAAGATTTTGCGATTTCTATCCGTTTTAAGCATTTGGGACCTGTGTACGGCCGTTAAAAAAAAAAAAAAAAAAAAAAGTTTGTCTGTTTTAAAAATCTCTCTATAGATTTTGAGATTTTTCGAAGATTGTTTCAAACTGCGTAAATTTTTGTTCGCACGTCAAGTAAAAGTGACTAAAGCGAAAGGAATGAAATTTACTGACATGATAGGCAATCACTCACCTTAAGCTATAATCGTCGGATTAAAAAAAAAAAAATTAGATTTTGAGATTGTTTCTGAAAATCGTTTTAAACTGCGTAAATTTTTGTCGGCGCATCACATACGACTTAAGTGAATAAAGCAAAATTTAGTGACACGATAGGTGGTCGTACAATTTAAACTATGCCCCTAAAGTTTAAAATTTGGATTAGATTTTGAGATTTTGCGAAAACTGTTCGCCTGTCTTGTCTTCCCGCGTAATAGCTTAGCCAATCAGCAACCTTAAAACAAACATATGGTGTGCATATGATGCTCTTTGCACATTAATGAAGGAACGGAGATATCCAGCCGTTCAGCTACTTGGTAGAAAGACCGATATAAACCTGTTTGCTTGCTTTACCCTTCGCAATCTTGAAAGCGCCTATCAGATCTCAGTGTAAAGATTCGATCATCGGGAAAAGATGAACATACGAAAAATTAAGGATGATCAGTAATGATCAGGCGATGAATAGCCGATGCACCGATCATAGGCCTGGTAAAGCCCGAGCAAAGATTGCTGCTAGGGGTGACCCCTTGCTTAAAAACGTTCAATTACTTTTCCGCAAGAACCCATCTTCTAATGCATTTCTCCCTGCGCGGGCGCTTGTTTTCCCCTATCAAACTGGTGGGTAGAAAAGTCTAAGTTCTTCTGTTAGGATTCCATCTGCTCCTATCCGCACGTCGAACTCACAGACTGCGTATTCTTCTATACCTTTCAAATCGCCTGCAGCGCCATCTGTTGTTGAAAATTTTAACTAATTTTGAGTTTGTCTGCCTGAAAATTTACTCTTGTTCCAACAATATTGCAACAAACGGTTTATTTCTATCGTTGCCCGTTTAGTTTTTATCGATTTTTTCAAATATACCGGTCAATTTTGGAACACCCAGCATATGATTATTGGAGCTGAATAACTTTTCCAAATAATAAAATATGGACAGCAATATATTTCAAATAAGTTTGTGCTTAGAAATTCTGTGTTTGGCTCTATTGCTACTGGGTCGATTTTAACTTAGTCCCTCAAACAATATTGTGGGCTGGTTTCGCAGTCTGAAACTATCGAAGATTGCATACGTAAATTTTGGGAAGTTGAACAGGTTCCTACTGATCGATCCTTAAGCGAAGAAGAATTTTGTGAAGATAATTTTAAGACAACACACATCCGAGACAAAGCAAGAAGATATACCCAGACAGCACATAAGCTTAAAACAAGCTTGACATTTCTTTGAATTTGACGTATTAATACAAGCTTGACAATTCAAGTCATTTTAAGCTTGCAGTAAGCTTGGAGAAGTCATTTGAATCGCGATATTGAAAGTTTTAAAACATGTGCTGCTTTTAAGCTTATATTATGCTTATTCCCCTATTAGTAGAGTCTCTAAATCACACATAACATTATTTTAATTTTGTTTTATCCCATGAAAAAATAAAAGAAACAGATCAACAGGCCAAATCAATAGTGGAAGATCGAGAGCGTCGCTTTATAGTGGCACCCTCTATGGGCGACGTAGGGCGCTAATATTCATATGTTTGCTGTGTACTGCCAGGATTTAAATTTAGCTTCGTTCCTGTCACTCCTATAAATTGCCTTGGACCCCCCCCTTTTTTTGTGGATTTTTTCTTTCACCATTCTCGGATTTTTCTCAATCTCCTGTTTTGGAGGGTCACTCTGTTTCTTTACAACTTCAACATCATTTTCGATCGACGCCCTATTTTTTTTACATCTTTATCGTCTCAACTGAGCAACCCGCTCAATGAAGTCCGTGTTTTTTACACGGGGGGAGAGCGGGTCAGTTTTCCTTTCCTCTTCTCCTTTTGATTTTTCGCAGCTTCGCTGCATTTTTATTTTTTTTCGATCTGCCACGATTTAACATCTGTAGGCATTGTCCGACTTTACGAACTGTTTCCGATTTCTTCTTTTGGAGTTTTTTATTTCATTTTTCAGAAGACACTCTTTAATGACACGCTGGGGATAAAACCCCACTTCGGTTCGGTTCGCCAGAAAACAGCATGATAACGATAACAGTCACTTCAAACTTTATTCAAGCTTGCTATGTCATGCTTGATTCAAGCTTGCTATGTCAAGCTTAATGCAAGCTGGGCAAGTGTAAACTAAGCACACTTGATACAAGCTTGCATTAAACTTACACGCTTGAAATTTTTAAGCTTAATTCAAGTTTATTGACTTGATAAATCAAGCTTGCTGCAAGTTTGATGCAAGTTTGCTGTGCTGTCTGGGTTCCGACCAAGGAAGGAACTTTGCCTCTGCAGTCTTTAAAGGACTATGCAAATTTCTCGGAATAGACAAAACCCAGACTACGCCTTTACACCCACAATCACTGCACGATGCAGAGGATCAATCGCCCAATTTTAAACAACTTCTCACTCCTGGTATCTAGGAATCAAGAGGACTGGGACAAGAAACTGCCCCTCTTCCTGCTCGCCTATAGGAATGCCGTCCATGTGACTACCGGCTTCACAGCTTCCCAGATGCTATTCGGAAGAGATCTTCGTCTTTCCGTCGATCTAGAGTTTGGTCGCCTTCATCGCCAGAAGGCTACATGGAAAATCTTCGGGCACGGTTTGAAGACGTGCATCATTTTGCTCTTGAGCGGATGAACCTGAACACGGAGAAGATGAAGACTCGCAACGACACGAAGGCTATGGGACACGAGTTCAACGTAGGTGACAAAGTTTGGCTATGAAATCCTGCTCGACGGAAAGGCCTGTCTCCCAAGTTTCAATCGCCGTGGGACGGTTCTTACACAGTCCTAAACAGGCTGAACGACGTCATCGTACGGATTCGTAAGTCACCTAACTCGAAACCAAGAGTTGTTCATTACGATCGCCTAGCCATTTACCGCGGTTCTGATTAGTTATTTGAATATTAGACCATGGTCACTATGGCGTAATTCCGCCTTTCTTTCATCTCTCATTTGTTTCCTGTCTTTCTCTTCTCTTTCTTTTTCTTCAAGTCTCTTTTACTCAGTACTTACGCCATATTTAGTGTACATATTTGTTATACATTGGTTTTTATTAATGTGTATTTGTTTATTATGTTTATTTATAACTAATTTGTGTAGTTGTTTATTATGTTTATTATTTATTTATTAGTGTGTATTTGCTTATTGATTATTTGCTTAAATTATGTTGTTAAGATTTTGTATCTCCTAACTGGATATTGTACTGCCTGGGACGTGCAGTCCTTTGGAAGGGGGCAATGTTACGAATTTTCGGGGCAACTCGCTTTCAGGGGTTTAAAATAGTTTAAAATTCTTATTTTACGCGTCAAATAATTGAAATTTGTTTTTTGTTACATCAAAATCGATCAACTAGAACCGGAGATATGGAGGTTTGGGTTTCCCCACTCTTTAGTATGGCGTTTCTAGAAATCTCGAGAAATATTGGTCGTAAGCCTTCGGTAACCTCACTATTGGGGACTTATTTTCGGAGTCAAATTTGGTGATATTTTGCCAAAAGTTGCGAAGCTCGGCGAAATTTTGGTCATTTGGCGCAATTTTCCCAATGGGGCTTGTAAAGTTAGTTTTTCTGCATTAACATGCATAATAATAGCCTAATATTTCTCTTCTGTGACGTAATCGAAATTCCTGCTTTATGTGGAATCTTCGAGAAATAGGTTCTTCTGGAAACTTCTGGCCACTTCTTGTAGCTTCTGCGTCACCTATAATTACAAGTATGACAAAGGCCCCAGTTCCGATGAATACGGTGCTTTGCTCTGTGAACTGCGTGATAGAAGCGGTGATTTCGCGCTTAATTATGAAGCTTTGTTTTTAAGTGCTGTGTGTAATTTCTTTATTGCTGGGTCTTGAAGGACTGTTAGTGTTATCCGTCGTATATTTCCACTGAATTTTACCTGTGGAAATGTTTTATTTTGTGTGAGAATTACAGCATTTGTGAAAGCTTCGGTACTGAGCGGACTGTTGTAAACGAGCCACTGGTCGTTAGTGCCTGTGAATTTTTTATATCTGATTGTTCGACGAAGCTCTAGAAGCAATAAAGCTTGTGTTCCATCCTGACTAGTGGACTGTTTTCTAGACCTTTCTACACCTACTAGACTTTAGAACCAGTGGCGGGGTAAGACGAAAATTAGCTGTGGGCAAGGTGAGTTTTGCGAGGCCCTCCTCACCCTACTCTTTTAAGCAGCAATTTTAGGGACGGGGGTGGGAGTTTCGTTTGAAAGCCTGTTTGTAACCCTTAATTGTTATATTAAATAAAAAGAAGCACGAATAAAAGTTGTGTTGATAATTCATTATTTGATTTTTAAAAATTCCAATCTATCAATCTATTCCTTAGAAAATGTATTTGTTGATTTTTAAATAAAACACGCAGACATGTGAGGTCGGAAACGTCTCTTTCATTCACCTATTAATAGTAACATTAATAATCTGTTTAATAATCAATATGTAATATGCAATCCTTACTTTAATAATAAATCCTTTTAATAGTCAATTTTAGTTAATTCCTTCCTATGGAAGATCCGTTAGTTTTCGACGAAATATGATCAGAAAGTTCAGTATTATTCCAAAGTTAATATTAACAGGTACATGAAGACGACGTTTCCAACCCACATTGCTATGTGATTCAGAATTATCTTCTTTGCGTCTACTGCCTCTTACACATTTTCACAAGAGTACTGAATCACCCTGAATGTAAAGCCATATTCTTCAGCTTAAGAAATGAAAATTTAAAAATCATTAGTGAAGTCTATTTTTCAAATGAAAATTTCAACTATAAAATAGATACATATTTTCCTTCTCACTCGCGAGTCCTTCTAGCTGGGGACACAGGAGATTGATCTAGCAGTCTGTTATTCCTAATTAAGCAACAAGAATGACTGCTTTAAACAAAATTTTAAAATAGGTAATTTTTTTTTCCTTCGCGTTATTTAATTTCATTTTTGTTCTCTCTTGAATATGGGTACACAGTCATTTTTTAAACTCAGTATTTCAATTCTTTTTAAAATGTAACGCCCTGAATTTTAAAATGTTTCACATTACTTACTAACTTTTAAAATTATAAAATATGAGATTGTAAATCTGTTATTATTTACGCAGCCTTTTAAGTGGTCGACAATATAACTAAAAATATTTTTGTAAGGAAATAAAAGCAAAACAAAATTTGAGTTTAATGTACTTTTAAAAAGTCATAGCAATATTTGCTTTTTTATGAGGAAGGAGGGCATCTGTCAGTGGCGCACACAAGGAAGGGGTCCAGGGGGTCTGGACCCCTCTCAAAAGACTTATTTAACTTTGTATCGTAAAATCATCATGTATTTGTTGACATTTCAATACGGTTAGAGTTCATCAAATTCATAATTTTGGAGTCTAAGATAAGTAAATAAAAACATAATTCAGAAGCATATTGAAGGATAAGTACATTGATGTGTGTGGTGTCTTTATAAATAGTGGCCATGAAGACAGAAGTCATGAAATGTCATGCCATAGTGGTATGAGGAAAAATTTTGGTGGTTGGTTGGTGTCACAACTTTATTAGCTGGACCTCCTCCAAGAGAGAATCCCGTGTGCGCCACTGGCATCAGTAGATTATTAAATTACCCACATTGCTTTAAAAAATAAAACCTAAATAATAAATACTAAATTTTCAACATAAATAACTCATTCGGCCCTGAATTTTAAATAGAGCAGATAAAAAATCAATGAGTGATTAGATGTGTTGCTATGTATGTATCTTAAATATGAAATATTATAACATTCAGCCAATGACCAAACTAATTAAAAAAGGTTTTAACAATTGGACACGAGGCTATAACTGAGCAAATTGAGAAAATATTTTTACGGTTATTTTGTATGAAACCTTTTCAAACAATTTATTTGTGAGTGAAAACATGACAATACTTCAAATTTCTCATGCATTTTCATATGCATTCATTCATGCATTCATAAAGATGCATTTAACTTTTGACTACAAATGGCTTGATACGTACGTCCATTATATTTTCTGCTGGAGATTTTCTGACATCTACAGAGCAAAAATGATAAAGTTCTGCTATTCTTGCGTGTTTTATGAGTAGGACATTTGGTTTTGGTGTTAAAATTCTTGCAAATGAAGAATATAAAGTAATGCAAAGATGTGTTCTAATATTAGGACGTCGAGGCCGAAGGGGATAACAGTTGTCACTAGTTCAATCTGTTCAAAGAAAAAAAAACAAGTAGTAAGGATTTTTAATGGATGCAAAATGTCTTATGTGAAAATTTTTTAGCCAGCCATACATCCAGAGTTTCCGGAATAAACAAATTTTGAAAAGTAAAGAATGAAAAGGGGGGGGGGATCTTTTTACTAAGGCTTGGGCTTAGGAGGAACAGTACCAGATGTAAACAAGAAACCGATGTACATACGTATAAAAAAAACAGCTAAAACTACATCTGCTTGTATTCTAAGAATTACATAAGGGACAAGAGACTGAACATTTTGTCCATTCACATTAATGG
The DNA here is from genome assembly GCA_038373885.1 of Cheiracanthium punctorium. Lineage (NCBI taxonomy): Eukaryota > Metazoa > Arthropoda > Arachnida > Araneae > Cheiracanthiidae > Cheiracanthium > Cheiracanthium punctorium. The sequence goes on from JAWZYV010013037.1 coordinate 205,041, forward strand.
GGTGGAGGCAGAGAATTATTACTTCATGGACAATTCGGGCATTTGCCCGAGGCGCACAGATTTGTAGGGCCCTCAAATTGTTCATAAAAAATCCCTTACCAATAGTTTGAATTGTTTTCGGAAAATATTTATTCATAGGTCGAATTTTAAATTATTTTAGAAATTATGCAGTTTTCTCTTTGTTTACTCAAATACTGCTGCTTTTAATTACTTGTCATCATTTACGCTTCATATTTATAAAATCTGACCTATCTTTGAGGGCATTACACTGCATTCTGACTTCATGATTTATCTGGTATAGAAATCATTGAGAAAATTTTGTAAATTTAATTTTCAATGATTGAAGTTCATTTATAATAGTATTGTGTTTTTGCAAGACACTTGTGTTGAACAGTAAAAGTCGTAATGACATTATTTTGTGTGCAACATGTCTATTTTTGAAATCTTGGGACATTTTTGTGTAATCGAATCGGACGAATCGGTTAATAGACCCAAACTCATCTTGTCCCGATGTGGTTCAATTAACTGGAATCTACTGAATATGATTTTAAAAATTTTTGATAATTTGTCGCTGTATTTTCTGGAACAGGGGCTCCTGAAAAGTCGGAAGTCCCGAGGCCACACAAAAATCAGGGCCTGGGTGGGGTATACTGAATTTTGCGACTTATTTGACCTTTAGGGTTTCTACTTCCCTAGAAAAAAAAAGCGAGGTTGACTCTTTCTTACTAAACCTACAGAATTTCTAATGCCAGTGGAAAACAGAGAAATGTGAACATAGGCTTTTGATGCATGCAGTCTTCCTTTTCGCGAGAAATCCTTGTTAAGTATAGTATAGTAATATTAATAACAATAATTAGTACATCCAGTTAAATATAAGAAAACTGTAGAATGAATCAATTTTAATAACATAGTTATTTATATCTTTCTCTTCCCATCAAATAAAAATAGAGTATCCAGTTGGCAAAATTCATATCCCCTTTTCATTAAACCTTCATATTATAACGAGGATTTCTCCAAATTCGAAATAAAGTTGAACTAAGTTACAGGAATCTCTTGTACTGACAACCCGTGTCTTATTTAAGTGGGGGGGGGGGTATGTACCCCACCGAAAATGTAAAGCAATTATTAAAAAATTATATTAACTCTAGTAACAATAAAGGTTTAAAATACCCGATCATTCTCTCCCCCCAAACGGAAATCAATGTACGTACTGTTGAAAACTCTACAGTATCAAAATATGCTTCCTCGTTCACTCATCCATAAACCTTCAATACTATAGGAAGTTGTCTATAGAGACATGTTTGAAATTAGTTTCTGTTCTGATGTCACTACTGTTTATTATGTTTCGCTGTAAAACAATAATGTGTGATCATTTTTTATGCACTACTTTCCTTAAATGTCACATTGCGATTGCTAAATTAAAGTATACTACTAAAAATCTAACATTTTGCAAAATGCGTGACTTTTCGAAAAATTTGCTGTACATTTCCATGATTAAGAATTTTTTTTTTTTAATATTTTGTAAAAGTTACAGTTTTTTCATTAATCATAGTGTGTAATGCAGCCTATGAAGACTCATTCTGAATTCTTTTGAATCCACAGTTTATTTTAATTTGTGTACCACGACCGTGAGTCAGGTTTTATTTCTTCGAACTACACCCTTAAGTATACAGTAACTATGTCCGAGATACAAGCCCGTAACTAGAAGATGCTATTTTCGAGAGGAGGGACGACCTGTATGGTTTGTCTTTTAAAATGTGCTTAGGAACATTCACATATTATTATCGTGAAATCAGATTTCAAATGATTAGTTTTCTGATTCTAAGTTCTACTCCTTAAGGGTAAAAATATTTAGGTTCGAGACCATTCCAAGATCCCTTCATGAGAACTATGTGATGCGAGGCCCTTGGAAGCGCGAGGCCGTGGGCGGTCGCCCACACCGCCCACGCCTATCCCCGCCTCTGTTTAGAACTACGAACCCAGAATCTAGCAGAGTTTTCTGCTACAATAAGAATCTGATTTTTATTCGCACTATTAGAACTAAACGACCCAGACATTATTTACTATTCCTATAATTTTTAATAAAACATTAATATGAATTATGAAATATTAAATTAATATTAAAAGAATTATTAATAGCGACATAGCCAAATTTCGACGGAAATACATTCATAAAGTAATATTACATGACTGTACAAAATTTCAAATTTTAACGTTTAGTATTTTAATTTATATTAGAAAACATGTGTAATTTTCATGAAGTAAGGGACCACATATAAATTTATGAAGTGACAATTTTTCGAAAACTGCGTAAAATTAACGTAAATTTGATTTATTTTGCACAAAAATTGTATACGTTAACGGTATTAAAATATAGCAAATTTTGAAGCAATTAAATTGGAGGTTTGTATAGTTTGATGGTGATTCTATAAAGCGTCTATTATTGCGTCCGTTCCTGTTTGCCCCCCCCCCCCAATAAAATATTTTCCATGTATATAATTGATGCGGTAGCTGTATGTGTTCCATACATCTCCAATACAACGTCCTATTTCTGAAAAACTGACATCCTCAACATTCCAATCATGAATTTGACCTTTTTTAATACCTGAGCCGTCAGGTCTTTGGACTTCCCCATACTTCATCAAACATTCAACAACTATTCAAAATCACATTATTCTCTGTAAATTTTCATCTGAGTATAAATTAAAATACCACCAAAAGTCTTAAAAAATATTACACGTTGCAGACAATAGTATTAAATGAAGGGAGTAAAATAACAAAGAGTGAAAATATTGGGTCGGGAATAAAGTAATTGCTTAATTCTTTTCGCTTTTACATGAAATTCAAACAAATAAATTTTCAATCATGAAAACATTCTTCGTGTTCTAGTCCGACCGTAGTTGAGTAACTTTCATTCTTGTAGTCAGAAGAGCAGAGAACAGATTCTCACTCCTGGCAACATTTCACCTGTCTAAGAGAACCCTCAAATACTCAATAACAATTTCAAAATTAGAAAGATTTTCAAAATCATAAGCAGTCGTTTTGTGTTTTCCCTTTAAATCATGTATACGGACCTAGGAAGTTTGAGTCACGTTTCATTTGGACCATTAACTAAATACTCTAATTTCTACCCCTGATAATCTTAGAACAAAAAACTTAAAATCCAGAAATATTATTTTTCTTGTAAATAACATTTATTCCTTTTAACTATAGCGAGAGAAATTAATGAAAGGCGAAAAGGTCGGATCCTACAAATAGCATTTTTGAATTTGCAGAAAGTCCCTTAATATCGCGCAAAAAACAATTCGCAATATCTCAGGAAATTATCGTAGAAAATTGGTGAAAATTTATGTTTAAGGTAATTTGAAGGTTTTCTTTCGTTTAATCAAGTCAAAATAGGGTGTTACATTTGAGAAAAACGAAGTTGACAAGAATTTAATATGAAGACGGCCCCTTATGCAAATTAAATTAATAGTAAATTAAAGTGTACGCTATTTACAAACGAATGGTATATATCACTTTTCTGTACGATGAACGACGGCCAAATAAAGAGCATGTGGGCGCTATTTTTTTTTTCGCAGCTGTACATTGTTTTATTGCACAACTGTATTTAATTATTTTGATGTACATTTGTGCAATATTTATGTACAATCTATTAGAAAATTTTGCTATTGTTAAGTGTATAAAACCTTTTGAAATCAATGGTTTCCAAAGGTAGGCGGAATGTTGACGCCTAGCAACACTAACACAGAATCTGTGACATTATAATATCCAATTAATCATGTAGTTTATGGGAACACTTGTTTCAGAACTCTATAAATGAAGAACGACAGAGTTCGATCTAGTTTCGATGTACTTCTCATTTCAGAGCGTATAAAATGGTAAAAATTTCGTTAGTAAATTTTGTTGTCATATTAAAATTTATGTTAATACAGTCCACACTTCGACCACCACACTAAATAATGCCCAAGATTGCAGTTTAAATTTTAAAAAGCGTTAAAGAAAGTTTACTTGTTAGTGTATTTTTTTTAATGGAGTTGTCTCGTTTTCATTGCATGTGTGGAGTTACATCAAATTAAATTTATAATTTGCGTGTGCAGTTTTAGATTTAGATTAAATACTACAAAAAACGTTGATTATTGCAATGGATAATTAAAACAAAATACAGGGTTTCCGAAAAGTTCTTGACACATTTCAAAAATTCACAAAAGAGCAACAACTTGTTGCATGAATAGGCGGTTCGCACAATAATGCTTCAGAAAATCAAGAATTTATTTTTCCATCTTAAAACAAATTACTTCCAAAATGTGTTCATAGATGGCGCTGCATCTCCAGTTTTCAGCAATGAGAGCCAATAGGGATTTTTCATGAGTTTCAAACAGCACTAACGGTGCGGGAATATTCATGTCAGCTATGGCGACTGCAATTGAGAAAACGCATTGCGTAGGTTGGTATTTCGAATCAAAATCCATAACTACATTTCAGAGAAAGTTTCGTAACATGTTTAAGAAAAACCGAAATCCGTGCTAGCTAGAACATTGGCTAAACTTGAGTACCGTTTAGATGTGGTTCGAGTAACAAAGGGTGTACACATTGAACTCTGGTAATGAAAGGTATTGCTTTCTGCTTAAAATGATTAAAACCTTGCATTACGTTTGTTTTTCTTAGTGTGCAAGTACAGCACCACCTATGAACACAATTTGGAAGTACCTGTTTTTTCACGATATCAAAAAAAAATTTCGTGAGCTTGTAAAGTATTATTGTGCAAACAGCATATTCATACGACAATTTGTTGCTTTTCTATGAATTTCTTAAATGTGTTAAGAAAATTACGGACACCCTGTATTTCTGCTTCCATCCGCTCTGCTCTGCTTCCATCTCCCCCTTCCTTCCATCTGCTAGTATTCAATCTCTGAAAGGGTGCTTATACAATCCCAACACGGAGGACTAATTAATTTAAACGCTGACATTTCCCCCCCTTGAACATTCAAAATCCTAAACAGTCATTACAAGTTTCCATAAAAATACTAAGATAGTTTATCAGGACACGAAATGTCATTCTAGTTTTAACAAATTTACCAAACGGTCAAATCAGGAGTTGCTTTAAACTAAGTTTTATAAAAACACTAAAATAAAAATGTAAGTTTTAGTGAAGAGATAAAGTAATGAGACTTACCTTTGAAACTTTCAATTAACTGTAAAAAAGACTAATTGCATAATTTGTATTTGATATCACCCATTAAAGGTATTGGCAGACATTAGCAAAATTCGAAGAAAACTGGTCGCCCAGCCAACTAAAAACTATTTATTGGCGACTAGCTTTTTTCTTTATTATTAATATAATCCAATATATATGTTTCTCTTAAAATTTTTGCTTGCTCCTAAGATTTTACAACTTTTTTTTTTTTTAACCTCTGGATCAAAGCGTAAATATTCCGTTTTCGCGTACATCGTACTGCGCATATTCTTGATGCATGCGTACATTCACTGTCCAACGATTTCAAATGCTATTGATTCTGAGTATGGCAAAAAGGTTTGTTTTAAAAAGGCATTTAGGTAAATAAATTTGGTTGAATCAAATAAACTTTTGTTAAATCAACAAAATGAAACTACAAAACTGTTTAGCCAAAGAAGTTTTGTTAACTTTAATAAATCACATTTTAGCGTGCTCGCTAATCTCTGAAACTATCAGTCCGATTTAAATTCTTTTTGTGCTAGATAGTGCCCGTAGATTAGAATTCAATCCAGGTATAAAATTTATGATAAAATTTGGTAAGGGTGTGAGAAAATAAAAAAAAGTTTCAGAACCACTGAAATAAATAATCAACGGAAATTACAAAAGTGTTTAAATAAAAAACGGGTATGGTTAGAGGATATATAGCATTATTCTATGACCCATCTACAAAGTGTCGCAAGAACATTGAAACGCTCGCTCTATAATTCTTTATTAAGATAAAGTATCAATTAAAAGTACATTTTTTTAATGTAGGAAATAAGACTACGTAAATGAAATAATAATAATCATGTCTTAATAATTGTTCCAGGATTGTTTCGGTCGATCGATTCGCTAACATTAACGACATTTGTTGGCGGTTGTCTCTCTAAACGAATAAGTGTCCGTTTTGCCTGGTGATTCTAGAGCTGGTAATTTGGTAATGAACTCAGGTGCCTCACAGTTTCATTTCTGAATTTAGGTAGTAATAATATAAACTTAATTATTCATAGCTGCTGAAATAGTTGAAGCGAATTCCGTTTATTCGCAGGAAACAGCTATAATTGATATTACTGATTAGCGGATCAAACTTTTTTTTTTTTTTTGTAAATGCGTCAAATACCGTATTTTACGAATTGCAAAGGTATGCATACTATGCTTTTAAAATTCATATTCATTCACTTGATGCATTAGGGGTTGTAAAAATACGTGACGGTACGAGATTAGCGAACATCAGCTGTTATTTTCTGTCAAATAGTCAAGTCATGCACTAGCGTAATGCAACCGGGCAATATAGCTAGTGTACAATATGGCTACCGTCACTGTGTCGCAGTAAATATTAGTAACTTAATTCATATTTTCCAGATGTTCCTTGGGAATAAATGTAATATTTTATAAACTGCAGCATGATGAACGCACAAAAAGGAATGGAACTAAAGAATGTACTAAATAAACCATTCGTAAGTCAGCATAATTGGCCATATGACTTATCTGAGTTAAATTTCTTATTTAACTCATAGTTTAACAAGAACATATTTAGTTGAAAAATAATGTGTATAATGTACTTTTTACCAAGTACGCTTAACATATGCAGGTTAGAATTAATAGTGCAGGAATCGCATTTTGCAACTTTTTTGAATGAAAACCGTATTTTAATTTTTTAACATTATTGCAGCAATTATTATCTTGCATTTCGCAAACAAGCAGCCCCAAAACATAATTTTTTAAAACATATGTCTGTTTTTTTCAATAAATTTATTTTTGTTAAATTTTAGTTAATCATTTCATTAGTTTAACTATTTTTTCTTCAAAGGTTGGATCTGCATGAGTCTTGCACATACAAACAACAGCCCCTAAGGGACTCATTAATCTTATCTCCGGTTTCTAAGTCTGTGCACCCACCAATGGCCAAGTGGATAATGCACTGAACATTGATAGATGGCGGAAGCGTGAAGGTCCAGGGTAAAGTGAGTATGTGTTAGAACACTATTAAAAGTCCTCCGTTCAAAGGCATTCCTGCCTTTATTGGATAGCTCTGGTGCACTTTGATTAACAAAAGAATCATATGAAAGGCGATGAAAAAGAGTCGTGCAAAAATAATTTACATTTCTCCACGATGAAAAAATATTTTGTAGGGGGATGATAAACCTATATCCCGATACCTCGAACCCTGGTCTAAATTTTTGTCTAGGTACGGCCCTGCAAAGATGACTTGTTTTCTTTCATTCGCGTGCATTGTTTTCCATTAACTGCTGGAAACGCAAATCTATTTTAACTTGTAATGTGCGTCGTATCTGCACATTTAATTTTCGAAAACTGTTTTGTGAACCTCCTCTTAAATAACCCACGAGCCGCCACTGCCACGGAGGGCACCCCTCTTTGTGTTGTCCTTCTGACGAGGATTTATAAGCGGTTTCGAGCCAAACACAGAAATCCGATATACTTGTTCACAACAACTACGTACCGCACATGTTCTTGATTTTGGGGGAAATGAACAATAGCAACTTCAGGTAACAAGTTAAGTACAACTCTTAAACTGTTTCTCATAAGTTATTTCCTTATTATAGTGTTTGTTTATATTCATTGCACTTGCTTATTGGTCCTAGAACTGTAGTTAGCACTTCTTATTATACAGGTATCGATATGTTAAATATTTTGGAATGAGTGTTTTTGTTCGCAATCATTTTGTTTGCAGTGCTCCACTAAGTGAAAGAATATCGCTTAACTTAAACATCGCGGCACTGTGATAAATATATTGTTTATTTTCAGTGTTTGTACTTGAATAGTCGTCTAACACCGAACAATTTATGATATTTTTAGTGTGTATGTGTGCTCTGGGGGATTTCACATCAAATATAATATATACACTTCCCAGATTTATAAATTTCTATCTTCTATACTTACAATAAGAATTCTGATTTTCTAGGAGTATCTTAAAGTTTCCTAACGCGTAAGTGCCGTCAATAATTTAAATCAATGGATATATCTTAATCAAGTTTATGAGGTAAACCAAATTAAAGAAATGATATATTTCAGCTTTTAACGTATAAAAGAACAGAAGAATTGTATCTACAATTTTATTTATAATTTACTTGTAATATTTGTTGTGTAGTTTTAAATATGTACACACTTTGCAATTCTTTTTGCAAAGTGTGTACATATTGCATACTATTATTTCTTAATCCTAGTAAAAATGAATGAAAGAAGCATGGTTATACACTTTTTTTTCAAAGTTAGTGAAACACTTTTAACTACAATTTTGTAAACATATAAATAAATCAAACCATAGCAATATTTTACAAAGTATGAAATTTATATGTATATTGCATGTAACTGTTTTAATTTTATTTTATTAATACACAACTGGTAATTAAAATAGCAACACCAAGAAAATGACATGCTACACACAGTGCAGCAATTTTAATATCGAGTAGTATATCTTATCAAAGAAATATTTCTAGCTTCATAACATTGTGATTTTCTTTTTTCTATAAATTATGTCATCATCAAAAACAATAATCATTTTCTCCAGTTTTAAAAGTAATTTTTCATTTGTATGAGATAAAAAGCTAGATTTTGATTTGAAGTAATTTTACAGTGGAGATTTTCTAGTATTTTGTATATTCAGGGGCGCCTTGGAATTCGGGGATTTGGGAAATTTTATGTCTGGAAAAGTCAGGGAATTCTGCAAAAAATCTCTTCAAAATCAGAGAGATTTAAAACTTTTTACAATGTTTATCGTCATTTGATGCAGAATACCGTGTTTACTCGCGTAATAGTCGCACCCCCGTTTTGAAGCAGAAAAAAATCAGGGATCCGTAACTTAACGTAACAAAATTGTAACGTTATTCGGCCTTGTAACAAAATAATTCGTTATACAATTTTTATATGTACAAATAACTGCTTGATTTTCGTTTTGTATTAGTTACGTTACATTTTGTATTTTATTATCGTACCGTAACAAATCTACAGAACGCAAATGAATACGTTATTGCAATAACGTTATTCAGAATAACGTTATTCAATGGTATACTTATTATAACGTTATTCCGTTTTGTGTTATACTCAGAAACTGAACAAAAAGTAACAGAATGCATTCGGTTACTCATGCTAACGCTTAGTTTATAACGTTAAACTCACCTAACTATTTAATAACGATACAGTATCAATTAGTTATAGAATATAGCATTTCGCTGAATAACGTTTTAAATACGGTATGAGACCATAATGTTAAAGGAACAGAACGATATTTTCATACCGTTATAGCTACATAACTATATGCAATAATATTGGAACATTTCGTTACAAATTATAACATATTGGTGTCAATATATTTAAATACGGTATAAGATCTAACGGTTCAAATAACTTAAAGATTTCTGCTCCGAATCAACGGCTTTTCGGACTGAGAGGAGGGTGTAAGATAAGTGTTGCGTGAGAGCCACTCTTACTTATGTTTTGTATGTAGCACACACACGGACATAGGGGCTGTCCAGGAGAAAGGGCTTCGGAAGCATAGGCCAAGGGGATCATTTGCCTCCCCCCTAGATTATTATATGCCGTTTATCCTCTGCTTTTTAGTTTTTATCCAATACGATAACCATATGTTGAAACAATCTTTGTCCTCCCCCCACCCCTGCATCGGAAAATTTTGTGCCGACGCCCATGTCCAGGAGTCGCGAGTCAGACAGTATTATAGGGGTATATTGAATAATATAAGGGTATATAAAGGGGTAGATACAAAGCCATTGCTAAGGCTTTATTTAAGGAGGGGAGATAAATTGCCAAGTCAAATATCGGTTTTTACCAACTTATTAATTTTTTTATCAACTATATTACCAAATTTTAATTTTGCCAACTGGGTTTGTATAATTTTGTCAAGCGTATCAGAAATGAATTATGGTTTTCGTTATTTTATTTATTTATTTTTTTTTACCAAGTTTGCCAATTAGGAGTCTAATTTTGCCAAGTTTAGCAGAATTTTGCGAGTATTAGAGGGCAGACTCCCCCTACCCCACCTCCCCCTTTAGCAAGGGCCCTGTGTACATGATCTTGAAGAAAAACCTTTTTTTCTAATAGAGGGTGCATGAGCTAAATTACTTGAACTTCTAAAGCCGAGATTCCAAAAGGAGTCAATTAAGCTTTCAATGGGTCTATATTATTCCAGGGACGTATTGGGGATCGAAAATAACTTTTCGCACTTTTAACAGATTTCTTCTTCTATTTCTGCTTACTTTTTAAATAAAAAATTTAAACATCTCTGGGGCACAGTCAGCTGGGACATGCCACCTTTTCACGATTGTAAAAACTGTTTTGGACGAAGTGGAAAGTCTCAGCGTTTTGGCTTATCCCGCGGTTGTCAGTCTGACTTTGGAGTTTTGGATATTGAAGAGAAATCGTTTTTTATTATCTGGGTTATTTAATCGTCTAAGCCGAGATTTCTGAGGGTGTCAATGAAAGTTTTAAATGGGCAGAGGTTTCAGGGACGTTTTGACGGGTGAAGATTATTTTTTTGTGTTTTAACTGTTTCTTGTTTTCTTTTTCTTTTTTAAATGAAAAAATAAATTTGTTGGTCTATTAATAAAATGAAATTAAGAAAGTCGAAATTAGAGGCGTAGCAATGGATATATATCCCCCTCGACGCCGAAATTTTTAGATCAGTTACCATGAGCTTTTAGATTTTTATGTCTTGCAGAAATTACATTTATTTATTCCCGACACTAATGCATATTTTTACCCCGAATAAATTACCCTCTACATTTCTGGTCAAGGTAGTGAAAAGGTTGGGAATCTGAAGAGAATTTCGACAACATTAATACATTTGAAGAGACATACTGGTTTACGTGTTTAATACCAAAAGTGATATCGTTCTTTTATAATTGCCGACATGAGCCGATCATTCTCGTTACAATTTTTTTCGGAAGGGGGGGGGGGATTGGTCATATGAAGTGCTCGAAAATGATACAGCTTGTTCATTAGAAATATGAGTGTCTCACGTTTGAGTACCTCATGCGTGCATAATCTTGTGTACTATGATTCACGTTAACCACAACAGGGCAATAATTTGATAGTGACAGTTCTGGATCCGCGAGTAAAGCTTCAATGAACAAAAGTGAGAAAATTGAGAGTCAAAATAATTTTATTTATGCTCAGTCAGTACATATAAGTATTACACGACGCTATTTTCCATTTAAATGTTAACAGTAATGTGTAAGGTATGTATGACAGACATTCACTGTTTAGTACAAGGACTAGTTTCTTCATGCTTCGAATCCACACACTCACTCGTTGTTAGAACTACAGTACTATTAAAATCAAGCATGTTTTTCAGCGTCGACATAATTTGTCTTTGTCTACATGCCTTGTCACGGCGTGGCACTTTTCAGATGTGATTGCCAGATAAAGTGAAGGGGAAGGGGAGAAAAAGTGTTGAAAGTCGCACAAGGTTTGCAATTTTTGATAATTGATCGCCAAGTTTGGTGTCAAAAATACGTCTTCAAAACCAAACCAAGCTCTGTGATATCTTCCAAATTGGGCTAGAAACTGGCAAACGCGACAGATTATTACAAAGGAAAAGTATAGTTAGAATATGCCTGGCGAAAATTGTAAAACAGTTTTAGAAGGCGATTTTAATATAGATCTCAATTCCGAAGATGTGTTTTATGGAACAGGAAGACAAATATGGTACACTCATAGATTACGATACACTTTCCAAATAGTATTTATAAAGGTGAAGTATAGTTAGAATATGCCTAAGAAAGATTCTTAAACAGTTTTGGTAGGCAATTTTAATATAGATTTCAATTTTGAAGAAGGGTTTGTGAGCAAGAAAGACAAACACGGCACACTCATGAATTATGATGCACATTCCAAACAGTATTTAAAATGCTGAAGTATAGTTGGAATATGCTTGTAAAACAGTATGTATTGTAAAACAGTTTTAGTAGGTGATTTAATGATAGATTTAGAATCCAAAGATGTGTTTTATGGAGCAAGGAAAAAAAATACAGCACAATGAATAATGATACACTTTTCAACTTAATGAAATAAGGAAGCAAACTAGGGAAGAAGCATGGACTATGATATGCTTTTAATACATAGCACTCAAGTGCGTATTTAAAATCTGTGTTTCAGATTTTAAATACGCACTCTGTTCTTAAGTGTTTCAGATTTTAACTTTAAAAAAAAATAATAATACAGCCAACTAGGAAAAATTCAAGCTTGTAATAGTCCTGTATTTACTTTGAACAAATAACTATACATCTTACATTTTAGCAGTTTGTTGCTACGGCCAGGCAAGTAAGGCTAAATATTAATTAAAAGGAACATTCAGATAAAGAATACAATTTTCGCCAGTTCTACAGGAACATTTTGACTGACAGTGACTTGACTTTGATTCACGGGGATTATGTAACTCACACGACATCACAAAAATTTGTCAACCCATATGTCTTCTGACTTAAAACTCGGGGCGCAAAAAAGGAAAGTTGTTAAGAGCTGTAAAAAAGAATTCGTTTACATTATGGTCTATGGATAGAAATTCTTGAAAGTGCGCTATTGCATCGGCAGAAAACCGTCCGAAACTGTAGACCGTTAGATCGACAGCCGCGCAGTATATCCGAACGCAGTACCTTCACACTTTGGCTATCGACCATACTCATTGTCTTAACACTAGTGTCTAAACGGCGCAGTCGATTGAGCTCAAATTGAGCTTGTATGTTATAGGTCACGGTCGCATGACCTGCGTAGATTTTGGTGTGTGTAGTGCTAATAATTTGTTCACAGGATTGCAAAAGTAATTCTTGTGCATTTCGGCCTACGAATGCAAATCAATTAAAACGTACTAGTGTTTAAATGGTACATTCGAATAAGTTTAAAAAGGGTATGTATATTATAGATCGCCGTCACACTGCCTGTATATCCGCCACTGGGTGTAATAAGCATCTTTATAACATAGTGAACTTTCTTGTATTACTTCAGTTTTAAAGTATTTCAAAGACTGAGATAACCATTCCCCTCTTCTTTGAAATGCAAGAAATTCCCTTAAAAGTGCTCCTATGAGAACCCATGAAGGACGACACGATCCATAGATTGAATACTATTGATTTATACCAAAGTTAATGCGAGTCATGGAACTGACCTCACGCTAGATATACACTTACAGAATTTAGAGTTATTTTTAGCTTAAAAATGCAAAATAAAATACCAGGGACCAAATACAGGGTGTCTACCGCTCCGGAAAATCCGGAAAGTCTGGAAAAAGCCGGGAAATTGGAAAATGGGTCCGGAAAGTCTGGAAAAAACCGGGAAATTGGGTAATGGGTCCGGAAAATTCACCAAAAGAATCAATTTTTTTTCGTGTTCTTTTTTTACCCTTCCTCTTTAATTGTCAGACTGGAACCGAAAGCAACTGCAATGCATTTTTCGGACCGCGAAAGCATCAAGCGATGTGTTTGTATAAGGAGGGAAAAATGCGGCTCATTAATCGTGATGGGAGGGTAAAAGACAAATTATCTTACTTGGTAACTTAGGGGTTAGGACCGTATTTCCAAGAACAGTTAGTTAATTCTATCATAAATAGCGACTACTTCTGTTTCTTTTAATTGATGAAAGCTTAATCCTGTATTTCAAGAAGTTGTACAAAATATGCAAATATAAATACAAGGGAGAGGGCATTGTCCAATTCCCCAAAGTAAAATGCATTGGTCAGGAATATTTTTCCCGGGACCTCCCAAAAGTCAGGAAAAAGTCAGGAAATTGACTTTCAGAAATTTGGTAGACACCCTGAAATAGCTGCCTGGTTTGTCATTGCATTAGTGAGGTTCTTCGTATATGTATTATATTTCTAAAGATAGGTTTATATTTTTTAATTCTGACAAAAAAGCTTGTACGGAAATCTATTTGGGCGGTCTATAAAATGTCTTTTTCGTTTGCACATCACACCGTTGTAAAATCACAAAATAAAAATATCATTATGTTCAAAATAATTATACAAAATAAACGTCTCCTTTTAAAATAAAAAATACGGTGAAGGGGATGGCATACCGCCTCAAATACAGCACTTCTATTCTGATTGAAAAGCAATTCGTATCGTAAATTTATGGACGAGAAGTTTTCGTGAGAAATATCGTGTGAGACAATTCTCTGTCTCGTCTAGCGTCTCGCCTTGCTAAATATTTCCTTTCTCGTCTCGCGCCTTGCCTCGAAAAGTTTTCTCTGTTTCGTCTCGCGTTCTAGTCTCGCATGCTAAACAGGAACGCGACACGATGCGATATATCTCGTGTCCATCCCTAGTTGCAACTCTGCCGGATTAAGAGTGGCTAGAATCACAGCGAAAAATGGATAGAAATGGCTAAAAATTATTTCGAGCTGAGAGAAAAATAAATTACTGATAAACTAATTGCAATAACAAAACAAAATTTTGATTTTGCCTCGTTTTGAACGTGTCCTTAAAGGAATAAATTGTAACATCAAGTCAAGGTGCCCTATTGTGTTCTCGACATCCAGAGAGTCGTCTACGAAGTTTTGTTTCGCTGTCGCAGAATGTCTACGCTTTTAAAAAGACGTAGACAATCGTTTATACCATCATGTTTGCGCATTCGCATTATAAAATAAATTTAAATAACATGTAATGATGCAAATGGAGAACTACAGACACGGACAAGCGGAATGGACCTATGACTAACGACGTTTCAAATGGCTAGAAATGGCAGAAATAGCTTCAAACAGGAAGAATACGGCTTAATTCCTTAAGTTCTGATATTCTGATTGTCTGAGGTGGGTGATTGGATGGGATATTTCGGTGAAAGGTCTCGACATACTAAGTCAAATGTAAGTCATGTAATCGAAGAACCTTTCTGCGCTGTTATCTTTTGTCACAAACATAGCCAGAAGTTTTTCTGGAGAAGTTGTGAAAGGCAGCGGTGCACCCTGGCACCGAATTGTAAAAAAATTTTGAGGGAGCTCGAATGATTCGTTGGGATGTGTGTGTGTGGGGGGGCGGCGTTAAAATATACTAACCAATAGTTTAATAGTTTCCATAGAATCAGGATTTTTGTAATTACGTTCCAAAATGTGCATTTTTCATTATAATCATTATATTAAAAAATTATTTTTACATCTCAGAAAATCTGCATAATTGTTTCAAGTATCCTATCTTAATTTCAAATTAAATAAGTTTAAATGGAGCGCATAAAAATGTATATAATTTAATAGACATGAAAGAAATCATGTGTTTTTCACATTTCTTAAAATTACGTTGATTATCAACTCGAGAATCTAGTCCGAGGGGAGTGCTCTCCGTGGGTGTTTTCCTAAGGGGTCCTAAACTGTATTTACTCGAAGTTTCGGAGAAAATCCGGGAATCTCCGGAAGGCTAGATAGGCGGATGCGACCTGAATTTAAACCAGGCACCTTCCGTTTACTAGTTGAGAGCACTATGTGCTCGGCCACTGGTGGGGCACATCAAGTTTTTTAACTTAATTTTAAAAAAAGGAAGAGGTTCTATGTTAAACGCGTATGATTTTTAAAAATAACTTTCACTTTCTTTGGTAGAGTTTTGGATCAATATATTTAAAAAAAAGGGTCAATTATCTTTTATTTCGCATTAGAAAATTTCACGATTGCAAAACTATAAAGTAACGAATCTGAGTATCCGGAAATAATCTTCAAGATGTTTCTTTATCCACTCATCTTGCTTAGCCCTAAAAACTAATAAAATTTTCTCACGGTCCCGCCACATTTCTGTCAATTCAACTCTGTTTAGACAGAAAGATTCGAAAATCGAGATTCAAAATAAACTCTAAATTTGCGCTTTCAGCTTAGATTTATCAAAAATTTATTATGGTTAATTTTTTTTAAGTTTAAAAAGAGTCTTTTTATACAAGCCCAGTAGTTGGTTAATTGTTGAAAACTTTTTACTATGGATAATAATACTTTCAACACGAAAAAGAGTTCGCTTAAATATTACGAATGATTTATCGAAGAATTGGTTATTACAAGTGTTTCAGGCTGAAAAAGGAAGAAAACGTGAGGAAAATGCAACTCCTACACATTTTTAGTTGCTTTTTCCAACGATGTATCTAATCAGGGATTTACAAATACAGGGTGTATCACTACACTAAATTCTGTCCCGGGTTTGGAACGCTTATAAAAAATAATATATTGCCGATACGGCAACAAAATTATCTTTACTGAAGAAAGGAACACTACAAGTTTTGTTTCACAAATCACGAGCTTCCTGTATCTCTAAATATATGCATATAGAGTGTGTCACACCCCCCCCCCCCTCCCCGGGTTTGGAAGGCTTATAAAATATATTACCAATACAGCATCAAAGTTGACTTTACGGGGAAAAGAAACATTACAAGTTTTGTTTTTCACAAATAACCAGCTTCCTCGTCGTTGAATTGGTCAAGGCTCTATCGACGACAATCGCCTTCATCCGTGGCCACCACGCTCTCCAAACCATAAGTAGTATGCGATTTTTTTATGGAGTTATATAATAAATCATGTGTTTGTGTCCCGTGTGCCTCATTTACGCCAAAGGATCACAACCGCAATCGCTACCATTGATCGCGACAAGTTAAAGCGAGTATGGGAGGGAAGAATTTGACTTTAGACTTGATAGCTGCCACATCACGAAAGGTTCACATATTTAACATTTATGGAAACAAAGCTTGTAACATTCTTTATTCAATAAAGTCAACTTTGTTGCTGTATTGGTAATATATTTTTTAATAAGCTTTCCAAACTCGGGAGGGAATTGTGACACACTCTGAATATATGTCTGTTCTTCTGTCTATCCTCTGTAAAGTATTAAGATAAATTCTAATATTCTGCGGTTTCTTAAAAAAAACGAAAGGAAAATTAAAATTACAAAATATTTAATTTCATTTAAAAAATTATTCCTTGTGTGGAGGTCTCTTCACCCTCCTGCCCCCGCACTACGGGGTAACTTTCAACTGTGTGTTTCGGAGGCTTACTATACCACTGCTAGGGGCGTAACCCTTGTGAGGAGCACTTTCCAAGCATTGTGTTGAGGGGGCGCAAAATTCAAATCCTGCTAGAAGCAATCATGACACCTCAGCTACAATGCTGTTGCTCTTTCTTCTCAACCGAAAGCTGTCGACCACCTCAAGTTTGCGGTTTTCTTGACCCCTCCAACAGGAACAGAACAACCCTCAGCAAGAAAGTCGCCCCCTCAGTCTCAGGGTCATCCTTTTATGGCTATTTTATCTGCTAATCATCTGCAAAGTCAAGAAATATTTCTTGCTACTTCTAATTCATTTGAGACGATTACTTCTCACAAAAGCCTTTAAGTACTTTGTGAAAAAGCTCCGTATCCACAGTCTTTTGTCTTATCGAAAAATAGTAGCACCACAGTCTTTGAGTCTCAACCAATATAGAAAAAAAAAATATTTGACAGTAGAAGGATTGGAACGAAATTTTTGAGGAGGCTGAAACCCCCGCAAGCCCCAAGGAGTCGACGACTGTGGCCGTACATATATAAACTTAAATTCGGCTTGATGGAAAAATATTAAAACTCATGCTAAAATTACCCGGGGAATGATATATCCCGATATCCTCAACCCCGGCTTCATGTGTTCTTACATCGTCGGTCTTCTGTCAAATGAATTTATATATTTAAAAGGGGACAATGTAATCATGCTTTCCTCATGCTCATGACTAAAAACTCATCGTGGTCAGGATGCACGAACTGCTTGTTGTACAAAATTTCTTCGGATGACAATAAATCAAATAGTACAAATTGACATAGTTTCTATAAAACTAGGCGCAGAATTTTAATACGGCAGCTATACGATTTCACATTAGTTCTGTCTCGGTACGTTCGAACATTCAATAATTAAGAATACAGTGTTCAAACGCTAGTGCACTTCAAAAATTAATGTACAGACCGCAATGTATAAGAATACTTTTTTGTGACATGAAAAAACTGTGAATCCTACACTTACGAGAATCTAAACAGGTTGTAAAACGGAGACCTACAATATACATGCTGAATTTGAACTTATGCGAATGCACCATTTAGACACTAGTACACCTTAAATTATTTGTGTCTATAGACCATAATAATGTATAAGAATCCTGTTTTGCAACCCTGTTAACAAACTATAAGCTGTGCACACACCAAAATATTTGCCGGTCATGTGCCTGAGATCTATAATATACATTTTGAATTTTCGCTTAACCAAATACACCGTTTAGAACTAACGTTAAGACAATGAGTATGGTAGACAGCCAAAGTGTACTGTTCCCGCGTTGGGGCATACTGCGTGGCAGTCGATCAAAGGATCTAGAGATTCAGGCGGTTTTATGTGCATGCAGATACAAAGTAAATACGCGTTAGAACCCCTTAAAAGGTCCTCCGCCCAAGTCCCCCTCTCCCGTGGGTAGATGCCCTTCGTGTAGCCTTGCCATAACACAAAATACTGAAATACTCAATAGACGCTAGCGCACTTTCAGGAACTCCCGCCTAATGTACTAAATTCTTTTTACAGACTTGTAAAAAACTACAAATCCTGTACACGCGAAAATCAATATGGGTGGTCTATAATATATATACAAAATTTCAGCTCAATCAAATGCACTGTTAAGGAGCTATCGTGTTTGCTTACGTACAAAAATCCATCACCGCAAAAACAACATAAATGAATTAATGCCCGAAAACGTGTAAATACATGAAAATCTTAAAAGTCGAATATTTTCATGATTACAATACTTTCCATATATGTTCGGAAAGTAAAAATGCGATAGATTTAAAGATGAGGATCATTGACACATGAGAGAAATGACAAAATAGTATTCCGAAAATCAGTCATCACATTTGCGTAATAGCAATATATATTTTTTTTTATCGTAGCAGTTTCATAGTTTTGCACCATTTTATTCTTTATTGGACCTTTAATTATAACCCTTTTGAGCAGTATGGCTAACGGAATGTATGGGTACATCCACGCGCTACTGTAGCGTACGCAGTCTTCCTTCAAGGGGAGGGGGAGGGAAGACATAATTTGCATGTACATTAAGAAAGTACTATCTCCGCACTCAACATCATTTCCCCCCTTTCTTCAAAAAAGAAATGGTATGCAAAAAACAAGAAAAAACATAAAAGTAATGGCTGATTGGTACATAATTTGAGTTCATGAGATCAATGATGTTACATATGATGTTACATAGCACGTAAAACAGTATGTCTTTTCAAATTTATTAACATTCCTGATAGCCCTAGATCAGTGATTCCGGAATTCTTTCCACTATCTTGCGACAGTGCAGAGAGTAGTTTCTTTGGAAGGAGCTATGCATTAGAGTTGTGTATAAATAAACGTAATTTTCGCAAGGCATAAAAATCTAAATGCTTATGAGGTCGCATCGTGGCCAAGTGAATAAAACATTGAATATGGTGGATTGCTAAACTATTAAAGTCCAGGCTTCCAGCCAACTGCGTCTATCTAACGGTCTGAAGTTTTGGGCGATTTTTGCCAGATGTTACGCGAATATGCTTTGAATTTCTGAAAAAGACCTCGCCCAAGGCAACGACCCCCCTCCGCTAAGCAGATACCCATCTGTTAGATTTGCCTCAGCAAAATACTCACATACTCATTAATGCTAACACTGACTGATCTAAAAATTTCGGTGTTAGGAGGATACGTACCCCTAGCTAAGCCCTTAACTCACACTTCCTTTAAAAAAAAAATTTAAATGAACCTACAATTTACCTTTCCAGGGGCGGTGTCAACATCGGTATGTCACTTTTTTACATTTCTTTAAAGTAAAGAAAGAACAACTACTAATTATTTTAACTTTTAAAATTATTAGGTCGGTGCATAATTATCAGGCGTTTCTCCCTTTCCCCATCGGCCGGAACAGTCCCAGCTTTCGCTCCCTTCCAATCTGCCATAAGTGCCTGGTCGTCAAAATCCGATGGTCGACCTCGTCCTGGCTTATCTTCTAAGCTAATGTCACCAGACTGGAAACGGGCAAACTACCCTGCATCGAAAGCTGGGATTGTTTTGCCAAATGGAGAAAGAGGGAAACGCTTGATAAATATATATATGCACCAATCTAATATTAATTAAATGTTCTACTGTTTAACACCCCTCCTATTGCTAACATTTGACAGGACTAGCGTTTAAAAGCGTTTTGTGTTTAAAAAAAAGATTTTTTTCTGTTGTATTGTATTGTGGCGAAATTACGCAAGGGCTATCTGAAAAAGAGAGGGGTGCCTTGGTCGAAGGACATTTTCAAAGGGTTCTAACGCGTATTCACGCTGTAACTGGAGAAAAGCGACTAAAACTCAACACTGTTAGATTGACAGCCGCAGAATAGGACAAAACACTGGACATTCACACTTTAAACATTTTTTTTTAATATTGTAAAAAAGTAACATGCTGAAACTGACTGTGTCCACAAAAGGTTATCTTTTATTAAAAAATAAAAGGAAATACAATCAAAGTACGAAAAATTATCTTTGACCCCCAATACTTCAATAAAATAATCTAGCTGAAGTAGCAGCTTTAAAAAAGATGAAAAAAAATCCTCTTCAATATACATTGTCAGCGATCCAGAGTGAGGGGAGGGACACAGGAACACGTACCACCTGAAAATTACAGTGTAGAATATTGACTTCGTTTTTAAATTCAAGTGAATTTATTTACCAGAAATATGAGCCAATTGTTTCGTGCCACCTCCAGAATTTTTTCTGGATCCGCCACTGTCAGTATCTACCCTGTTCAATTTAAATTAAATTCAAAATGTGCAAGTTAAAGGGTTATTTGGGAGCGCCCCTTATTGTTGGGGGCCCAGGCAATTGCCCCGAATGCCATGCTGGAAATCAGTCCTTGCATGTATCCTGTGTTTTATGTACGGAACACGAGTCCAGGTGGTGAACCCACTCAATACTTTTACCTTTCATTCACCCTCCTCTCAGTCCGAAAAGCCGATGATTCGGATCAAAATCTTTAGGTTACTCGATCGGTTAGATCTTATACCGTATTTAAATATATTGGACCAATTTGTTATATTTTGTAACGGATTGTGTCAATATGAATGGCATTTCGTTATTGCGTCATAACGGTATGAAGATGTCGTTCTGTTACTTTAACGTTATGGTCTCATACCGTATTTAAATTGTTATTGAACGAAAGGTTATATTCTAACTAATTGATACTGTACCGTTGTCAAATAGTTATGTAAGTTTAACGTTATAGACTAAACGGTTAACATGATTAACCCAATGCATTCTGTTACTGTTCTTAGAGTTATTATGTATAGCACAGAAAAGAATAACGTTATAATAAGTGTACGTTGAATATCGTTATTAAATATAACGTTATTCCCCGAGCAGTTTTAGGTCAAGTAACCGAATACTGATTTCTCAAATCATTAACGTTATTGATTATAACGTTATTTCGTGAAGAACGATTTGAAAGTTACGGTATGAATAACGTTATTCGGCTTTTGAATAACGTTATGATTTGTAACGAATAACGAATTGGTTATAACGCGCATTACGTTAAGTTACGGATCCCTGAAAAAAATAGCTCTTTAGAGTTACAATATTATATAGTAGATTTTACCCGCATAATAGTCGCACCTGGACTTTCAACATGAATTGGCAAAAAAGTGCGACTATTACGTGAGTAAACATGGTAGTTTTGGCTTCTCATGATCGGAACAGCTTTAGTATTGGTCATTATTGGCAGTCTTTGTCATAACTTTGTGAAATTTTCAATGGCATTAATATTTTATTTAAATATTATGTATTCATTTTTTAAATTCTTAAACAGGGATGTATAGATTTTTTAATAATTCTTATTCACTATATTTTAAGTTAAAATTTACTCTGTGAGGGGGGTTCCACCCCCTCAAACCCCGTTTCTTTCTTTTAAATAAATACAATTACAGTTTACTAACAACCATAGTCAGATAAAAGAAAAAGCTATCTGCGCACATAATTCAAAACTATCTGCAAACTCATATGACGTATTTAACGAGGAGAGGGGGAGAGGGAGAGTCCTGGGAGTTCGGACACTCCCCCCCCCCTGAAATTTTGATTTTTGTCACTATAATGACAGTCTATTTGAAAAATTCTGCCTTTTTTACGGTTTGGACTCCCCCCCCCCCTCCCAAAATGTTTCCTGAATACGTGCCTGCTCGTGATAACTGAATACATATTGCGTATATGAACTTGTGTATATGCATTCGAAGCACACATCTGTGCAACCCGCTTGCGCTATAGTGACTATCTGCTGCTGTTGTGAACATGTATATCGGATTTGTGTGCTTGGCTCGAAGTCTACTTGTAAATCCTCGTCCGAATGACAAAACAAGGGGTCCGAACCCGTATTTACCCTAAGTTTCGGAGAAAACCACGAAAAACACCGAACGGTTAGGTCGACGGATGTGCGATGGAACCCGAACCCGGGACCTTGACACTTCGGCCGTCTACCATTTTCAGTGATATAACCACTGTGCCTTGGTGAGGCTTTGTGCAAGACAAATTGTTTATTTATTTTAATGCATAAATTTTAAATCCATTTTATATCAGTGCCTAGTTATAAAAGTATTTTTTTAATATTTTGCTTATTATACAGTCTGATATTCAACGTTTTAAATTTCAAAATCTCGAATCATAAGTGTAGTCAGTGGCCAATATCCTGAATCAGGAACACTAAACATAAATAGAAATTTTTTATTCAATACTTTTAGAAGTTGAAATATGTAAGAAAGGAATTAAAAATTAGCGCAGATCTGATCGCTCTGTAAGCAGTTCTTTATAAAAGTTTTACATTTAAAAAGAGTGGAATGCTTAAAAATTTGAGCTTTCCCCTTTTAAAAAGTTGAAAATTTGATTCTTTTTTCTTATTCGTTATTTTTTTCAAAAAGATTTGACGAAAATTAAGCATATTGTAAAATGTAGTAAAAATATTTTATCATGTAAATTTATTTCGTATGTTCAATAGCAATGATGCATACAGTCTTCTATTTTAAAACAAGATGGTAATATTGACATTTTAATTTGGAAGGGCAGGCCCATGGTAAGGATTTTTATTCGGGGAGGCTCAAATATTCAAATACCAAAACTTAAACATAGGTATCATGGGGTCCTATGAAAGGTGCAAGAAAGTGCCCCCCACCCTCCGACATAGGCAAGGCATAGTGATCATTTTTAAAATATACTGAAACTTTTTGTATTTTAGTTCTGAAGTGTCTGAAATACTGAAATAAGCCTTCTCTAGAATAAGGGTCTTCCCTAGAATACTGGGTGGATTGTGGTAATGGGGCCCCTTGGGTGCCCCTCTCTTGTAGAGGACGCGGGGCTGCAGAGCCTGTTTCCCTAAATCCGCCCCTGTATTTAAACATACATATTTGAACTTTCGGGGGGGGTGTAGCTCCTCAAGCCTCCCCTGGGGCACTGATATGAAATGGATTTAAAATTTATGCATTAAAATAAATAAACAATTTATCTTGCACAAAACCTCACCATGGCACAGTGGTTATATCACTGAAAATGGTAGACGGCCGAAGTGTGAAGGTCCCGGGTTCGGGTTCCATCGCACATCCGTTGACCTAACCGTTCGGTGTTTTTCGTGGTTTTCTCCGAAACTTAGGGTAAATACGGGTTAGGACCCCTTACAAAGACCCCACAGAGGGTAACTCCCTTGTTCTGTCATTCGGACGAGGATTTACAAGTGGACTTCGAGCCAAGCACACAAATCCGATATACATGTTCACAACAGCAGCAGATAGTCACTATAGCGCAAGCGGGTTGCACAGATGTGTGCTTCGAATGCATATACACAAGTTCATATGCACAATATGTATTCAGTTATCACGAGCAGGCACGTATTCAGGAAACATTTTGGGAGGGGGGGGGAGTCCAAACCGTAAAAAAGGCAGACTTTTTCACAAAAAGACTGTCATTATAGTGACAAAAATCAAAATTTCTGGGGGGGGGGGGAGTGTCCGAACTCTCAGGACTCCCCCTCTCCTCGTTAAATACGTCATATGAGTTTGCAGATAGTTTTGGATTATGTGCGCAGATAGCTTTTTCTTATATCTGACTATGGTTGTTAGTAAACTGTAATTGTATTTATTTAAAAAGAAAGAAACGGGGTTTGACGGGGTGGAACCCCCCTCACAGAGTAAATTTTAACTTAAAATATAGTGAATAAGAATTATTAAAAAATCTATACATCCCTGTTTAAGAATTTAAAAAATGAATACATAATATTTAAATAAAATATTAATGCCATTGAAAATTTCACAAAGTTATGACAAAGACTGCCAATAATGACCAATACTAAAGCTGTTCCGATCACGAGAAGCCAAAACTACCATGTTTACTCACGTAATAGTCGCACTTTTTTGCCAATTTTTCATGTTGAAAGTCCAGGTGCGACTATTATGCGGGTAAAATCTACTATATAATATTGTAACTCTAAAGAGCTATTTTTTTCTGCTTCAAAACGGGGGTGCGACTATTAAGCGAGTAAACACGGTATTCTGCATCAAATGACGATAAACATTGTAAAAAGTTTTAAATCTCTCTGATTTAGAAGAGATTTTTTGCAGAATTCCCTGACTTTTCCAGACATAAAATTTCCCAAATCCCCGAATTCCAAGGCGCCCCTGAATATACAAAAAACTAGAAAATCTCCACTGTAAAATTACTTCAAATAAAAATCTAGCTGTTTATCTCATACAAATGAAAAATTACTTTTAAAACTGGAGAAAATGATTATTGTTTTTGATGATGACATAATTTGTAGAAAAAAAAAATCACAATGTTATGAAGCTAGAAATATTTCTTTGATAAGATACACTACTCGATATTAAAATTGCTGCACTGTGTGTAGCATGTCATTTTCTTGGTGTTGCTATTTTATTTACCAGTTGTGTATTAATAAAATAAAATAAAAACAGTTACATGCAATATACATATAAATTTCATACTTTGTAAAATATTGCTATGGTTTGATTTATTTATATGTTTACAAAATTGTAGTTAAAAGTGTTTTAGTAAACTATTATTTAACGTATAAATTAATAACGTACCAGTTGTGTATTAATAAAATAAAATAAAAACAGTTACATGCAATATACATATAAATTTCATACTTTGTAAAATATTGCTATGGTTTGATTTATTTATATGTTTACAAAATTGTAGTTAAAAGTGTTTCACTAACTTTGAAAAAAAAGTGTATAACCATGCTTCTTTCATTCATTTTTACTAGGATTAAGAAATAATAGTATGCAATATGTACACACTTTGCAAAAAGAATTGCAAAGTGTGTACATATTTAAATCTACACAACAAATATTACAAGTAAATTATAAATAAAATTATAGATACAATTCTTCTGTTCTTTTATACGTTAAAAGCTGAAATATAACATTTCTTTAATTTGGTTTACCTCATAAACTTGATTAAGATATATCCATTGATTTAAATTATTGACGCACTTACGCGTTAGGAAACTTTAAGATACTCCTAGAAAATCAGAATTCTTATTGTAAGTATAGAAGATAGAAATTTATAAATCTGGGAAGTGTATATATTATATTTGATGTGAAATCCCCCAGAGCACACATACACAATAAAAATATCATAAATTTTTCGGTGTTAGACAACTATTCAAGTACAAACACTGAAAATAAACAATATATTTATCACAGTGCCGCGATGTTTAAGTTCAGCGATATTCTTTCACTTACTGGAGCACCGCAAACAAAATGATTGCGAACAAAAACACTCATTACAAAATATTTAACATATCGATACCTGTATAATAAGAAGTGCTAACTACAGTTCTAGGACCAATAAGCAAGTGCAATCAATATAAACAAACACTATAATAAGGAAATAACTTATGAGAAACAGTTTAAGAGTTGTACTTAACTTGTTACCTGAAGTTGCTATTGTTCATTTCCCCCAAAATCAAGAACATGTACGGTACGTAGTTGTTGTGAACAAGTATATCGGATTTCGGTGTTTGGCTCGAAACCCGCTTATAAATCCTCGTCAGAAGGACAACACAAAGAGGGGTGCCCTCCGTGGCAGTGGCGGCTCGTGGGTTATTTAAGAGGAGGTTCACAAAACAGTTTTCGAAAATTAAATGTGCAGATACGACGCACCTTACAAGTTAAAATATATTTGCGTTTCCAGCAGTTAATGGAAAACAATGCACGCGAATGAAAGAAAACAAGTCATCTTTGCAGGGCCGTACCCAGACAAAAATTTCAGGACTGGGTGGGGTGGAACAAAAAGTGAAAAAGGCTAAATTTTTCACAAAAAGGCTTCATTTTATTTTTTTGTTAACAAAATTTTAAATTTCGGAGGGGGCGGACCCCCAGGTCCACCCCTCCCCCCTAGGTACGGCCTTGCATCTTTGATGTTACATTTCGTCACCAAGATAAGTTTTAGCAAAGGTACTGTCTTGATTAATTTTATTTCCATATTTTTTAAAGGATACTATTGAAAAATGCCGTTGCTTTAGCTACGAAACACGTCTTTCACTCGCATCTAATTAATTTTTTACACTAGTTTGTAAAAAAATAATGTAGAGAAAAATGATAGAAATAAAAAAAATATAAAGAAAAAAAATTAATTAACTAACCGAACGTAACAAACCATTTGAAAATCCGGAAGCTATACCGCAAAATTTGGAGCTGTGTGCACGATGAAACTGTGCGAACGGAATGATTTCATCAGTGCCGTACACTTTTCCAGCTGTCTCGGCTTCTCATACCAGAGAGCGGTTGAGGGGAAGAATTTTCCTTTAGCACGTGCGATTGATTCATGACTGCTGTAGTTACCTACACTACAGTGCGTTAGCTATAATAAGCCTATTTACTAATAGTGGGAGGAGGGGGGAGAGTAAAATTCATGTTTTAAATTCACATAAATCTGGAAGTGTGCTTAATATTTGTTTTAAATTTAATTTGTTAATGTGTTTATTCGTTAGTTTTTCCTTTTGGGGGTTCATGTGCCAATGTGCTCAAATGGAGGAGCCGCCACTGCTCCGTGGGGATCTTTCTAAGGGGGTCCTAATCCGTATTTACGCTAATTTCCGGAGAAAACCACGGAAAACTCTGAACTATTAACGGTCGACGGACGCGCGATGGGACCCGAGCCCGGGACTTTCACACTTCGCCGGTCTACCATTTCCAGTGACATAAACGCTGCGCCATGGTGAGGTGAACGGTACATATCGTTCGTTAGCCGACCCAGAGCGTCACCTCCGATCAGTGTTGCCCGAAACTTTTGCACATAAATCGCAAGTAGCTGAAGAAAGAGTCGCAAATGTGACGTCATAGTATGACGTCAGATCAAGTGATGCCCTGCACTGCTTAAATCATTATGCCGATTTGTCTGGTGTGTCCATTGGTTTTGATGCGTAGTTTTACACATAAAAGTTCCCCCCCTCCCCTCACCCGCAAGTCTAAAATAAATATATCAAAATTCAGAGGTGATTTTTTTCGTTTCTTTTTGTAGGTAAAAAGTCTCGAATTCACAATCAAGTTCCATAACTGCTCTATTTCCCATCATTCAACGCCATGTACGGATCAAAAGGGAAGACGGAGGGGTAATTGCCCCCCCCCCAAAAAAAAAGAATTCAACCTTTTTGGAAATATTTTCTACAAAAGAAACCATTTTCTCCCTCCCCTCAATGTTACATGCCAATTTTTACCAAAGAAGGTCGATATTGTTGCTTACAATGAGAGTAAATGCCCCGCTCTGGCACAGATTTTGCAGCCAACACTGAGGAGACTCAGCCACTAAGATTCCTCTTTTGAGTCCGGTGTTGCTACTCACAATAAGAGTAAATGCCCCGCTGCGGTCCAGCATCTAGCAGTCAACAATGAGGAGACACAACAATGACTGAGATTCCTCTTCTGTGTCAAGTGTTACAATAAATGTGTCACCATTTAGTTTTCAAACACTGTGATATCTTCAAGTTTATTAAAGTTAAAAAAAGTTGATTAGTTAAAAAAATATTAATTATACATTGTAATTAAATCATTAATTTTGTTTTTATTGAATGACTACTGGAGATCAACAAAACATAATAATATATTTAATTAATTTACTACAATGTTTTTTGATAGAAATTATTAATTTTTTACTATTAAGAATTCATCTCTTTTGCAAGTCCATTTAATAACATTATGTATATTCAGGGTGTTTTCTGGATTTTTAACAAACTTAAATAAATCAATTAATAATCAATTAATCTGTCTAATTACTTTGCTTTAACGTTAATGATCCTAATTAATCATGTGGGCTGAACATTATTCACAAACACTGAAGTCCTTAAAAATTTTCTAAGTTATTTTAAATGACCATTTTATGGAAATAAAAATAAGAATTCTTACATTTTTTCATGTAACTCCTTTTATTCTTGTGGTGGGGGTTTCCCTCCCAGTTAAATATTACTGTATTAATAATTAATTAATAGTAATCAATCTAATTAATTAACGTATTGCTTCATATCTCGCAAATTACTTATTGATCTAACATTAATTATGTCAATTAATTAATATAATTAATTACGCGGCGTAAACACTAAAGTACTTAAAAATGTTGTAAGTCCAAACGACGCCAACGCGCCCAGTGAATAAAATCCGTACATAACATCAAACCCTCACCTGAACCTACGCATGCAGTTGTAACTAAATATACCGTCCCTTTTCTCCAGCTCCAGCTAACGACATGTAGTACAATGTCTTGCCGTTTTAATTGCGCCGGAGGCGAAATGAGCCTCGCAGGTTGAGCAATGAGCGTCTAGTACGCATGCGCGGGTGAAGATAAAACAGAAAAAAACTGTTTTTTTCTTACGAACAGACTTATTCTCTAAATAATATGAGTAATTTCTGTACGTTTTACAGACTTTTTTTGCAGTGTATGAATGTGGCATTTTACTTCTATAAAGAAGACTTCCGTTCTCCAATTTAGACGTCAGTGAACATCCAGTCGTATTACTTTGCAAGGATAAGCTAAATACTGTAGAAGTTTTATAGTGTAGCGATAATGTTCTTCATATTCGAGTTGAAACTAGTCAAGCCCAAACGAGGTAGATATTTTGGATTTTAAAAAGTCACCAGTTTGTGAAATCTACCTAAAGTATGTATTTTGACTATAAAAGACATATGATGCGTCCTGGAAATCCAAACACTGCACCCGTTTACCTGAGGCCAACTTGGAGTCACTTTTCTCTATGAACGACTAGATTTGGCAGGCTTTTCTTCATCAAAGGTAGCAATAATAAATATTATTTACTGTTGTTCACATATACTACTAACCTAGGTTTAACCCTTATAACTAGTCTCATGTATGCGTACCGATCACTTCCTACTAGTATTTAAAAATTTCATCTCACGTAAAAGGATTCTAAAATCATATACTTTGATAATGCCGAAATATTTAAATGTGCCGAATTACAGTTTCAGAAGAAAGGAGGATTCTGCGAGAAACGTTTCAGATTCATTAGTACTTACTTAACCCTTTCAGGAGGCAACACTTTTTATCATATTTTCTCGTTTTTGCAGGTACCTGGAGTAATAGTTTCTGATTTCAATTGAATGAAACATGTCATTTTTTTCAGTAAAATATGTATCACAATTTTAGAAATATAAATGACACTATCTCCTAGTAGTTTCTTTTTGTGCGAATCTCATTATTATCTGATAAGTAGACATAGGAAAATTGACTACTGCTTCTGAACTATGACAACAGAATGCCAGCATAACTAGGTGGCTAGAACATGGAAATAAGTGGTCAATCTAGTCTCTCCTTTTCTGAATTAGAAAAATTATTTGTGAAAATTGAGATCATTAATTCGTGGCCAATAACTTGCATAAATGATGAACCATCAAAACCCTCGATAGTCCTTCGCACTTTTTAGTTGACCATGGATTGATTAAAGTTACAGCCACGAAAGTATACAAAGAGGATTTAACAGCGTGTAGACAACCATTGATTAGAAAATATAATTATTATCCGCAAACCCTGTTAAATTAGGACAAGATTTGGTGATACTTCATTGAAAAACAAGCTGGTAACTTCAAGAGACCGATGCAGTTACCGCTATGAAAAAAGCAGAACCCTGAGCTTGTTTCTTTGGAACGAGTCGGTTCCATCTGCGGGTAGTAGAAGACACTGACATACAAAGTATGTTGCTTAAGTCGAGTTTATTCCGTTATTTTCTTTTGGTTGCTGTCACTGCAGAAAACCACGCTTCTTACAGACAGGTTGTCGGAAATGGCCATAGGCATTTAAGTGACTGCAATTTTATTCATAATTTTGTAATGTTTAATAAACAATAGACTAACTTAAAATATTTACAAGATTTCTTCTGTTGGAAGGGTATAAATTAGCATAAATCCAACAAAGTTGAAACCCAAGAGAAATATACCACAGTAAATGAAATGGAAATAGTTTAAAGTGTCTTGGGCGGCAGTAGTATGGGGGGGATATGGCCGGAACAATAAGAGGGGGCATGGCCGAGTGACAGTGATGGATGAGGGGCGTGACTATGACGTCACGAGTGGAGTTGAGCTGTTTTGCTGACTGTTGAGTTGTTTTCCTCCTGGATTGTTGAGTTGTATTTTTGCTCGATGGGATATCTGCTATTATTTTCATTTTATTTTCATGAAAGTTTACGGGGTGGCAACACCAAATTTCTTTTCACGGGAATGGCAACGGAGTTTAGTTTCGGTATGGGACTTAGAATTTTTCGCAGAATATTTGGCCGAACAGCTTATGTTTTATTGAAACTGAAACGACCAAACGGCATGTTAACAAACACCTCGTAATTTAGCCGTGTCACAGTATGCAAATAGGCAGAAAGACGTTTTTAGAGAGATACCGCCCGTGTTGAGTTTTCCAACTGGCTCAAATTCTACACCACCTTAGTAAAAACAGTACCGCCGTAGCCCACACTATGAGGGGTAAACTACACAGGAAATAAATTTGGACTATAAGAATTGAAAAAGAAAAGAGTTTTTGCTAAAAATGTGTCTTTTCTTGCCAAAATATATATATAAATACGAATTTCGATCGTTCAGGCTAAATAGGTAAATATTTTGTGTTATAACTCTGGGTGATAAGAATTGGAAAAAATGTGTGTTTTGCTGAAAAAGAATGCGTCTTTTTTTTGCTAAAATATATAAAATATACTAATGTCGATCGTTAATTCTAAAATGGTAAATCTTTGTAGATGCAAATTAACTGTTACTTCAGAAAAAATGTTCATATCTGCCAAAAATACTCAAAGTCCATTACTTAAAACAGTCTTGTAAAAAATATT
Source organism: Cheiracanthium punctorium (assembly GCA_038373885.1). Lineage (NCBI taxonomy): Eukaryota > Metazoa > Arthropoda > Arachnida > Araneae > Cheiracanthiidae > Cheiracanthium > Cheiracanthium punctorium. The sequence goes on from JAWZYV010013037.1 coordinate 236,589, forward strand.
CTAAGTAGGTTTACATGGTATTTCTAAAAAAAGAAAAAATCTGCCGATTACCCTAAGATTTCCTGATGTGATTAAGAAATGGTAAATCAATTATTTTCTCTAAGAAAATTACTCTTAAGTTGGTTATACTTTAAAAACTTACTAAGATCGGAACACGTAAAGAAAAAAAATATATTTAAGTACCATATCTTCTAAAAACCACTAAGTTCCTTCCGATAAATTTATTTCTGAAAAAAAGAATGTACGCAAAGGGTTATCAACTCCTGAAATATATAAAGTTTTATATGTTACTTGGTATGTTGCGCATAATTTTCAAAATATTGAAGAAAATTGTGCATGAAACAGAGTACTTCCATATTTGGAGAATCCTGAAATAAACTTTGTTACTTCTGAAATCACTTTTAAGTCCTGTCACCACTTTGTAAAAATGCGTCAGGTTCATCTACTTGATATTACTGAAAAAAAAAAAAGAAAAAAAATTGTTCCCCCCCCCACCAACTTTAGAAAAATCTTCAAATTTTCACCAAATCCGGTCAACAAATGTTTTGGAAAAGGAAATCTCATACGTCTGAATTAAAATATTCTGTTTCTCAGTGTACATATAATCAAGTTCTTAATTTTCAAAAATGTTCAAGGTAGGTTCCGATCTCTCAGCTTACTTTTTTTCTAATATTCAAAGACCATGTAATCGACTAATTATTGCTATTTTTCAGACACTAAACATACTGTATTATAGGATTAATGGTGAAGTATTCCGATGTTACTGTGAATATTGTTAAAAAAAACAGATTACTGAGTTTAATCAAATGAAAGTTTAAGCTTTAATTGCCTATAAGCCCTGTTGGCTTCGTAACTTTCCACTTCATGGTATTAATATTTAGGAGATAAGCACACGAAAGAGATATATCTGTACTTCGTATTCTTTCAACACAGTAGGATTTCAAAGATATGCTTAACATATATTTATCATGATCCTAGAACTTTTTTTTTTTTTTTTTTTTACAAAATTTTTATTTCATGTTAGAAACTTTCTATCGCACGTTGAAGATTACTTTTTTTAGAAAGAAATTGTGAATGTTTTGCATTTGATGCTCTGTTTTTTGTGTAGAAAGTTTCTCTTAGAACTTCGTTATTTTAAATTCCTGGTATAAACAGCTATTAGAGAAAATGTAATGCAGAAAAGTATGTAAAAAAGATAAGTTAGATAGTTTGTAAATTACTTATTCAAATATTATAATATTCATTCAAAAAATAGGTAATATTCTGTGATTTTTATACCTCGTTTTAGTAAAAAATCATTAATAAGAAGCTATTAGTACTTGACTGTAAGAAATTCTTATCATTTTTAACAATTGTACTTGATTTCGGTTTGCTCTTCTTCCAATTCGTAACTAATAACTCATATGGGATACCATGAAATTTATGATTATCAAAAAAAACCTTGGCGAATTTTTCTGAATTTTCTCCTTTGTACTTCTAACATATGATTGCAACAGTAACTGCATTACAGTCGCTTTACTTAAAAAGATACCAAACAACACTAAAATGAAGTTTACTTACAATAAAAAATGTATCTTCACTGGCAATTTTCATTTTTTATTATTTTCTTAATATCTCTAACAAATATTGAGGGGAAACATGTTTCCCAATTTTCTCAGTTTATGTACTGTCATATGTGCATAATAAGTAAATATTGCATCTGTCTCTACACTTATGTTAGTATTTCTGAACTCTTGCGTATGTGTTGGTAAAAATATGGTGCAAATTCTATCGTGAATTGGGTGAATACCTGAATGTTAAACAGGTATGTCCGCTTTTTTTAACACATAATTTCGTTATTTCTAAGTTATAAATGCACAATAGGCATGCAAGTGTTTTGCTTAAGAATAGGAATCGGCCAAATATTTAGCCAATTATTATACTTCTTTTAAAAAATTTGGATATCTAGACATCTAACTACGGCGAATTGTTAAATAAAGGAACGTAAAACATTTACACAAACTGTATATAAGTACAGAAAAAATAAATTCACACAGTTCCTAAATATATGCATAAATATTTTAAAAATCAATAAGCATTCTTAATAAGCAAAAAATAAATAGCATTATCTCTAGAATAAAACATGTAACTAAACACTGACCTTAACAAGAATTAATTTACGAGAAAGTAAAAAGCAAAAATAAGTTAATAAATGTCATTTTTAAAATATGTTTAGTAAGAAAATAAATAGGAGAAAAATTATTCGTGCAGAAAAGAGATTAGTTGTAAAATTTTAATGACAAAGGTAAGAAAAATAGGTTTAAAATGAAAAAAAAATCAAATTTTCAAAAACCTTCAAAATTTATCAAAATGTTTTTCAACTTTTTCATATCAGTTTCGAAATTTTTCAACTTTTTTTCAACTTTTCCAAAAATTTTCAATTTTTTCAAAACTTTTTCAATTTTTCATATTTATTTGTATACTATTAAGTGTATACGTATGTGTGTGTTTGTGAAAATGTATGTATTTATGTGCGTTCGATACGTATTTGGAGTTTTGACATGTATGTATGCGATAAAATGTATTATGTGAAAATGCCTTAGGTGTGTATTAAAATCTGCAAAAAGAGAGAGAGAGTATGCCCGGGTTTAGGGTGTCTCGGAAAATACCAATGTCTGAAAATGTTTGCTCCCCGGGGTTTTTCTGGTTCGTTTTGGTGTGAAATTTGAAGTCTCTAGGTCAATGTTAGAGTTTGCCTGTAAGGCCTTAAATAATAAAAAAAAAAAATGCGAAAAAAGTAAATTTTGTAATAATTTAAAAAGTTTTATAAATATGCTCCTTCAACTTAAGGAAATAGTTTTTTACTCATTATAATTTTAAAAAAATTATCTATCTATAAAAATATAGTGCATATCAAGTGCAATCACAACAAGAAATGATTAATTTATGCGGAAATTGAAGACAAACACGCGAAACTACTATGCATTTAAATCTGTCTCAAAACGTTTTAGACCATGTACTTTTCATAATTATTTTATGAAAATAATCATAAAATGTACCCCTAATTATATATATTTTGTATGTGTGTGTGCTTTGTGTTGTGTTCATGTCATGACAACGACGGTGAGAGTGACAGTGACATTAATGAACAGGATGTATGTGAAGGTTCAACAAATTATGAAACTGTTCCAGACCCAGACTTTTCTGGACTGAAGTTACTATTAAACTTCCGAAAAACCTTTTCAAGAGTCCAAAAGTATCTCCAATGGCTGATCGTCTAGAACTTTCACTAAACCAAAGAACTACTATGTTATTTGCCCTAATAGCACAACAGTCCCCTGTGACTGAAATGCGACCACACAATACTGTCACAATAGAGTTACAAACAGTCGCCGCGACTCCGCAGCAAAGTCACGCCAGAGTCCCTATGTCCTCTCGCTGTGTAGTCGTATTGCGACCGTTCAGAGAAGTCACGATGGGACAGTTTTGCGACAGTGAAAAAATTCGGGGAAAAATAGTTACCGAAAATATACACCAGATGGCAGCACCAAACTCTCAGGCAAGAAAAAGTTCAGAATCAAACCCTGGAGCTAATGGTTAATAGCCCAGCATCTTACCGCAACGCTCTGATTACCTTGCTCGGGATCCTTTAAAAGTAAACTGATTGCTGCAAAAGCTAGTTCTGACGGCTTCTTTTGGAAATTTAAAATTTTTCTGTGAGTATTTTATAAATAAGTTTTATATATAAATATACATATTTATTTTATAAATAAATTTTATATTCTGTGAGTATTTTATAAATAATATAAAAAATATCATAATTAATAAATATAAATTAAAAATCTTGGAAATCTTTCTTTTTCCACATAAATTATTTTCAGGAGATAATGTGCTGTTTTATTTAAGTATACATCCGAAAAAACTAAACATTTATTGAAATTTTTATTCGGTTATGAAATAAATTTGTAATGTGCGACATGTGGGGTTTGATATATCTTAAGGTATGAGGGATAAGATTTATATTTTTGCTATATTTTGCCTAAAAGGGATTTCATATAAAAATAAATAAAATTAATTGGAAAAACATGCATTAGATAAAATAAATAAAGTATTTTTGACTTGGACCCATAGTTTTACCTCAAATTTTTCGTAGTGGAACTTTCAAACATAACAGAGACGTATTTAAAGGGGGGGATCTGAAAACTTAAAGCAATTATTAAAAAACAGCAATTTTGAGACATTTGTATTTACTCTAGTAACAATAAGGTTGAAAATACCGGATAGTCCACCCTCCCATCCGAAATTTAAACCTTACATATCGAAACATATATGCCATGGGGATATGAAAGAAATTGTTGATTTTACTCACAGATACTTAGTTTTCGCCATTGTGATTAGAACTCTCAACTCTAATATTTTTAAGAATAATATTTTTTTATAAATAATATTGTCTTGTTTAAACTAAATAATTTAAAAATTAATAAATTAAACAAAATTCCATTACTACATAACTGCGAGGTTTTACTGAATTACTATTTTTGGATTTATTTATTAAATGTTTCACGAAAGAAATTGCCACAAAATATTAGAAAAAATCAGTCTGTTTCCAAAGTCTCAAAAGTGGCTGTGTGACGTCATTTTGAAGTCCAAAAAAATCAGTAGTCACAAAATAGTCACACAGTGACTTCACAGTGGAGTCACTGAGCGACCAATCACATCTACTCGCATGGTGACTTCACAGTGGAGTCACTGAGCAACCGATCACATACTAGTCACATGGTGACTTCACAGTGGAGTCACTTAGCGACCGATCACATACTAGTCACATGGTGAACTTCACGGCGACGTCACCTATTGACTGGTCACAAATAAACTTCACAGTGACCACACAGTAGTCACAGTAGACACACATCACTCACAAGTCACAATGTGAGTAGTATGTGACAGTCCTGTGACAATTGTGACCCTCTGTGACGTCACAGCGACTCTTTTGTGACCATCTGTGCTATTAGGGTGCAGTAGAAGGTGGAGCAAGCCTGAAAAGCTAGCAATATTCTCCGATCCAAGAGTCCCAGTAACTTTCGAGAAGACTTCAAAACTCCTAAATACTATGTGCTGCATTGCGGCAGCAAAGTATTAAAAACTCAAAATGTACAGTTTGACCAGTTTGACAAAAGACTAGCTATCTCAATCTCGGGAATACCGGAGTATATGGGGGAAAAGTTGTTAGGGGTGGCAAATATACCTGATGGAACTGCTAAAGTACAAACAGAAAGAGTTTTTCAATTGACTCAAGAATGGGGTGTATCACAAAATATAATTGGCCTTTCCTTTGACTCAACTGCATCAAATAGTGGATGCATAAATGGAACATGTGTAAGGCTAGAAACACTTTTGGAAAAGAAATTAGTTTACCTCGCTTGTCGACACCATGTGTTTGGGTAATTAAGTCTGCAGTGTGGAAGTCTATTTTGGGACAATCTATGAGTCCGGATAATATAGATTTTAAAGACTTTCAATACCAATGAGGAAACTACTTCAAACAATTTAGATAATTTCAAAAACAGCGAAGTTTGTGACAGAAAGCTAAAATCTTTGAAAGAGGAAGCCCTCACATTCTTAAAAAAAATTTCGGCAAAAAGAAGGAGCTCTTTCTTCGTGGACACTATGAGAAATGTGCGGAAGTCTTACTTACAATATTAGATGAAATTTAACCTCGAGGAATTCACTGACAGAAGCCTGGAGCTTTCCACAAAGGCAGATGGATGCTAACAGCAATTTATGGGCAAAAATGTACACATATAATGAGCAATTGGGTTATGATCCAGAAAAAGTTGAAAAATTGCGTAGAATCTACCTTTTTCATTCTCTTATTTATATTAAATGCTGGTTGAATGCTCCAAAAGTTGCAGATGCTCCTGTGAATGACATTATGCTTTCCCATAGTTTGAACAGCTACAAAGCTATCGATACTGAGGTTGCTCAGGCAGCTCTGACAGCCTGATCAAATGTACTCGGGGTCAAAGGTCAAATCGACGAAAATACCGTTTTGACTACCTCTAAATTTACTTTTAAGAATTTTTGCGATGCATCTCATCGTACGCTAGCATGTACGTTCATATAAATGCATATACAACCCATTTTGACGACCGCGAGTCTATATTTTGACCAGTTTTTCCATGGCGTCTGTACGTACGTATGTACATATGCGAGTTCCATATGTATGTAACTCGCATATCTCAAAAACTATTGGTCGTAGAATCTTGAAACTTAGTATTTAGGATTGTTGCACACCTAGTTGTACACCTTCCCTTTTGGTCCCGATCGACTAGATATTTTATCTACAGAACCGCCCTAAAGATTCTAAATACATTACGCTCTATTGGCCGAAATTCATTAAAGCGTATTTTAGAGGTATTAGGCTATTTCAAACGACTCACAATATATATACGTTATTAAGAGTTACAAAATGAATTTCTCCATTGAAAATAGTGTCTTTATCATTTATAGTTCTGCTACAGGAACACTCAAAAAATTTCCAACGCATTAGGGTCAAGGACAGTTTTAGGTATATTCATCCGTTTCAAGCACAATACTGTCCTACCAAGCGAGGTAATCATCCAACCACAGTCACATGCCTCTTTCAAAATAAAAATGATTTGGTGTTCGTGTGTATGTATTTTAACTCTCATATCTCAAAAATTATTAGTCGTAGAATGTTGAAATTTCATATATAAGATTGTTGTGACGTCTAGTTTTGAATTTCGATTTTTGGTTCCAATTCGTAGAGTTTATTTACTGGACCACTCAAAAGAATTTCAATACATTAATGTCTACGGACATGCAGACTGGATTGTATAGTGGATAAAGCAGCGTACTACGAATTCGGGTTCAACTCCTGGCGGTCGGGCTTCTATCCCCGACTGGGCGTGGCTGTCATTGAGTCCGTTCCTTTATAGGGGGCAACGTAGTTCCACCTACTCCACCTACTAGGTGCCCCCATAATAAAGTGACCAACAACTCCAGCCTTAGTATTGGCCACTGCTTCCAAAGCAGAGGCCAGCCCTAGACAGCACATAAGCTTAAATCAAGCTTGACATTTCTTTGAATTTGACGTATTAATTCAAGCTTGAAAGTTCAACTCATTTTAAGCTGGCAGCAAGCTTGCAGGAGTCAAGTTGAATTGTCAAGCTTAAATACAGCTTGATTTTTCCTTTCGAAAGCGAGCGTTGAGGGGGGCCATCTGTGAAAGAGAATGGACATTAATTGTCTTGGCGTTTCTGAAATTTGCTCAATAAAGAAAAGTTCGTAAAACTTGCGTTTTATTTTATTACTAGCTGAAGTACCCGTCCTTGACGGGTTAGTGAATGCAAATTTCCAAAAAGCAAGAACTTTCGTCAGCATTGTAGGAGTACACAGAATGGATGTAGTAAGTTGCCAAAGTAAAGAAAGCGAAGTTATAATTTTTAAGTATTGTTAAAATATTACAGGTTAGAGAGTAACTAAGTAATATCATTTCATTCGCTTTGGTCGTAATTATGTGATGCGCGAACGAATATTGACGCAAATTGAAATAATTTTCGCAAAATCTCAAAATCTAATCAACATTTTTAAAAAATTTTGAAGGCTAGAATTTAAGTTGAGTGACAACCTATCCTGTCACCCAATTTCGTTCCATTCCCTGCAGTCTTTATTTCGTGATGCTGGAACAAAATTTCAGCATTTTAAAACGATTTTCGCAAAATCTCAAAATGTAATCAATATATTTTAAAATTTCAACGCCTATAAATTAAGATTAGCAACTACCTATGTTATCACTAAATTTCGTATCATTCGTATTAGTCGTTATTACGTGATGTTTGAAGAAATATGAGCGTATTTTGAGAGAATTTTCACAAAATCTCAAAATCTAATAAAAATGTTTAAAAAATTGGACACCTATAATTTATGTTGAGCAACCATCTATCATGTGACCAAATTTCATATCATTAGCTATAGTCATTATTACTTAATGCGGGAACAAAGATTCACTCAGTTTTAAACGATTTTCGCAAAATCTCGAAATCTGATCAATTTTTTTTAATTAGATGCTTATAGTTTAAGGTGAGTGACCACATATCATTTCACCAAATATCATTTTTTCACCTTTGCAGTTATTACGTGATGTGCGACCACAAATTTACGCAGTTTGAAATGATTTTCGCAAAATCTCAAAATCTAGTCAAGATTTTTTTTTAATTCGACGCCTATGTTCTAAGTTGAGTGACCACCTATCATGACACCCAATTTCATATCATTCGCTTTAGTCGTTTTTACGTGATGCTTGAACATAAATTTACGCAGTTTGAAAGGATTTTCGCAAAATCTCAAAATCTAATCAAGATTTTTTAAAAATTCGACGCCTATGTTTTAAGTTGAGTGACCACCTATCACGACACCCAATTTCATATCATTCGCTTCAGTCGTTTTTACGTGATGCTTGAACACAAATTTACGCAGTTTGAAAGGATTTTCGCAAAATCTCAAAATCCAATCAAGATTTTTTTAAAACTTGACGCCTATGTTTTAAGTTGAGTGACCACCTATCATGACACCAAATTTCATATCATTCGCTTCAGTCGTTTTTACGTGATGCTTAAACAAAAAAAGCGTCACGGACAGAATGACAGAATGACAGACAGACAAACTTTTTTTTGAGGGTCGCATCGGATTCCCGGGTGCTTGAAACGGATAGAAGTCGCAAAATTTTTTAATTCCAAGAAATGTACAGACAAAAGTCTAATTTTATTTATATAGATAACACAGAACCTGCACATTAGAACACGCAAGGGGAAGGAATGATTGGGATAAGCCCCTCTGAAGTGTAACACGAGGGGAGTTTTAGTTTTATTTACATCTAATTAGCATTAGTAATTTCATTAACTAATTAATCAGCCCTAAAAATAAATTTTAATATAATTAACACAATTTAGTTAGTTAATATACTTCACTTTATGGGTGGTAGAATGAGGCGTAATCCGGCCTCCACAAAATAATTAGTCATAAATGTACTTGACCATAGAATAAAAAAAAATGATTCTATATTTCCAAATATGGAAATTCTTGAAAATAAAATACAATTATATTACGAAATTGATTTCAAAATCAGTCATTTGTCTCGATTTTGGCCAGCAGTATTGCTCAACGATGAGTGTTGCGATATTGAAAGTTTTAAAACGTGTCCTGCTTTTAAGTTTATATTATGCTTATTTCCCTATTAGTAGAGTCTATAAATCACTCATAACATTATTTAAATTTTGATTCATCCCATGGAAAATAAAAGAAACTTATCAGCATCGCCCATACTTATCGATCTGGCGTGACAACAGTCACTTCAAACTTTAGTCATAACTACCCGAGGCATAATGGGCGAACGGTTAGTACGCGGGCCTTCCAGCCTAAAGTTCCCGGGATCGAACCCAGCCGCCGACGTTTGATGGAACAGATTAAAATAACTTAAAATTTCAGCATAGGGGGGGGGAAATGCGCGGAAAAATGAAGTATGTGGGGCGCGGGCGCCCTGTGTATTTAGAAACATTTTTTAAGCTTGCTATGTCAAGCTTAATGCAAGCTGGGCAAGTGTAAACTAGAACACTTGATTCAAGCTTGCATTAAGCTTACACGCTTGAAATTTTCAAGCTTAATTCAAGTTTATTGACTTGATAAATCAAGCTTGCTGCAAGTTTGGTGTGCTGTCTGGGGCTATTTGGAAAAAAAAAATGTCTACGGACATCTTCAATATATGACATCCGCAGTTAGTTACTATTGGTCCATGCCCAAATTCTCACCATTTGTCATCGACATTTAATTATAGAATGTTGACATTTTGCATTTAGAAATATTGTAACGTCTAACTGTGCATCTCTTTTTTGATTGCAATCGACTGGTTAATTTATTTACAGGATCTATCTTTTATTATTCAATAGTTTCAAATTAAACAGAATCACAACAGATCCGTGGAATAGGCCTACCGGGGAAAACACAATAAAACAAATGCGCTAAGTATACTTACCTCAAAGGTGGCGCGGAAACGTGTCATATTATTACACCTCTTCCAACTTTTTGAATCGTTATATCTCACAAACGGTGGCTCTTAGGAAAAAAAGTATTTAGACATTATTTATAGATAATTATCTGATCTACAATTTTTGTCGGAAGTAATTTTATGATAAAACTTACCGTTGTGCTGAAAATCGCGAAAAACCTGTTTTTCTGACCTTTGACCCCGAGTAAATTTTTTTCCAGGTGTCGGATCGATGAGGACGTTTGAGATTTCATTTATGATGGTGTTTTGAACAATCCTACCAACTTTCAGCTGGATGTGAATTTTTGTAACCTCGAATGTCTAAATTGACCGGACTAGTAGTTCCTAAACATTACACTAGATGGCAGCACTAAAAATCCAAATACAACACTAAAATTAATTAATTAATTAAATAATATTAGCTAAAATAAATTAAAAGCTGTCCGGCCAAAGATTTTGCGAAAAATTTTAAGTCCCATACGGAAACTAAACCCCGTTGCCATTCCCGTGAAAAGAAATTCGGTGTTGCCACCCCGTAAAAAATACCTTCGTAACCTTTCACGAAAATAAAACGAAACTAATAGCAGATAGCCCATCCAGCAAAAATACAACTCAACCATACAGGAGGAAAACAACTCAACATTCAGCAAAACAACTCCACTCCACTCGTGAAGTCAAAGCCACCCCCCCCGTCCATCAATGTCAGAACCGCGCCCTCTCATCCATCACCGTCACTCGGCCATGCCCCTTTCTATTGTTCCGGCCATATCCCCAATACTACTGGCGGCCTAGTACAATTTAATCCACGGACCGGTACGTGCCCGCTGACGGGGGGTTGGGGACCACTGCCCTAATGGACCCTGTCGTAATATGAAGCTAAATGTTACCACATTTTGTTTTGCACTACAGTGATACTCAGTGGCATATGCGAAAGTTTGAGGACGATATCGGTACAAGGACATTTCAACCATGTGTCTGGGCGACGACGATGGGAAATATATGCTTGATCACGCTACACAGACTAGATATCAATGCAAATGCAAGTTAAAGTTGCTCTACTTCTAGTCCCTTTTAGACATATCCAGAACCCGATAATCACACGAGCAAGGGGATCAATAGCCCGGGCCCCTAAAAAATATGAGGAACTAGATGTCCCAATTGTCTAGATTAAAAATTCTTTTGTAATAACTATTACATAATTGACAATAACATATATACTTTTTGGGTGGTAAATACGATTAGTCTCAAACCTACAGTTTATTGAAATGCTATTTTTTTCAAGTAACAGTACCTTGTGTTATGTTTTAAAGAAGAAAAGAAAATTCCAAATTTCTTGTCGGTCAAGGAAATTTTTCTATAATGCAAACTTCACACGCTTGCCATGTAGTGCCCTGACTTAGCGTCCATATGAGCTAGTTATACCACTGTTACAAATATTAAAGTAAAAATAATTTTTAAACATATAATCTGGCTCAAGTATAAATATGTAGGTAATATTAAAAATTCAGTTTTGGAAATCTTAAAAACGTTTTGTGTCGCAAAAACGCAACAGCGTTCAAAAATGGGTTACAGTGATTGTGATAGTAAAGGAGGCCCGAAATAACCTAGTACTCATGAAAGCATAATCAGGCTCTGGACATACCATACGGCCTTTCCTGTCCTTCCTTCTCATTTTCCTGTCTTTCTTTTCTGTCTTTTTCAGTTTCTTTCGTGTGTTTTGTATATCCCTCTTGCCATCGTTATTTTAAATGTTATGTGATTGTGTGCAGGGGCGGATATACCGGACCTCTGTCCGGGACGGAACTTTGGCTTTGAAAATACATCCCCCCCAAAAAATGACTGTTTTAAAATATTTTAAAGAATATCATTCTATATAGCTTTAGTAGTTCTACAGATTTTCAAAAAGCACGAATTTTGTTTGCATTGTAGAAGTACAAAGAATGTAATTAGCGTACTAGCAGAAATATGGAAAGCAAAATTATAAGTCCTATGTGTTGTTAGTATACGATTACAGGTTAGAGAGTAACAACTTACTGTGTCGAACTGTCAATACAGAAAATATTTTATTTCTGAAATTAATGTTTTCTTGTAGTGTAATGAGCTTTCAAAGTCAAAGAGTCATTTAGAGTTTCAGAAGATGCTAGTAATAAATATTAAACTGAAAAGACAGCATCTGATATATGTTCTTTAGCAGGAAGTAGTTTATTTTTAACACTGCAATGTTTGATCTTATTACATTTAGATTATTTTACTTAATTCATGAAAAAATTTATCACAATTTACGTAATATCTTAAACAGAATTCAAATTGGTAGAAAATTAAAAAACCTGTAATTTAAATTCACTAATTCTCTTCTATTTAACAAAATTTCATTCTATTCCCTATTTCGCGTAGTGGCCAGATAAAATTTTCTTAATCATTTTTTTTTAATTAGAAAGAATTCAAACCATATTATTTGATTCAATATCCTGGTCTCTAGCTAAATTTTATTCGATTAACTGTAAATATTGTATTATGTCTATAAAAATTTTGCACAATTTTTTAGTCTTTTTTTTATAAATCCAATAAAAAATTGGAAGAAAAATCAACGTAATTTATTTAAATTATTAGCCAACTATTGTAATACATCTAGACGCCTTCAAGTGATATCCCTCTCTTCAGCGGTTTTATTCCACTTGAAAGATCGACAGGAAAAGAAATTTCAGATTTAAAACTTGCAATATTGGGGTTAAATAAATTTGCTGGATATGAGGAGGTGGGACACGCATTCGATAACGGACCCAATATGAGTGGTGTAAAATATATGATACAATCCAGGATTAGAACTTTAATTATATGAGCAATCTGTGAGCCCTATAGTAGTCACTCTATCCCGCAGTGGTGTGGGCGCTAAACTCCGTTTCCATTAGAACACGGCAAGTGAAGCAGCCTCCGGCTTGCCCAGTGCTTGGGAGGGTTAACTTCCTCTTGGCTCATCTACTGTGGGACCGTGTACGCTAATGGGAACTGGTGCACGTAAAATCTGTCGTGGCTCCAATGTCTTCCATGTTGTTAAAGGATACCTCTAGGTGTGCCGATTTCAGGGGGTTGGTCCCTCTTCTGGAGTTGGTTCAAAATTAGGGGACCACGGGCTAAATCGTACTTCTTCATACTGAGGCACTCAAAATGGAAGGCCCCTCTGACCATCGCCTCCCTTCGGGGGGGGGGATCTGGCACCGCCATTTGCGGTTGTCAGTGTCTTCAGAAACAACAACAACAGTAGAGACTCTTTAAATTTAGTCATTAACGACATGGATAAGGCATCCATAGAAGCTTGTATTTTTTTTTTTTAATATATGACTCCAAAGAACTATTAATTTTCTTTTTAAATTTTCGAAAATGGACCATATTACTAAAATACATATAAGGAATATAAGGAATAGCTTTAAAACCATTTGTGTTGTAAAATTAAAGGGTATTTTTTTATGACTTACTTAGTGTTTATAATGACACTGAAATATAGAACTCTATTGCAGATCAGGCTTCTATGATCAGGCTCTATGACAGATCAGGCTTAAATTACATGAATTCGGTAAGCAAGCTAATGCAGTCGAAAGACTACTACTATTACTACTAGAAAGATCTACTAGAAAGATCTAGAAAGACTACTACTAGAAAGATCTACCATTTTCTATAAAATTTAAGAAACCGTAAAAAAAGCTTTATTTATATATTATTTTTTTAAGGATCTTCAAATGGATTGCAACATATACGATTTAAAATATGCTTCTAAAAAGTACTAATTAAAGACTATAAAGATAAGGAAATAATATTGACCGATGGAGAATCAGGGGATATAAACACGTTTCATCTAGCGGATTAAATATAGTGTTAGTAATGGCTTTATTAGACATAAAGGAAAGTCCAAATGAAGTTTTAAAACTCACTTTGACTCAAGAATTAGCACCAAACTTTACTATTGCTTTTAAAGAATTTTTCTTCTTTCTTCTTTGGTGATAAGTGTGGCAAAGTCAGATTTGAGTTTCACAAAATTAAAGATAATTAAAATGCTCTTACGTTCCACAATTTTACAAGACAATGTCAGGTTTAGCTACACAGGCTATTGAATAAGAATTAGCTGAACAAACTTATTTAAAACAAATAATCAGAAAGTTTGCGGAATTAAAAATCAAGAAGAAAAAAAAATCAACATTCTTTTTAGGTTTCTAGCTCAGCGTATGGTTTTTAATATTTCTTTTCTTGCGCTGTTTTTTGTTTGGAACGACTATTAGAGTTTTATAGGAAGAAAACTGTCAACTATTTATTTATTTTAATAGCTATTCTTACTGTGGCATAGAAGGGTCGGCAATTCGTATTTTTGTCCGGGGTGGCGAAACGGCTAGAGCTGTGTATTGCTGAGTGGTTATGGTACTGCAAATAATACCAGGAACAGTAACGAAGGAGATGAAAGCTAAAACAGTCTTCAGACAAAGATACCCTCCTTTCTCTTCTGCCCTCATTTGTGCGCGGGCATGTGTGTGTGTGTGGGGCGTCTTTCAAAAATCAGTGGTTTTGGGCTGTTCAATCGCCGGAAGAAAGACGAATCGCCGAAGCCATGTGACGGCAAGAGTAATTTTTAAAATGTAAAGTAGTTTCCAAAAAGCGTTACAAACTACTGATTTTTTTGTAGCGCACTACATCTTACACTAGGTTTTTAAAAAAAGCCGCGCGGTACACTACAAACTACAATAAAAAAGTAGGAACTACTGTAGTTTTGATACTTGTAACGCGTTAACCCTTAGCTATTTATAGTGAAAATATTTCCGAGGTAATGCTTTTGGCATAATTTATATTTCATTATCACTTTTTTTAAATAAAGGTATAATTCGAAATATTCGCCTTAGTAGACAGTGTATAGTAAATTTTCGTTGTTAATATTTATAATTTTATTCCTAGGAGTGAATGACCTCGGGCCGGGGCCGCAGGCCTCAAGCGCTCCACGATGACCAGAAGACTTTGTCCAGTCCTGGTCTCAGTTTTACTGGTCTTGAACGGAGCTGTGTTGGTCTGGTAAGTATACTGATAGCTGGTGTCCATTCAATTTAAAAAGATTTATTTATTCAAATGATAAACATTTGCAAGACTTACATAAAGTAACTTAGAAGAATTAAAAACGTATGAGGGATGGGCCGTAGATATACTTTCGCAAAAAGATTTAAACATGATTAGATTATAACGGCTAATAACACTTTTCAAGTGTCCGAATATAAAAATTATATTCATCAACTGCAAAAACTGATTCATTTTGCAGATGGACAACAAAAAATCGGTAACTGTTTCTAAAGTGCACTTACGACAAGGCTTGTTGGCAAATAGACATATTTATTCTGGATTACATATTACAGTCGAACTCGCTTGTAACAAGCGCTAAGGGACCGGCGATATAAGGTCACTATAGCCGGTTGCTCTTAAAAACCGGGTTCGAGAAAAATCATAATGCATACACACTTACTATACTACTGTATACTTCACTTATTTTTCACTTTTAAACAGTACAAAAGAGCTTTGTTATTTTGCTTTGTACTGTCTTGGTGTCTCTTTCTTGTTATTATTCCTCGGAGAAGACTCATGGCCCAAAAAACATCGTCATTTGCGCCACTCGCTTCAAAAAGCATTTGAAGCTTTTCTGCACACTCGAACGCCATTGAGTGTGCTGAGGGCGGTTCAGCTTCAGATTCTTCACATTTGTGGTGAGCATTCTTGCTTTCATTATATTTTTTTTTACCTGCTTTATGTTTAATATCAGCTACAATATCCTCGGGGGTGAAGTGATGACATTGTCGTCAACAGATACACTACAAAAAATTTCAATCCCAAATTACGATACGTGTTCTGGCAGCAGTGGGACCAGTACATACACCGTAAATTTCATATACGGCATATGTACCGTAAAATATTTTATAGTATGTATACCATAAAAAAGTGCATATACCATAAATTTCTTATATGGTATATATACCGTAAAAAAAGTACATATACCATAAATTTTTTATATATTATATATACCGTAAAAAATACATACGCTGTAAATTTCTTATATATTATATATACCGTAAAAAAACTACACATACCATAAATTTTTTATATGCAAAATACCATAAAAAATTAAGCTACTTGTACATATACCGTAAAGGAAATTTATGGTAAATGGGCCATAATCAATTTTTAAAGCGTTACACCAGCTTCAAACAAAATTTATAGTACATATACTGTAAATAATTTTTAATCAGTACGATGTAAAAATAATTTATGGTATTTGTTCTGTAATGAACTTTTAACCAGTACATATACTGTAAATAAAATTTATAGAACAAATACAGTAAATAACTTAATTAGTATATGCACTGCAAAATAACTGCATACTATTTGTGTCAATTTTAACCAATACATATTCCGTAAATTTATAGTACATGCATTATTAAGACTGTACCTTCTATAAAGTTATAGTGATCACAAAACATTAACAGCTTTTAAAACTAACCAACGATGTTCAACACCTAAAAACAAAGTAGCACTATTTTTCCCACAAACTGTACTATACTGTAATAATAAAAACAAATTTGTATATATCTTGCAGTTTTCAGAAAAATTATAAAGCACAGAAAGCATATTTTGTTCGCGTTCGGTCAAATCTTTAGTTTCATGCATGTTATTTAACTATCAGACAGCATATTTAGAACAAAATATTGCATTTTCATTTTTTAGAAAAACACCGTCTAAAATAGCTATCCATTCTGTCTATGGTTTGACAATTTTAATATACTGAAAATAATTGAAACGAACCTAGAGGAGAAGAATATTCAGCATTTAATGAAGAAAGCTGCTATCAAAACATTATATCCAATAAAAACTTATAAAAAAGTTCCTCCAATAGCCTAGTCACTGAACTCTGTTCCGTAAGAACATGTAAAGGGAAGAATCACCTGCCCCCAGTGTTTCGGAAGGCCAGTCTTTCGGAAGGTGAACTCCTCTCTCCGCTGGACTGCTGTGGGTTGTACGCTATTGGGAGCTGGTGCACGTAAAATCCGTCGTGACTACAATGTCCTCTATATTCACACGATACCTCTGATGATGCCGATTTCAGGGGCTTAGCCTCTCATCTCAAATTGGTTCAAAATTAAGAGACCCCGAGCTGAGTCGGTCTTCCTCCCAATGGGGCTAATGAACACGTAAGCGCTACTTTTCGCCCATCGCCGTATTTATGGAGGATATGGTTCCGCTCAGCAGTTGCCAGAGGGAACCAGTAACAACATCAGCAACTTTTAAAAAACATTAAAGCCACCCTCTTCCGAACAATCTATAAAAAAAAAAGAACAGAAAAGTATCTGATATACGAAGTGTGCCCCTCTCTGCATGACCTAATGAATATAAACTACGTAATTCATAAAGAATGCAGCGTTGCTACAATTTATGTAAGTATTCTATAATGAATAACAGCTATTATTTTCAAGTAAGCGTCATAAAATTTTAACTAAAATGTTAGAAAAAAGCACTTGGAAATTGAGAGGGCACAGTCTCTGTTTCAATAGTTTAAATTTATCTTAAAATCTCTTCCTTAATTATGCATTATTTCATGTCTCTAGCGTTGCATTGCAATGAACGGAATTAATAAAGTCTTTCTGAGTGCTTTTTTTTCGAACCTTTTAGTTAAAATTTTACACGGTTTACTTGAAAATAATGGCAGTTGTTCATTATGGATTATTGGAAACACATTGTAGCAACACTACATTTTTTATGAATTGCATAGTTTATATTCATTAGATCTTGCAGAGAGGGGCAGAGACCCTTCGACTATCAGATACTTTTCTGGTCGTTTCTTTCTCTGTCTTTTTTTTTTTCTTCTTCGGAAGAGGGTGGTTTTAATGCTTTTTAGAAGTTTTTATTGGGTATCAGTGATTTTTTAATTATTAATATAGTAATTAAAAATAATTCAGCCCTGAATATCGTATCAAGTATACTCATTTATGCATCACAAATATAAGAGAGTTTTAAGCAAAATTTTCTGTCTTCCTCAACAGGATACGTACACGCATGCGGCTGAGTCTTGCTCATCCCGATTTCTAAGACAAGCGTCTTATCAACTAGGCTACAGAATCGGTTGCTATGGCTGCCAAAATTAAACTTTTGATTCGTAAGGTCATTGAAGTAAAACAATGAAACGATGTCCACACTTGTCATACGTTCATTGAAATTCCCGTACTGCAGTTGGAATTACCTACAGCGATAAATTCAGTGCTAAAGCATCGCTTTTACTAATATTGTTAAAAAAATAAGATTCTTAAGTTTGAAAATTTGTGTTTTAAAGCAGCCGAACTGAAAAAATTTCATTAGTTTTATAGAAATAATTAATTTTAAAAAATAAAATTCAACATTTTTTCAAATCCTTTTAGTAGGTTTTTACTAACGATACCAAAAGAACCTACATACCTAATTTCACGAAAACTGGTTGCGTCGTTTTTTATATCAGGAGTTTACTCTCTGAATCCAATTTTATTATTTCAAGAAAAATCAGAGTCATTCAAAACTTCGCTAGTTTACATGTACAAACTTCGTTGAGATCTCATTTTAAGGCGCATAAAAACCCATGAAAAGTCTCTTGAGCTATTTGTATACAACGAATACTTTTTGAGGAAAACGTTTTGGCGGCATTTGTAACATCAAAGGAGAGTTCTGTACAGAATAGGTAGCACTGCTCGCTCACCGCTGCGACGGTTTGTCTGGTTGGTTTTCCGTTTGTGTTCGAAGAAGCTGGCACAGCGAGCACTCACTAGATTACTACTTTTATATCATAAATGAAAGTAAAAAGCCGCCCAGAAGGTGGCCTCACCATGGCATAGTGGTTATATGCCACTGAAAATGGTAGATGGCCGGAGTGTGAAGGTCCCGGGTTCGGGTCCCATCGCGCGGCTGTCGATCTAACGGCCTGTAGTTTTGTTAGGTTTTCTCCAGATGTAACGTGAATACGCGTTAGAACCCCTTAGAAAGACCTCCTACCAAGGCATCGCCCTAGTGTAGCGTTGCCATAATCATACACAATCACCACCCAGAAGCTGTAGTGGCTAAAGAAACATTCTATCACACCTGGGTCCGGGTTCGAATCCCGGCTTGGGAATGGGTGTTAATTTTGTCCGTCCCCTCATAGCGTGTAACACTGGTCGTTCATTGTTGGCTCCCATAATAAAATGGCCAGTAATTCTGGCCTTAGCAGTGGCGAATGTTAATGAGCAAGTCCCCGATCATTGGGGGAAAAAAAGATAGTAAAAATAAAACATAATCTGGTTTCGATGAATATAAATATTTTTCTTTCATCATTAAAGAAAACTAAATCTCCAACAAATAAAAGTTATTTTCAGAATGGAGAAAATAATACTAAGACGAGAAAATAACATTTGAACTCACTTGCCCCCACTGAAAATGAAACAAGGTCATATATAATAAATAATAACATTAGAAATTATAATTTATAGTTAGACATTTAGAAAGTATAATTTATTATTGATTTAGAAAAAAAATACTTAAGAAAATGGTAATCTAATAAATAAGAAAAAAAGTATAAGAGCATAAATAAGGAAATCAAAACAGCTGACTGATTGCTGCATTATGACATGCTGTCGCCAGTGATGGAATGGGAATGGAGAGATAAGAACGTGTTGGCTGGGGAGTGCCTGGGAAATTAAAAATCCCACATCTCCCATTCAATTATAGATAAAACAATTACATTGAAGTACGCGAGTTAGGGTAGAGAGGGTTTGTTTACTAACAAATGAGGGGGGGGGGAAGTTCAGAAGAGGGAACAGCCGTAGGACTTAACCGCTGTTCTCAGTGTTTACATTTTCGTTGATGTTTTGTTGTTCTGGGCCGAAAGTTAAATAACTTAAAAAGTAAAGCATTTTTTCTTGTTTGTTTTCAATTTTCTTTAAGTTTTCTAAGAGTAAGTGTTGTGATATTTTATATTTCTAGACTGGCAACAGTCTTTTTGTATTTCTATATTGGCAACAATCTCTCCATGAGACAAATGTAAACAACGACATGTATCGTGTATTCTTTTGTCGATTAAAACTTCTAAAGTCCCTATTATCGCTGTCTGCTTATTTTTATAACAATTTAATCGACAAAAGAAATTATGAACTGATGAACTATTTATGAACTGAGCTCTCGCGTGAATCGATCCACAATGGAACATTATTTAAAGCCAGAACGGTTTGACGTCGAACCCACGTGTCCGGGCGCCGAAGCCAGGTGGATCTATTGGAAGAAAACTTTTACGAATTTCATCTCGAGTTTAAAAGACGTGTCCGAAGCTAACAAGCTCCCACTTCTCTGAAACTATGTGTCCTCATCCGTCTATCAGCTAATCAGCGAAGCGACCAGCTACACTACGGCGATGGGAATGCTTGACTCGCTGTTCGTCGCGAAGAAAAATGAAATCTTCGCACGGCACTGCCTGGCATCCCGGGGCCAACAAGCAAACGAGACGGTGAGCGAATATGTTCAAGCTTTAAAGCAACTAAGCAAAAATTGTGAATTTAGAGCTGTTACTGCTGAACTGTATAAAAACGAATACATTCGCGATGCGTTTATAAGAGGACTAAAGAGCTCCCGTATCCGCGAACGCTTGCTTGAAAATTCCTCCGTTACCTTGGAAACTGCAGTCGACCAAGCTCGAGCCCTTGAACTGTCTGAATCTCATTCTGCATCATACCTTACTGTCCCCCAGCCGATGACTTCTGCTGCAGTTGGAACTGCCGGGCCTGATGAGATACCGGAGGAAGAACAAGTAGCGGCCGTCTCCCGCTCTGGTTCATGTTTCTTCTGTGGCTATGATCGTCACCCTCGAAGCGCTTGCCCTGCCAAGAATGCAGTTTGCAACAAGTGCGGCAAGAAAGGACATTTTCAGCGTGTATGTAAAGCCAAGAATTCTTGTAATACTGGAAATGTAGCTTACACTCATTTGATTGCTTCTGTGTCTCCTTCCCCTTCTTGCCTCCAAAAATCCCTCGTCCTGGCCACTGTTAACGGTGTCAAACTCGAGGCACTAGTTGACACTGGCAGTTCACTCAGCTTCCTGAACTTCCAACATGTCGACAGGTGCAACTTAAAGATGAAACCCTACTTAGGAAAGATTTCTATGGCGAACTCTACTGTTACATCCAGTATTGCCGGGTGTGGTAACGTGACACTTGAATTACAAAGTCACTGTTATGCTGAAGTTGAAGTCCTCGTCATGAAAAATTTGTGTGCTGACTTCCTTATTGGTCAGGATATCTTAAAACTACACTCTTCCCTTGTGATCAACTTTGATGGAGGTAGGCCTCCCTTAGAAATTTGTGCTTTGACCAAGGCTGATGTCCCACCGGTCTCCTTATTCTCAAATCTTACACCTGACTGTAGACCCATCCAAACTAAATCAAGACGTCTTCCGTCAGAGGATCGAGAATTCATTGCTAAAGAAGTGGACAGACTCCTCAACGAAAAGATCATTGAACAGAGCAATTCCCCGTGGAGAGCTCAAGCATTTGTTATTAAGGGAGATAACAAAAAATCTAGAATGGTCATAGACTACTCTCAGACGATCAATAGATTTACTATGTTGGATGCCTATCCACTTCCTAAAATTGAGGAACTTATATCCCAGATAGCAACATATAGAGTCTTCAGTAAAATCGATTTGAAAAATGCCTATCACCAAGTCCCCATACTAGACTCCGAAAGACACTTTACAGCCTTCGAAGCAGACGGAAAGCTCTTCCAGTTCCTGCGAGTGCCTTTTGGAGTTACCAATGGAGTTGCTTGTTTCCAGCGCACGATTGATAAAATTATTCAAATTGAAAAACTAGTTGACACCTTCCCTTACCTTGACGATGTCACCGTCTGTGGTAGAACCCAAGAAAAGCACGATGAAAACCTGGCAAAATTTGTAGCTACTGCCAAAAAGTATAACCTTACACTGAACGAAGAAAAATGCTGTTATTCAACCAAATCTATCTCCCTATTAGGTTATATAATTGAAAACAAGACCATAAAGCCTGATCCGGAACGACTAAAGCCTCTATTAAGTTTGCCCATCCCTAAAGATTCGACTTCGCTTCAAAGAGCCTTGGGTATGTTTGCTCATCATGGGAGGTGAATTCCGTCATTTTCAAAGAAGATTCGTCCTCTCTTGGCAAATAGCTCTTTCCCTATGTCTGAGGAAGCCATATCTGCTTTCCAGTTCTTGAAGGATGACATAGCTAGCGCTTCTCTCACAGCAATAGAGGATGGTATTCCTTTTCGAGTCGAAACTGATGCTTCGGACCATGCCATCGGGGCGACATTAAGTCAAGCCGGCCGCCCCATTGCCTTCTTCTCCAGGACGCTTCATCAATCCGAGCAAAGGCACTCTTCCATCGAGAAGGAAGCTTATGCAATTGTGGAGTCTCTTAGGTACTGGAGGCACTATCTTATCGGACGTCACTTTGAAGTCTTCACCGACCAGAGGTCAGTAGCTTTCATGTTTAATCAGCAACATCTCAGCAAAATAAAGAACGAAAAGATACTACGCTGGCGCCTTGAGCTTGCATCTTTTAAATTCGATATTGTCTATCGACCTGGCAGCAAGAACGCGTCTGCTGACGCCCTGTCTAGAATAACTGCGTCCACTGTCCACCATTGTGATCTTAAGGATCTTCACTCAGCCCTTTGCCACCCGGGCATAACTAGAATGTACCACTGGGTCCGCTCTAAAAACCTCCCATATTCACTAGAAGAAGTCAAAGAAGTAGTTAAAACGTGCGCTATCTGTAACGAACTAAAGCCAAGGTTCCTTAAAAATACTGGCACACTCATTAAAGCCACCTCTCCGTTTGAAAGGCTTAACCTTGACTTTAAAGGCCCTCTACCATCTGCCTCCAAATACCGTTTTCTCTTGACAGTTGTTGACGAATTTCCTCGATTCCCCTTTGCCTTCCCCTGCTCGGATATTTCTGCTGCTACTGTCATCTCTTGCTTGCATACGTTGTTTTGTCTTTTTGGAACCCCTGCTTATATCCATTCCGATCGAGGTACCTCCTTCATGTCTCACGAGCTTAAGTCATACTTGACTTCTCAAAGTTTCGCGACTAGTCGCACTACAGCCTATAATCCAGCTGGGAATGGCCAAGTAGAGAGGTACAACGGAATAATTTGGAAATCAATTGAGCTTGCCTTAAGGTCTAAAGGCCTTGGAATTCATCAGTGGGAATCGGTTCTGCATTCTGCGCTTCACTCCATAAGATCTCTGCTGTGCACTGCTACCAATGCCACCCCCCATGAAAGGATGTTCTCCCATGTGAGGAGATCGCACTCCGGATGTTCTTTACCCTCTTGGCTGACAACTCCCGGACCTGTTCTGATGAAAAACCAAAACAGGGCTAACAAGTATCAACCACTTGTGCAGGAGGTAGAGCTTTTGGAGGCCAACCCTGAATACGCCCATGTCAGACTGCCTGATGGTCGGGAAACAAGTGTGAACATCCGACACCTGGCTCCAAGAGGGAATCCCTTCCCAGGACAAAATATTAATGATGCACCATTGGAAAGTCATACCTCCTCAACACCCGCTGATATGCAACAGCTCGCCTTGGAGCCTGTGCCTGAACCAAAGGAAATGAACCGTGAAACAGAGAACCCTTCCCCACACAACTTGGCACCAACGACTGAGAAGTCTCTGTCGCCACCTCCTGTTTCCAGACCTCGACGTCGGCCCGCCTATTTGTCAGATTATATAACTGAACTCTAAATGAAAAAAAATAATTGGGGGTGAATGTTGTGATATTTTATATTTCTAGACTGGCAACAGTCTTTTTGTATTTCTATATTGGCAACAATCTCTCCATGAGACAAATGTAAACAACGACATGTATCGTGTATTCTTTTGTCGATTAAAACTTCTAAAGTCCCTATTATCGCTGTCTGCTTATTTTTATAACAGTAAGTTAAGTTGTTTGAGTAGATCGCTAAGAGAGCGAACTCCTAGTTCATTTTCGATTTGTTTTGTTACTTTTTGTATTTCAAAGAAGGTGTTTTGATTAGATTGGGGTGGGGGGGGGGGGTTCAAATTTCTTTTTAAAGCGTTGGCGTACGTAATATTTGAGGTTTAGGAATTGGGGCCGGAGTATTAGAGGGAAATTTGGGGCAGCCTTTATAGCTAGCTGGGTGGTCTGAATTACAGTTGCTACACTTGGGGGGGGTTGTTTTCTAATTTCTTAAGGGGGCAGTTAAAAATCTCATGGGGCTCGGCACAGAAAACGCAACGGGGGGCATGCGGCAAAACTTAGCGAAATGGAAGAAGCCGTTGCAGCGATAACACTAAACGGCTTTCTTTGGGGGTCTGAATTTTTCAACAGTTACTTGAAATGATAAAAGATTTTTAAGTTCGAAGATTTCCTTACTGGTTTCATTATTTGGAAGTTGTACTTGAAAAATAGGGAGGGGTAGTTTGTCTTTAAAGCTTTTAAGTTGGGAGGTTCTGATAATAGTATAACCATTACATTGAAGGGCTTCCTTTAAGATTTCTAAATTTGTGTTAGGGGGGAGACCTTTGATTACGACTTTAAGGGGGGAAGGAGAGTCCGAATTGGTAAAGTAGGGGATGTTATGGGAATCTAGCAGTTTGAGAATTAAGTTTTTGCTGACAAAGTCGTGGGGGTGTATTCGGAGTGTATTTTTGTTAATCCTGGCGTGAAATTTGGATTCGGTATTCTCGTTAATGAGGGCCGTAATTTCATGCATGTCTGTGACGTTAGGGATAATGAGGGCTCTGGGGAGTTTAAGTTTTTCTTCCGTTTTAGGGAGTTCACTCTCTTGCGATACTAGGGGGGTTTCCTCGATTTTCTCGTTGTTAAGAATTTGGAATGGGTTAGCAGTTTCAAAGTTAATAGCCTCATCGTTCTTATCTCGATTCCTCATATTTGTGATTTTGGCTTTTTTGGCCGGTTTGACGAAGTCGTTATTCGAATCTGTCGATGTGGGGGGGGGGGGGAGGGCGAAGGAAATATCGAAAGTGAGAGCATCACCTGAATTGGTCGTGGAAGCGTCCATTTCCTTGGTAGTCGGTATTTTCTCTACAGCAATGGTCCGTTCGTACCAGTCCAGTTTAGGTGTCGCTGGGTCGTCCTTATTTTCCGATGACCGCTTCTTTTCTTCCTCTTCGGCTTTTTCTTGCGCGATTACTTGTTGGTACATGAAGTGGTCGGGATCTAGGTGTTTCTTGACAAGAATTGCAAGTTTTTCATCTACGTGGAATTTGTTACTTTTCATATTCGATGCCATCTGTGGGATGAGATCATCATATCATTCTCCTCACGCGACTTTCGAGTCGTCCTTGAGGATTGAGCTGAGAGCATGGGAATGGCAAAAATTTGTTCTGTTTTCATAAAAAAAGTAGGGATTCAGGATAGTATTTACGATGGCCAATAGGAAATCAGGGATTCAGAAGAGGGTTTTATGAGGGCAAATAGGAAAGCAAGGATTCAGAAGAGAGTTTTAGGAGGGCAAATAGGAAAGCAGTGATTCAGTTTTATGCGGGCATATAGAAAAGCAGGGATTCAGAAGAACGTTTTATGAGAGTGTAGCGTTTTGGAGTACACTTATCAATTATATAAAGTCCAGAGAGACTCAAATATAGCAATAACAACTTTTAATGATATTCAGTATTACAAATTCTTGATTAAATATGCATAATTCGTACAGGTTCTTAAAAAGGGGATCGCATTAAGTCGTGTGCAGATCTTTTTGGTCCGCTGCTCGAAGAAACTGACTGGAATGCTCGGAGCACTATTGCGCTCCTGCTGGAGTTCATTCCACGAGACTCGAATGCTAACCTTCTCCGAGAGTCGATTGCCGGTTTATTTTCAGAAATAAATCGTCGAAAGTCCCAGATGCGCCAACAGTCCTCTCCTCCTGGATTTCGTTAGCTTTCCTTTCCTGGATCCCTCACCGCTGGGTGGGCTTTTAGACACTCATAGCAATCCTCTGGATTGGGGATCGCAAAACCAGTCCACATTTTCATTTTCCCATAGAATTTCATCATCTAACAGGTGAAAGGTACGAAGGGGCACTTGCCTTCTCATTTCAATCACGCATCTAAATAGAAAAGCTAAAGAACTTATAAAGTCTACAGCACCTCCCCCTCAAAACAATTTTTCGGGGTTTGGAGGAGAAAAACTGAAAACATGCTGATAGCAAGAATCAATTTCTATTGGAATTTGCTATACAGTACTTCCATATACACTCTATACCAAAAAAAAAATTGACGCCCCAAGAAGGAGTCGCCAAAATGAAATGACTTATGCAAAGATATTCCTAATGAAATGACTTATGCAAAGATATTCGAGCAGAACATGCAAATGATTAAAATCTGAAGTCCAGTGAATGAATAGGGGGTGCGCTAGCGCATCGGAACTGCGCATTCATCAGGTGCATTTAAGGAGCGATTCTCAATCTGATGGTTAAAATTTTTTGCATTTCGATTGCAATATCTTACGTCCGCTGTAACAGTGCCTCGCCGAAGGATTTGTGCGCACTATGAGCAGATGTTGGAGTTTAAAAGAGGTCGTGCGATCGGACTGAAAGAGGCTGGTTGGACGAATCGAAGAATCACTTCACATCTGCGTCGAAGACATACGGCTATTGATGATGCTGGCTAGAGTGGGTCAACAACGGTAGATATCAGCGTCAAAGAGGTAGCGGTCGACCAAGGGCCACAACAGAACGGGAGGATATAGCGATTTTCAGAGCAGCTGTCACAGCACCGGATTCGTCGCTATTAACTATCCACCGTGTGACCTGCACACATGTATACAACATGACTCTCCACAGACGATTGAGAGAGCGGAATTTATTCTCGCACCGACCGTTACGCCGGTTGTCTCTCACGCCTGCACACCGTCAAGTTCGATTACGGTGGTTCCGGACTCGATGAACGTGGAACTGCACTGACTGGGCATGTATAGTCTTCCCAGCCAGCCACGATACATCGAATTAACGTCGCCGTCGACGTAGTTTCGACGTAATCATCGACGTTAAAAATCCTTGGATATGTCCACCTGTTTGCCCGTCGAGCGCTGAACTTCTCGACGGCGTATTACCCGCGAGGGGTGACCGTGAGAGATAACAATCTAGCTTAACTACGGCGTAAGAATGGAAAAGGGTGACCGCCAGGAAGAGAAAATCGCCGATATTGGACCAACACTCGTCGCTATAACGGCGAAGAGAGACAGATTCTCGGAATTCGTTTATAAAATTCAGCTCATAGTGGTTGATTTTACGTTATACCTTGTCGAATCGCTCCAACAGGACAGAGAAAACCGGCTTATATTCGTCTAATAGAAGTCGTTCTTTAAAGACTTCGCAGAATTTGTCGAATTCTGACCATTTATAAACGTAGTAATTATGCCGCAATTCCAGACATTCTGAGAATAGACAAATACCATTTACATACGTCGTGAAGGAATGGAAATGCAAACTGTTCTGATCTTGTGAACTTTTGCCGTTTAAAAAGGAAACATTTTATATTTCTATATAATACATTTTAATATTAGTTTGTTAGCTAATAAAAAGTTATTTTTAATTAAATGTGCAAAAATTACAAGTTTTAAATTAACTTCTAGTCGTTTAGATGAAGTTGTAAAATATACATTCATAAAAATTTGAACACAGAGAAAATACATTAAAGAAAAATATAATCTTGATTTTTTGAATTTAATTGATCAGTAACTTGCATAAATAGCTTATTTCTCTATTTTACATTTTAAAGGGTTTACTTTTTCCCCCCGGTACATTTTATGAATTGTTTTTACTGTAGGTATATTTAATAAAAGGCGGGGGTGGGTACGCTGTTTAATTCAATGTTATAAACAATCTAAATATCTTCATATATTGGTGAAAGATGGTGAAAAAGTAACTTAAATATTAAATAGAATATTAGTAAATTTAGTTAAGTAAGGAATACAGTTTAAAATGCAATTTTACTAACAGTAAATATAATTTACTTATTTTATATAAAAAAGATTACTTTTTAACCAATATATGAAAATATTTAGATAGTTTATAAGAGTAGATTAAATAATTTTTTGCACCCTTTTATTAAAAATACCTAATACAGCCAAAACGATTAATAAAATGTACCGGGGGAAAAAATGGAAACCCTTTAAAATGTAAATTAGTGACATAAGTTGTTCGTGCGAGTTACTTATCTGTTAAATTAAAAATCAAGATTATATTTTAACTTTAATATATTTTTGTATATGTTCAAACTTTTATGAATATAAATTTTATAACTTTATCTAAGCGATTAGAAGTTAATTTAAAACTTGTTATTTCTAATCATTTAATTCAAAATTGCTTTTCATTAGCTAACAACTAGTAGTATAATGTATTATATTTAGAAATATAGAGTGTTTCCTTTTAAACGGCATGTGCACCCGACAAGAAGTTTGAATTTCCATGCTTTCACGACGTATGTAAATGGTGTGTGACTGACATATTCTCCAAATGTCTGGAATTCCGGTATAATTACTACGTTTATAAACTGTCAGGATTCGACGAAATCGTCAAGGAACCACTTCTATTAGACGAATAAGCCTGCTTTTTTATCTCCATAGTTTATTATAGTTTTCCTGTAATAAAATATGAAGAAGTTTTCTATCTACAAATCCCCCCCCCTCTCACCCTCCCACGAGAAAAATTTTGTCTACTTCATTACACAAACAGTTTTTTATTTATCTCTCTTAATTCTTTGATTTGTTCAATTTCACTACTCCAAATAGGTTTAAATTACATACTAAATGCACACATATTAGTATACAATTTAAAAAGAAAAAAAAACTTTGCATAAAGTGCTTTAATCTGTTTCATTGTAAGTTATGCCATAATGCAATAATAAGTTGACTTTTGTTATAGTAAGTTTACATTAAGTAAATTTGTGCTTATAATGAGAAAAAATATTTCATATGCTTAAGGTAAACAGTTGATTTTATGCCAATTGTACCTTTATATTTCACTCTATAATACAAATAAGAAGACTTATAATTAGCAATTAAAAAGAAAATGAATAAAAGAAACAAAGCACATAATTATTAGTTAAATAATTACTTAACTCACCTCTAAAATTTTGATGGCTGGAATTAAAATTTGTAGTTACCCCGATAAACTTTAATAACATCACCGGCCAACACAATTTAAAGAGAGCCAGACAAACTTATTAATATGCCAAGCTAACGATAAATCGTGTTAGCATTGAACTTGAAAAATATTCAAAGAGATACTTGAAAAATATCCACTTTTATAGTTAAAACTATGGAAATTTTACTGTTCTGTGTAGAGCTGAGCTCAGCCATTGACTACACGCTGGAGCGAGTTCTGCCCTTGCATAAAAAACTGCGAAGTACGAGCCACGCGAACCATGAACGAATACACACACAAAAAAGAAAAAAAAAGCATCTGCTTTCTGAGAAAACGGTTGGGGTGGACATGTCAAAGGTCGTGAGAAAGGACCCTGTAAATTCTGTCTCCCCTGCACTGTTTATTCGACGTTCAACTGACTATTAACTAAGCTGAAAAAATTTCTGGATGCTCCATCGCGTGTTTCTTCTTGGCTGGCTGGGGGGGGGGGGTGTCTCTTAGACCGCCAAAGCCATAAGCGGAAAATCGGCGATGTATTGACGGATCATAGACCTCCTGAGGGCGACCAACATTAACAGTCGAAGATAGCCGCCTCCCTGACCAAAATCGAACGGCTCTTTAAGACGTCGACAACACAATGTATGTTTGATCTCTTTTAAACGCTATTTTTTGCTGTAATTTTTCCTCGACCTATTTTCGACATTTCGACATCGGGAATACGTAATTTAAACGTGTGTGCGCTTGCTGGGTTTATTGACGAGTCACGTTTCCAACTGTATCGTGACGACAACGGCAGACGTGTCTGGAGACGTTCAGGTGAGAGGGGGCATCCTGTCCTGACGATCGTACGCCACACAGGCCCACAACAAGGTCTAATGGTCTGGGATGCCATCTCTTTTGATAGCCGGACCCCTTTGATAGTCATTTCTGGCACATTGACAGCACAGCGGTACGTTGACCACATCCTACCACCGGTTGTGATATCTTTCTTTTTGAGACATCCTGGATTTACTTTTCAACACGAAAATGCCCGGCCGCATACGGCACGTGTTGCTATGAATTGTCTTCAAGCTTTCCCTGTACTACCTTGGCCAGATAGGTCGCCTGATCTCTCTGCCATAGAGCACATTTGGGACGTTATGGGAAGGTGATTGTAATCAACTCAAAATATTGCCGATTTAGCCCAACAGTTGGAGACAATTTGGGAAGAAATTCTGCAGGACACTATCCGGGAACTTTATCAGTCTTCCACGCCGGCTGACAGCTTGCATCGGGGCTAGAGGTGGACCAACGCCTTACTGAATTCCTCCCTTTATAAGGGTCAAAGTCTACAATAAATCATTCAATTGTTCAGAAATTTTAATCGTTTGTTTTTTATGTATTTTCTTTACATCCACCAATTTTTTATTACAATCGGACAATTCCTTCTTCGTGCGTCGTTTTTTTTCTTTTTTTGTTATAGAGTGCATTTGAATTTTACTACCTGCATATAAACGCAGCATTAAATTAATAGCATATAAAAATTAATCACATTAATGTATAATAATAGCAAATAAAATTTGAACAAAGAAATATTTACATTATTTTTATTATTTCTTTAAATTCAACTTAAGCAATCAGCATGTTTTAATATTTCCCCTATGTAGTGCTCAAAAGTATAATTGTAAGGTTGGAGTGCTGAAGCCCACCTCATTAACCTTTGATTATTTTCAGCATTTGTTTTCAACTATACCAGGGGACACTCTTTTTCAGTCGCTCCATATTTTTTTCTGGACCGGTGAATTTCCAACTTAAATATAAAATGGGACGTTCCTCTCCATTTTTCCATAGAGCAAAAACCCCACCCACTCCTTTATCCGACGCATCAATTAGGACAATGAATTCTCGTTTGCAATCAGGGACATGCAGAAGAGCACTTTCATTCGTTAATTTCTTTTTAACGGCTTGGAAAGCTTCTTACATTTCAGTCGTCCAGTCTATCTTTTCTTTTCACATTTTTTCCCTATAAAGCTCGAGTAAGAGGTTCTACTATAACAGCGTAATTCGGCAGTTAATGCGAACAATTGCTAATTAACCCTAAGATTTCTCTAATTTCAGTGTTGGTTATTTACCAGCATTTACCATAAGGTATAACCAGGGGTTTAAAGATTCCGAAAGTGGTTTCAAATGTTTCATATCTTTGAGGTCTTGGCGTCAAATGGATCTGCCAATATCCCTTGGTCAGATGTACGACCGTTATAAATTTTGCGGCTGCCACTAATTTGACTCTTTTCTCAATATTTGGTAAGGGAAAGTATTGTGTGGGGGGTCAAGGAGTTAAGCTTTCTGTTATGTATACAGGTGCTAGGATACCTTCCCGGCACTTACAAAGAGAGGTGAAACAAAATCAGACTCCGCAATTTCTATTATCATGAGCTCTAATATACGTTTTAATTCGTGTTTAGGTATTTCTTTCTATCTTGGGGAGGTTCCTTAAGGTTTAATCTGAAACGGTTAATATCATGATTCGGTTATTATCATGAGCTCATGAGCATCGGTTATTATCATGAGCTCTAATATACGTTTTAATTCGTGTTTAGGTATTTCTTTCTATCTTGGGGAGGTTCCTTAAGGTTTAATCCGAAACGGTTAATCTACATTATGTTCGGTTAGATCCGTGCAACCTGGATTATTCGAAAATAATTTCCTGTGTTTATTGATTAAATTTCCTAGCAGCTCAATTTGAGTGGGCTTAAATTTCTCTATGAGCTCATTTTCCGTATGATTTCTGAGAAATCAAGTACATCTGGTGTGGCAATTGAGTAAGAGATTTCTAAATCCGCATCTAACGATTCCTGATAAGACATTAACAAATTTACAAATTCTACACGCCGGGGATATGGTTTCAGGAAAATTTACGTGATAGATATGAGAGCTTTCTCTTCTTCTAGAAAATTCATCATCCAACCCTGATCGAGATTCAAAAGTGATTTATTATAAATTACCTTTTCATTTCGCCACTTGACCTGAAATCTATAAAGATTTCTTCTTCGGCAGTTGAGTTCCTTTCTGCAGAATTTCGAAATGGATCCCCGACCCACTCGTAACTTGCAATCAAGTTGTCCTCAGCAAGAAAGTACTTTTTGCATTATTATTGCATTCAATGTATTTTATTGTATGAGAGGGGGGGGGGTGTGGAAAACTATGTTGGGACTCGGGTCGCTAGTATTGAAAGTTTGAAAAGCACTGGATTAATCGTGAATGAAAGGTTTTAACGCTTGCTGCTTATGAGCGTATACATAAGATATTATTATTATTAAAATATTTTTCTATTTTCTTTAACTATTCCAATGTTTAGCAATTGTATTTCTAAACCTTTGCTCATTCTACACTTTCTAGTAGCTATGAGCATTATAATGTAACACGATAGAGATGAGTTCGGGCTCATTTTTGAAAGCCCGAACCTGAGCGATAGTATTTAAGTCGAACCTGAGCCCGAAATTTCAGCTAATACTTAAATAAAAGTCAATTACTTCATTGATAGAATATCATAAATTTTACAATTTGTGCAAATAAAAGACAAATATAATAGCAAACTCAATGCACTTTCTAATTCTTTATATTCAAATTTATCAAATAATAATAATTGTTTATGTCACCCATGAATCCCTTTTAAAAATCTTTTTACAAGGAGT
The DNA here is from genome assembly GCA_038373885.1 of Cheiracanthium punctorium. NCBI lineage: Eukaryota > Metazoa > Arthropoda > Arachnida > Araneae > Cheiracanthiidae > Cheiracanthium > Cheiracanthium punctorium. Next base: position 269,484 of record JAWZYV010013037.1, read on the forward strand.
ATGTTCTATAAAGGAGAAATTTCTCACGAGCCCGAATATAATCGTGAATTACAGAGCCTGAGACCAGTTCGGGCTTGGGCCCGGGCTGAACCTGTCTCATCTCTAGTACGTGAAAGTTTCATTTTTTTAAATTGATAGCATTGTTATTTCACTTTGTTGATTCACCATATTTCAATTTTTTTTCTTATTTTTCTCATATCTCTATACTTAGGTTCCATGCTACTTTTAATGTCACCCTTGCTTTTTATCACTTTATGATGTGCTGTTATATACGTTTAGTAACTCGCACTAAAGATTATTATTATTACAATAATCGTCTCTTTGCTCAGTACTTGAATGTTACTGATGTTTTCTTTTCTTGTATTTGTATGGTTCTATAGTTCTTTCCGTGTTCCTTCTTCAATTATGTTTTTTTTTTTTTACTAAGTGTCATATAAGAGTCTCAGTGGCCTGTCAAATCAGAGTATTGCAAAATACATTTTGAATGCGGTTCAATGGTAGAGCTTGGAATATATTCTAGCAAATTAGTTCTGAAGAAATAAAAGTCTAGGTCGGAAATAAATATGCACCTTATATTTTTGTCTGGCTAGTTAAATCTGTATTTCGTTCTACCTAATATCATATCTATTTTGGAACTGTACTGTTGATCTGATGTACTACACATGACTGTGTAACCTTAAATAAAAGTTTCCGGCTATGACTACGACTACCTGTACTTGTTTTTTGCCACCTTGTATTATATATACGTAGGTGAGGCCGAGTTTCTTCAGGCTTCTCCAAGACACCTAAAAGGCATTTATGGCATAAAACGTTTAATAACAAATTAAAAGAATACAAGTTAAAAATACGGTTAAAATAACGAACAGAACCATAAAATGAGCATGGATCAAGATGCCAAAACAGCTGTAGGCCTCAGTTTTCACCGTCGACATCCAATTACCCCCATTTATCGTTCAGGTATATCTGCCCTCGGATCTCTTCGTCAGTTGTCTGCTTCGCTGCTTTCGGCTTCCGATCCCTGCATCTCCCTCTGTATTCGGTAGAGCGCCTTTTACAGGAGAGTCCGTGATGACGTCATACTGAAAGGAAGTTGCTTCTTCTGCATATATATATATTACACTTTTATTTTGAGGCAACACCGGTTTTCACTTACTACAATTTTTAATTTTGGCAACACTTTATGCTCGCCTTCTATGTGCTTGCTACCACTCCAGAATGGTATGTCGATTTTTCAGTGTTTTTTCTATTATTTTGATTTCTTATTGCTTTTCTTTTTTTCTTGCTTTTCTTTTTCTTGCTTTTCTTTTTTCTTCAGTGTGGTTTTATGTGCTTCAAGATTAGCCCATGCAAGTTTTTCGGTCAATAAACATTTTTAACAGGTGCCGACTTGAGAGAGAATGTGAAAGATGAAAGCCATTATCGGACTTTGGATAGCGATGCTTTTCTGATTGTTGTTAGTCTCTTGGTCTTCGTGCATTATTAGAACCATTTGATAATAATACTTGACAGTTTATTATTAATAAGTGATCAATTCATAGAATTCGACAAATTAAAAGAAAGGAATTCTGGCTCAGGTCAGCACGGGTTAATTTCATCCTACTGAAATATTGCATGTGAGTTAATCTGATCAAAAGGAACAGTTTTAGGGGCCGGGTAAAAAAAATTCAGAAAAAAAATTGTTTGACCTGAAATGCGGGGCACCCTATCAGCCATTGGAGCTGCCATGTTTCTTCTCAGGTGATCACGTGGTCTTGACGTAAGTTGTCAATAAGCGAGTATGTTTCTCTCTTGACCAAAGGACTGGGGCATGCGCATTTTTGGAAAACTACTGTTAAGATATGCAATTTAGGACCGGGTAGTGTCCGTTCCGATTGTATTTTTGCTTGTCTTGTATGTTTTACTTTGTTGAACAGTAAATCAAATAAGTTTTAGTCCAAGGACAGTCTCGTCAATATTTAAATGCAGCGAAAACGCTTCATATGTATATATACCGGGTGTTCCAAAATTGACCGGTATATTTAAAAAATCGATAAAAACTAAACGGGCAGCCATAGAAATAAACCGTTTGTTGCAATATGGTTGCACAACAGTAAATTTTCAGGCAGACAAACTCAAAATTATTTACAATTTTCAACAACAGATGGCGCTGCAGGCAATTTGAAAGGTATAGAAGAAAACGCAGTCTGTGAGTTCGACGTGCGGATAGGAGCAGATGGAATCCTAACAGAAAAACTTAGACTTTTATACAAACCAGTTTGATAGGGGAAAACACGCGCCCGCGCAGGGAGAAATGCATTAGAAGATGGGTTCGCGGGGAAAAGTACTTGGACGTTTTTAAGCAAGGGTCGCACTGCCTATTTATTAGTCGTGCGACCTGTTCTCGTTTTTATTTATTTTCTTTTGGTAATTGAAATGAAAAAATTGTCACAAATGTATTTATTATATATTATGTATGTATACTTAGAAGTTTTTAAGCATCGGTTACATGGCCACAGGGACAGATCTACACGGGGCACAGGGCACAGATACTTTTGGGGGCCCCTGGACAAAAATTTTCTGCAGAATATTACTTAATTAAACTAAGTTAAAACCAATTATCATCCCTAAGTTAAGCATACGTAAACATTTACAAATCGGTAAAACCCAGGTAGCACACATACGTTGGGGCAACGTTGAAATGATACGTTGGCTTACGGTTATCCAACGGTTGGCAACTGGTTATTTCTTACGTTGGGCCAACGTATGCTCTAACGTTTTGCCAACATATTTCCAACCGTTGGGCTAACGTATGAATGCATACGTTGGGCTAACGTATAAATACATACGTTGGGCTAACGTATTAATGCATACGTTGGGCTAACGTATTAATGCATACGTTGGGCTAACGTATTAATGCATACGTTATGTTAACGTATAAATGCATACCTTGGGTTAACGTGTAAATGTATACATCTGGACAGCGTAAAATCTGTATGTTGTCACTCTATTATCCAACTGTTGGAAATTGGTTATTTTTAACATTTAGCTTTCATAATTGTTAACCGTTACATTTATAAGTTAGTTTCATATTTTAGGCCAATGCAGAAACCTTGGATAATTATATCTGACGAATATTTGACAAATTGATGTGCTATTTCATAACATTTCTATAGATATATGAAAAACTGTCAAATTTGAAATTAAAGTTTTTAATTATTTTACTAACAGCAAATGCAGTGACGGATTCAGATAAGTTTTAAGGGACGGCAGATATGTAGAACGAAGCATATTATCAAATAGTCACATTTTTTCTTTCATCAAATATGGTTCCACTTCAACAGTGGGTTTCTGTGCGCTTAGGAGGAGGGCGAGCGGACACCCCACCCCCCTAAAAAGTACTTTTGTCGACAACATCGTCAGTTGCCAAAGGACTGTCAGCAAATTTCAGCTTTAATCACCAATCTGTAAAATGCTCAGTGTATAAATTACCAGTTCTGCCGACAGTTTATTATAAGTTATACTATATCATGAACATAGTCTTGTTACGATTTTCCTTTTAGTGATTTTTGTGCCAGTACAAGTCCCTTTTGTCCCCTCATGCCAACTTAATTCCAGATCATGTAATGTAGTGTGTATTTAAGGCAAACATGCACATTAAGTATCTGCCTGGGGTGGGGGGTGCCTCGGGTGAAGGACTTTTAGGAGATTTAATGCGTATTCACACTACATCTGGAGGAAACCGCCCAAGAGGCCAGATAATCGGTGTATATTTTTGAAAGAATATTGGTATATATCGTCAGAAAATTTTGTCTTTACACCCCACTCCCAACATTTTTGCTTAAAACCGGCTCTAGTCCCGTCACTAACAGAAATGTGTTATTTTCAAATAGTAAACGATCTGTCAAGTTACAATCATTATATTAATCTGTAGAAAACTAACCTATTTTGCACTATGAGGAAAATTAATATTGCAGGTGCAACTTATGAACTGTTTAAAAAAAAGGCGGGGGGAGAGATCGGAAGCAGGAAAATATTTAGAAGGTCCTTTCAGAAGCTATCCTTTACAGTTTTAGAGAACCAGGACGGCAGGCAAACAAAATCATAAAACCTTTTTGAATTAATTAAAAGAAAAAACATATTACGTAAAGGAAAGAATGCTTATTTTTTGAAATATGATTCACATCCCTCCTTCTCCTTTGATAGTTACTTCTGTAAAGTGTCCCTCAAAACCTCTGAAAATTTACTCAATTGAAACTTTTGTAAGGAGGCTTAATCTCTTTTTCTTTTTTTTTAATATTCATGTGGGGAAATCCAATAGGAGTATAAAGTCACTGAAGAATGTCACAGAAATCATTCTTTACTAAAATATTTATTTATTATTTTTTACATTTATTTCAATTTACGTAATTTTTTAGATTCTTAATTTTTAGTTTGCCCGAATAAAATTGGTATGGAATACAATGACATTTCGTAGTTCTATTTTTATTTTCATTTAACTGTAGATACTGACTGCAAAGTAAAAGAAAAAAAATATTGCATGCGTAATGCATATGCATTACGCATGCAAGTATCAACACACGGGTGCATCTATATTATCTGATTATGAGAAAGATATCAGTACAACAGAATGTATTAGTGATGCTGCTTACACGCTATAGCACATAAAATGAAAAAAGTCGTTGATGGTACACAAAAAAAAGTTACGACGCGTCCCGCATAATTACCATTGCAGAAAATTTTGAAAAAAAAAAAAGAGAGAGAGAGAGAGAGAGAACTTTTTTACTAAAATACGAACTAAAATACGCAGTAGAAGAGACTTGTCAAAGCAATAAAAATGTTTTTTCTTCCAGTACTCTCAAAGAGTATTTGATTGCATATAGATCATGTATTTTTCTCCATAAAATTTGAGTCCTGTAGCATATAACAGGTGTAGATACAAAAATCTCTTCTAAAATAATAAATAAATAACAAAATGAAGTTGGTAAATATAGGTATATATATGAACTGTAAAGTACTATAACACATTTGTAAAATATTAAAATAACTGAATTCTTAAAACTGTAAAATATTTTATACATACCTTTAACAACAAAACAATTTTGATGCACAAATTTAAATCCTTGTTGTTGATTAACCACTGTGAACCAACGAGATTTCAAAATTGAAGTAGTGTTAGTTTAATAACTACTTCTAAATCTGAAATCTCATTAGTCATTATAATCTTGAAAAATATAAGCACAGCTCAAGTTGATTTTTTTTTCAGAATAATCTTATTAGGAGAAAACAATTGTGTCCAATTTTACCTTCTCGACTGTTGTACAACTATGAGCAAATAAAACTTTATTTTTAAGCTGTCTAGCATTGTTTAGTAATCCAAAACGCATCTTTTAATAAGCACTGTGCAATTATTATATATTTATTACCATAGCTGCATAGTAAGTTGTTTGTTTACATACTTCGAAGATCGTTAGGCTTATGGACAATCGAACTATAATCAATGCATCAATATTAATAGTTATCGTGATTCAAGTTACTACGAACCTATGCAACGATTAAAATTCACAGAAATATAGCTGAAAAGATAAATATTCGTTTCAGATTTCAACTATCAATCACTTTATAAAAGTGTATCAACACATCATAACAAGCAATCTCGGAAACGGAACGGCGAACGGACATGAATCTATCGCTTCCCGGTTTCCTGAATGTGTGTCTCTGCGCATGCGCAATGATACGGTTGCCCAACACAGCATTCAGCCATCCGATGGCCAACGGTTGTTTACCAACGGTTGCCCAACACAACCTTTAGCCAACAGAATACCAACATTTCCATATGGACATCCAACATTTGCCCAACGTAACAACCTTGTGCCAACCACGTGCCATCAATAACCCAACGTATGTGTGCTAGTTGGGAATGTCACGACAGGTACCACTTATATGAATTTTTCGATTTTGAAATATTTTTATGGGTATTTACGGCCGTCACACACCTTTGAAAACATAAAAGGAGGAGCATGCTGAGGTGTCTGAACGATTTTGCGAATATCGAATGCATAATTTTTAGCATTACAATTTACATTAAATTAAAAATTTTGAATATTTGTGATGAAATGCAGTAATCAGAAATTTTTCTCTTGAGTGATAATTTTAGTAGTTATTATAATTACATAAAAGGAAGTTTTGGGGGCCCCTAAAAATCGGGGGCACAGGGCACGTGCCCCGAATGCCCCCCATTAATTCAGTCACTGCATATATATCCCCCCTTGCCCCCCCCACCGAGTTATGAAGCAACAAATATTTTGACGTAAGTCACTTTTCCACATTCAAATATGTCCCGTTACGGTGAACCGTTAGGGAACTGTATAAATATCGAAATTTTAAATTATAGGTTTTAATTTAATTTTCTGGCATAATGCGGAGAAAAAAGAAAAACTAATTTTAGAATACTAATCTATAAGCAGAAGGTTATAGCCAGGCTCTAGAAAAATTTATCTGGGGTCTTTCGAAAATCTTTTCTCTAAATGAAGTAACAGAATTTTAGTAATTTGTGTAAATAAAAAAAGTTTTGTCGAAACAATGAGAAATTTATTAAAGAGATAGAACATCTAAGCTTATTGAGTATAAAAAACGAATGATGATGTTTAATACTAATGAATACACTGAAATGGTGTTACTACGGAGAATTTCATCGGAATAAGCGAGAGGCTGCGAAGCAGTATGCTATAAAATTTCTGAATGACAATCACCCATCCGCTAAACAATTCCAAAGGTAGTGACGCGTTTAAGAAAAACCGGTAGCGTTTTAAATCGTAAAAAGATCAAGAAGCATCATGTATTTATAAAGCACGTGCATGTGGAAGATGTCCTGGGATATGCTCTCGCTGATCCACAGTCTAGTGTAAGAAGCATTAGCGAAGTATGTGGTGATTCTAAATCGCAAGTATGGAATATTTAAAGTACATATGGTTCATATCCATATAGCCCCATTTAGGTACAAGATTTATTGCTTGAACGTAGTTTGATTTCTGTAATTTCATTTTGAATAAGCAAAGTGATAATATAAAATAAATAAAAACTTTGTGAAAAAAACACACATAAAAGGTTACTTCAAGGCGTAACGATCGTTTCGACCAAAAATTCGTTCGGTCTTCTTCAGACAAACCCTTCCTTCAGACAGAGCAGAGGGAACTCAATCTTTTTCAGTTCCCTCTGCTCTGTTTGACGGAATGGTTTGTCTGAAGAATACCGAACAAATTTTCGGTCGAAGCGATCGTTACGCCTTGAAGTAACCTTTTATGTGTGTGTTTTTTTTTTCACAATGTTTTTATTTATTTTATCTTATAACACCAGTTTTTTGAGTGTTTATTTTCAAAGTGATAATATGTCATTCGTTAGTGACATTACGTTTACCCTTGAGTGTCTACAAGACAGGGTGTTATAAATACACAAAATTGTCACTATTGGTCTCTGCAAAAACCGTATATAATTCGCCCGAACGGACATCAAGTGCGTTGATCGATAAATGTTTGGTGCGGCGTATGGAAAGAGACTGTAATTGGGCCATTTTTTTCGATGGTGCTTTAACATCCGAAAGATATGCACAGATTTTAGAGGGCTCAGTGACTGACTTCTTAGACGAGTGTATTTCACTACAAGATCTGTCACAAATGTGGTTTCATTATGATGATGCTCCAGCACATAAATCACTAAAGCCTCGTACTGTTCTAACAGAAACATTTGGAAATAATACAATTGGCTACGGCGGTCCTGTTGAGTGGCCTCCAAGATCACCAGTCTTGAATCCCATAGATTACTTTCTCTGGGGTTTCTTGAAAAATAAAGTATATTAAAAAGAATCAAAATGTCCATCAGACTTACTAAATCGTATATGTGTAGCATGCAGATGTGCAACGCCGAGTATGCAACGCAAAGTACAGGAAGAGTTTTTGCCACGGGTGCATGTTTGTATTGCAGCCGAAGGAAGCTACTTTGAGCAAATATTACGCTAATAGAATTTGTAATATTATTTTAAGTTTCTAAAATTGCACATATTCGTATTTTAAAATGTTTGATATTGTGATTTAATATTTATTGAAACACTAGCCGCCAACGGCTACTAGTTGGTTTGCCATCTTACTAAATCTTCTTCTGAGAGAATCCTATTCCTAACCGGCTTACTTGGCACTGATATCTCTCAGATTCTGAATGGAATTTAAAATTAAGATGGTTACAAACAGGAGCGGCCCTACGGGAAGTGTCGCCCCAGCTAATATTAAAAAAAACTCTCCCTTTTATGCTCTACTTAGTTGTTTTTGAGTTCGAAATGAAGCCCCTTCCAAGCCGGCGCCTAGATGCGATGCTTACCGTGTCGGGCCGCCATTGGTAAAATAAGATGGTTAAATGATAAAAAACTACAAAAAGGAACAAATTATTTTCGTCCTATATTAATTCCGAAGAGCTTCTGGATATATTGGCCTTTATCAAAAAACGGAAAAGAAGAAAAAAAAAGTAAGAGAATCCGAAACAATTTCAGATTTTAAAAAAGCACTAAAGTGCTATATATTAAAAGTGTATTATAATCCATGGGTCTTCCCTATTTTCGTTCCTTATTTCATCAAGATGGAAAATATATCACTATTCATAAGTGTGATTAAACAAAATTAAAACTGATATTTCTAACATCCTTTTTCTGGAGGTAATACATTCGAAATAGATAAGGAAAAATGGACAATTCCAACTGAATGAAAATTTCCAAAACTTAGTCTCAGGTGTATTCATAAACCAAGTAGCACACGATCATCCCAAAATCGCACATCAACCATTTTATTTTTCGACAAATTAAAAAGTTGAACATTTTAGTCTCGGAAAATTTCCAAATCCTATTTTCTTTTAAGTATAAAATATTTCATTCCTGCTCTGATTTCACATGCACACGAAATTTTAATTAAAAAACAACCTTACAATAAATCTAAACAAAAAAATCTTTATTCTTTTATTTTTACTTTCAGAGTCTGAATCATTTAATAAACATGCCAAATATGGCGACCTATCTTATACCATGCTTAAATTCTCACTCATTCCACAGCGGGGTTACTATTTTTAAATGGTGGAGCAAAAATTAGCCTTTTGTTACACGTTTATTATCGATATCTCCTAAAATAATTCGAATTTCGAAAAAATCGCTTCGAGGTATGTCGGGACTCGTTTAGGAGAATTTCCATACAAAATTTGGTAGGTCTACGATCACCCATCTGCGAGCTACGCGAGGTGCAGACAAGCAAACAAACTAACTGACTAACAAACGGACAGTTTACACATTGCTTTATTTATATGGATTTAATGCCCTTGTTTTTTTATTTTATGTTATTTAACACAAGTTCATTTAAAAAAACTCTTTAAAAAATTCTATTTTCAGTATATATATATATTATATATATACCGGGTGTTTAGAAATTGACCGGTATATTTGAAAAATCGATAAAAACTAAACGGGCAGCGATAGAAATAAACCGTTTGTTGCAATATGGTTGGAACAACACTAAATTTTCAGGCAGACAAACTCAAAATTATTTACAATTTTCAACAACAGATGGCGTTGCAGGCGATTTGAAAGGTATAGAAGAAAACGCAGTCTGAGTTCGACGTGCGGATAGGAGCAGATGGAATCCTAACAGAAAAACTTAGACTTTTATACAAACCAGTTTGATAGGGGAAAACACAGGCCCGCGCAGGGAGAAATGCATTAGAAGATGGGTTCGTGGGGGAAAAGTACTTGGACGTTTTTATGCAACGGTCGCACTGCCTATTTATTAATCGTGCGACCAGTTCTCGATTTTATTTTTTTTATTTTTTTTTCTTTTGGTAATTGAAATGAAAAAATTGTCACAAATGTATTTATTATATATTATGTATGTATACTTAGAAGTTTTTAAGCATCGGTTACATGGCCACAGGGACAGATCTACACGGGGCACAGGGCACAGATACTTTTGGGAGCACTTGGACAAAAATTTTCTGCAGAATATTACTTAATTAAATTAAGTTAAAACCAATTATCATTTCTAAGTTAACCATACGTAAACATTTACAAATCAGTAAAATATCACGACAGGTACCACTTATATGAATTTTTCGATTTTGAAATATTTTTATGGGTATTTACAGCCGTCACACAACTTTGAAAACATAAAAGGAGGAGCATGCTGAGGTGTCTGAACGATTTTGCGAATATCGAATTTATCGAATGCATAATTTTTAGCGTTACAATTTACATTAAATTAAAAATTTTGAATATTTATGATGAAATGCTGTAATCAGAAATTTTTCTCTTGAGTGATAATTTTAGTAGCTATTATAATTACATAAAAGGAAGTTTTGGGGGCCCCTAAAAATCGGGGGCCCAGGGCACGTTCCCCGAATGCTCCGCCGTAAATCACTCCTTGCATGGCCAATTAATTGTGCAGTTTGTTCTCTCTCTTTTTTTTCTTGTGTTTTGGTAATTAAAATTAATAATTTGATTTGATTTGGGATTTTTGTTAATTGAGATCCTTAACCAGGCGGCTGTCGTCTCGATTGTTCCGAAGAGAAATTAATAATAGTTACAGATGGATTTATTATATATTTATAAATACATATATATGTGTCTTAACGATTGTTACTATAAAGTAATCTATTTTCTACTTACATATATGAAAATATCAGTGACGTGGCTACTGGGGGGGGGTTATAACCCCCCTTACCCCATGAGTAACTTTTTGTCATACAAAATGCATTTTCTTTACGCATACACAACATATGTATACAGCACATTACGGTACATGAATTGCAGTAGTCGTAACCACCCCTCCCAGAAAATTTCTGCCTACGCCACTGGAATATATTAATATTTTTTTACTTACTATGTACAATAGCTTAAACTTAATAATAACTTGAGGTCACAATTATTTTAACTAACTTTAGTAAAAAGGATGCCAATAAATAAAAAGAAATAAATCAGATTACAACCACTTCCTAAAAAAGTTCATACATTTTTTTTTTCATTTTTAAAATAATGGTTACGCTTACGTCTGTAACGAGTCTCTTAAAGTTTGTGCACCCTTCTCCTTCTGTGTCAATCGTAGCATTTGGACAATCGGGAAGGAACGACTATCAGGGTTGAGGAATTAAGAATATTAAGATAAACTTAGAGAATTTGAAGCCAAAATTATTTAAACTACTGTTGTAATTGCATATATTGAGTCTTTCATACAGCATCAAGGTATTGAGTCTTTGGTACTGCTGAGACGCAACGTGTGCGTTTGGGCCATCGGGGAGCAACGACGATCAGGGAAGGAGAATCGCAGCCACCGACGTTTCTGTTTGATAATAGGTAGCAGTAGAAACAAAGACAATAAATTATATTTTCATTCTGCCGTTGGAGTGTAATCTATGAGACCTATTTTGTTAACTTCTGTTAAAGTGCTTTAAATACTACACTCGCTACATTCCTGGCAGACTCTTTTTTAACAAACCCCAATCATTGCACGAACTCCAAAAACTATTTATTGCTCGTGAATTTTTGCGTTAACAAGATGGTTGCCTAACCTTGTTTGTGTTAATAAGGTTCAGCAGTATAGGCACGCTATAAAAAATACTGGTACTAGGATACGCCCAAATATTTTCTATCTTATGATTAGTTGCATTAAACAATATATTTACAATAAAGCTGGTGATGGAGACAGGGGAATGAGAGGGATCCCGTAGACATCGAAGGTCTGCGCTTAGTATATTGAATAATTTCGAGTTTTATAAAACGAAAAATAAATAAATAAATAAAAATAAACCAACTTTAATTCTAGTAAAAGTAAGTTTCCTTCTACCTCAAAATAAGTCTTCCAAATAAAATTAATTTATCACCGAGGTACTGAGCAAATTATGCGTTCATCTCAGATGTTGGAACTATCATCTTATTTATCTATCCTATCTCATCTTATTATTATAGTATATTCCTCTTATCTAACTAAAAAGTCAGTGGTTACGATTCTCCTTCCCTGATTGCCGTTGATCCCCGACTGCCCAAACGCACACGTTGGGTCTCAGCTGTACAGAAGACCCAATTATGTTGATGCTGCACGAAAGACTTAATATATGCAATTACAACAGTAGTTTAAATAATTCTGGCGTCAAGTTCTCTAAGATTATGATCTGGTAATATTCTGATTTCCTCAACCCTGATAGTCGTTGCTTCCCGATTGCCCAAATGCAACGATTGACACAGAAGTAGAAGGGTACACTAACTTTAAGAGACTCGTTAGAGCCGTACGTTGAAAAGCGTAACCATTATTTTAAAAATGAAAAAAAAGTGTATGAACTTTTTTAGGAAGTGGTTTGTAATCTGATTTCTTTCTTTTTATTTATTGACATCCTTTTCAATAAAGTTAGAGGCCATTGCAATGATAGTTAATATAATTGTGACCTCAAGTCATTATTAAGTATAAGCTATTGTACATAGTAAGTAAAAAAAATATTTTTATATTCCAGTGGCGTAGGCAGAAATTTTCTGGGAGGGGTGGTTACGACTACTGCAATTCATGTATCGTAATGTGCTGTATACATATGTAGTGTATGCGTGAAGAAAATGCATTTTGTATGACAAAAAGTTACTCATGGGGGGAGGGGTGTAATAACCCCCCCAGTAGCCACGCCACTGATATTTTCATATATGTAAGTAATAAATACATTATAGTAACAATCGTTAAGACACATATATATGTATTTATAAATATATAATAAATCCATCTGTAACTATTATTAATTTCTCTTCGAAACAATCGAGACGACAGCCGCCTGGTTAAGGATCTCAATTAACAAAAACCCCAAATCAAATCAAATTTTTCATTTTAATTACCAAATACAAGAAAATGAAAGAGAGAACAAACTGCAAAATTAATTGGCCATGCAGGGACTGATTTACGGCGGGGCATTCGGGGCACGTGCTCTGGGCCCCCGATTTTTAGGGGCCCCCAAAACTTCCTTTTATATAATCATAACAGCTAGTAAAATTATCTCTCAAGAGAAAAATTTCTGATTACTTCATTTCATCACAAATATATAAAATTTTCAATTTAATGTAACTTGAAACGCTAAAAATTATGCATTGGATTCGACATTCGATAAATTCGATATTCGCAAATTCGTTCGGACACCTCAGCATGTTCCTCCTTTTATCTTTTCAAAGGTGTGTGACGGCTGTAAATACCCATAAAAATATTTCAAAATCGTAAAATTCATATAAGTGGTACCTGTCGTGGCATTTTACTAATTTGTAAATGTTTACGTATGGTTAACTTAGAAATGATAATTGGTTTTAACTTAATTTAATTAAGTAATATTCTGCAGAAAATTTTTGTCCAGGGGCCCCCAAAAGTATCTGTGCCCTGTTCCCCGTGTAGATCTGTCCCTGTGGCCATGTAACCGATGCTAAAAACTTCTAAGTATGCATACATAATATATAATAAATACATTTGTGACAATTTTTTCATTTCAATTACCAAAAGAAAAAAAAAGAAAAGAAATAAAAACGAGAACAGGTCGCACGATTAATAAATAGGCAGTGCGACCCTTGCTTAAAAACGTCCAAATACTTTTCCCTCACGAACCCATCTTCTAATGCATTTCCCCCGGCGCGGGCGCGTGTTTTCTCCTATCAAACTGGTTTGTATAAAAGTCTAAGTTTTTCTGTTAGGATTCCATCTGCTCCTATCCGCACGTCGAACTCAGACTGCGTTTTCTTCTATACCTTTCAAATCGCCTGCAGCGCCATCTGTTGTTGAAAATTGTAAATAGTTTTGAGTTTGTCTGCCTGAAAATTTAGTGTTGTTCCAACCATATTGCAACAAACGGTTTATTTCTATCGCTGCCCGTTTAGTTTTTATCGATTTTTCAAATGTACCGGTCAATTTTGGAACACCCGGTATATATATATATATATATATATATATATATATATATATATATATATATATATATACTTGTACATTATATGTGAGGCCCGAGCCCCCTTGGTTCAAAACCAGGCAGTGTCCGCCGACCTAATCGTTTGTAGTTTTCGGTGGTTTCCTCCGAAACTTAGCGTAGATACGGTTTAGGACAGCTTACAAAGACCCCCACAAAGGGCATTCCAATGGAGATGAATTCGGAGTTATTATTTTGAAGTCCGAGATCGAGGACTTTTAATTCGAGCCCGTTCGAGCGATATTGTTTAAGTCGGAGCCCGAGCCTAAAATTTCAGATAATATATATATAAGTCCATTACTTCATTGATAGAATATCATAAATTTCGCCGTTTGTGCAAATTAAAGACAAATATAATACAGCCCGCCCGAGACGGGGTCCCCGGGAGAGAAAGAAAGCTTCTTCATGAGGTGTCTGGGTGGTGGATTTTGTGACGTCACAGTAAAGGATGGGATTTTCCGCGTTTTGCATGGAGTCGTATGGGGAAGATCAGTTAATTAAATGCTAAAAATCGCTGTATTTTCCTTAGACATGGTCCAAACAAATTATGTTATTTGTTTCAAAATACTACGTTCAGGAAAATATATTGTGTTTATTAAATTTATTTACAAATATACATATAATAAACGAGTTTGAAATGTCAAGACATTTTAAGATTTTTTTCAATTTTATTGAGCTATAAGCAACTGAACAGTGCTTATACCATTATCTTATTATTTTTATTAGTAGCTAGTTTTTTTAGTAATTTTGAATAATAAAACTCTTTAAACATTTATATGACACAGTACAAATAACTCTGATTATTTATAATATTTATTGATTCTACGTTATTTTAACAGAATTTATATATTTTTTCTTAATTAATGTTTTTAATTAATGTATTTAATTGTACTTTTAAAAACTAATTACTGAAAATTATAATAGTTGAAATATTTATACAAATTACTAATCATAATAAGTTATTTCTTGTGCTTTTTAAAATGTGCACAGAATCAAACAAAATAAAAATTGGTTCATTGGAATCTTCTAAGTGTACGCTTGATTTGAGTTCGCCCCCACTTATTTCAGTAAACATAATAAGCTTTATTCTTGTTGCGTCGTTGCTTAGTGGTGTGTTTTATCAATAAAGAATATGCGAACTTTGTATAAATGCAAAAATCTATAATTGAATCTTGGTTACAATAAGTAAATATTTACAAATATTACAATACATGAAGAAAATGATTCTGCACAGTGAGTATTGGCTAAGGAGCCAAAAGTTGTCGACCATCAGGTCGTGCGGTTGTAATGCGTATGTGTAGTGTCTATATAGTTCAGATTGTCTGTGAGTTCAAGTGACTGGAGCGCCACTCAAAGGGCGTCACTGGGTGCGTATGTGCGGGAACATATACTCCCACCCTATCAGGGCCTTAGTCCTGATATAAAGGAAGAGGTGAGAGCCTTGCAATAGTGCGCTTCAGAACACCGTTTTTGGTCTGTACTGAGGCAACTCGCACAACACCATCGTTGCCTGGATGCGTCTCAATGACACGTCCGAGCTGCCAAATGCCAGGAGGAACCCCATCTTCGTGAATTAAGACGATGTCGTCCTTCTTGATGTTTGGTTGTGGAGTCTACCATTTTTTGCGTTCTTGAAGGGAGCTGATGAAATCTCTCCTCCACCGCTTCCAGTAGCCTCGCTTGAGGTTCTGCAGGAGCTGCCATCGGTTAGTTGTTGTAATAGATGGATGATTGTCTGGGGGAGAAAAGAGAGTGTATCCTGAAAGGAAATGAGAAGGGGTGAGTACATCGATACAGTCAGGATCAGAATTTTTTACGTGGGTAAGAAGACGCTTGTTAAGCAATGCTTCTATTTGGCAAAGTAAAGTAGACAGTTCTTCGTAGGTCAGGAGTGTTTCGCCCATAACTCGTTTGAGATGAAATTTCACACTACGAATTCCCGCTTCCCAAATACCGCCAAAGTGAGGTGAGGCAGGCGGTATGAAGTGCCATTCAATAGATGAGCTTGAAAGATAATGAGCAGTCACTTCATTTTCTGGCAAAGAAAGCCAAAACTGCTGTATTTCGTTCAGTTTTCGTCGAGCACCTACGAAATTTGTAGCATTATCACTATAAATGTGACGTAGAGCACCTCGACGAGCACTAAAACGACGAAGAGCTGCTATGAACGCGTCAGCTGTTAAGTCACTGACAGCTTCAATGTGTACTGCTTTTGTGGATAAGCATATGAAGAAGGCTATGTAACCCTTTGTAGTCTTTGAGCCACGACCTGGACTGAATTTCAACGGTATTGGTCCGGCGTAATCAGTTCCACAGTAGAAAAAGGGTCTCTCGAGAGTTACTCGACACTTGGGTAAGTTACCCATTAGTTGGGTTTTGGTGGAGGCCTTAAATCTGTGGCACTTCAGGCATTTATTAATGTGCTTGTTTATGAGTCTCCTACCACCAATGATCCAATAAGATTGTCGGATGATATGAGCTAATAAGGTAGGACCGGCATGCAGATAAGCTACATGACGTTCTTTGATCAGCAGTTCACTGAATTTGTGTTCATATGGCAAAATGATGGGATGTTTTTTATTAAATTGCAACTCAGAGTTCTGCAATCGACCTCCCACCCGTAAGAGACCGGTTTCGTCCAAAAATGGGTGAAGAGAGCGCAATTTCCTTTTGTTTGAGAGGGATTCTTGATCTTTGATGCGTTTTATGTCGTCAAAAAATGACTATTCTGAAACGATCGAATGATTGTTTCTTCGGCAAACTTGATTTCTGGAAATGTGAGAGGATTGGAGTGTATTGCCAAGTTTTTGTCTGGATCTTTGCTATTTTCAACAGATATTTTGCAGTTTTTTATGAATCTCAGGCAGAATGCTAAAATGCGAATTATTCTAGATAACAAGGAGAATTTTCGAAATAAATTATCAATTAAATCATTTGATGTACTAATATGAAGAAAGATTGGATCAGATCTTTGTTCTGTTTTTACAACGTCATCTATCTCTTTATTGTTTACTTCACTCTTAGGCCAATTAGTTTCGTCTAGTCGAAGCCATTGTGGACCACTGAACCACAAATTGCAATTTGGAAGATATTTCGGATCAATACCGCGGGATGCGATATCTGCGGGATTTTCCTTTGTAGGTACATGTCTCCAATGTTTAATGGGAAGAACGTCCAAAATTTGGGAAGTCCTGTTAGCTACGAAAGTTTTCCACTTACTTGGATGAGCCGATAACCACGAAAGAACAACCTTGGAATCAGTCCACGCGAAAACCGAAACGTTGTTGTCTTTGAGCGTGTTTAATACTGACACAAACAGTTTTGATAGTAAATGGGCTGCACAGAGCTCCAACTTTGGAATGGATATCTGCTTGATGGGAGCAACTTTTGTTTTTGCGACTAGAAGTGTAGCTTTAGTAACTCCATTGTATGTTTGTCGACAGTAGATTACTGCCGCGAAAGCAAGAGATGATGCATCGGCAAAGCCGTGGAGTTGTACTTCGGAATCTGATGCCAGAGTGACAGATCTAGGAATGGAGATGTGATTGATTTCATTGAATGCTTCCTGAAATTTGTACCAATCATCAATTAGATGCTGCGGAATAGTTGTATCCCAATCACCTTTGGTGAGCCATAATTTCTGATAGAATATTTTAATCGAAACAGTGCAAGGAGAAAGTAACCCCAAAGGGTCAAATATGCGTGCGGATTCCGATAATGTGTGTCGTTTTGTTATAGGCGGTGTAAGTGCTAATGATGCCTTAAAAACAAAAGTATCAGTGCTTGGATTCCAAAATAACCCTAAAACCTTCGAACTGACGTTAGAATCAGGAGTTATTTCAAAGTTTGCATTGTTGGAAGATTGACCTTGAAATTCGGCAAGGAATTCTGGTGAATTTGAATTCCATTTTCTAAGGTTGAATCCGTGTGATTCAAGAAGAGAAGCAATTTTTTTGCACGTGGATATTGCTTCTTGTGTTGTGTGGGATCCCGCTAAAAGGTCATCCATGTATATGTTTTCTTGTAAAATTCGAGAAATGTTGGGATCTTCTGTGTAATCAAGAGCGATTTGTTTGATACAACGAGTGGCTAAAAAAGATGCTGGTGCTAAACCGTAAGTTACAGTTTTTAATTTGTAAGTGCGCATTTCATCTGTAGAATTGTACCTCCATAAAATTTGCTGATAATTTTGGTCTTCTTCTGATACTAAAATTTGCCTGTACATTTTTTCCACGTCAGCGGTGAAAACTATTTTGGGAAATCTAAAATTCATTAGAATATCAAAAATATCCCGTTGTATTTTAGGACCGACCCCTAAGATTGAATTCAAAGATAAACCGCTCGAGCTTTTGCACGAACCGTCAAATACTACCCTTAGCTGGGTAGTAGTACTGGATGGTTTGATTACTGCGTGATGCGGGAGAAAGTAATGTTGTAATTCGGAGTTATGGCATGCATTGCCATCTAGCTCCATGTGACCCAAAAGTTGATATTCACGCATGAAATCTTTGTATTGAGTTTCAAACTCTGGTTTATCTTTAAATTTTTTTTCCATTGCAAGAAGTCGAGAAATTGCTGCTGGTTTTGAACTGCCAAGCTCCGATTTAGATTTATAAAACGGTAGTTTTACGACAAACCGATTTTGTGTATTTGTTGTATACGTCTGTTGAAAATGTGTTTCCACAAATTCTTCTTCCAGTGTGAGCATTTTATTTTTGGACTGAGGAATATCCTCCAGCTCCCAAAATCTTCTAAGTTCTTTGCCAATATTTCTTTCGTAGATGTGGAGACTAGATACTGAATCAGTTTGCGTGCATTCGCTAGGCAATTTTCCCGAAACCATAAACCCGAAGATTGAATTCTGTGCGATCAGATTACCTTGAACACAATTTACTTGACCGGGAAGCAACAGAGAAAAAAAACACATCTGATCCCAAAATACAATCAATTCTGTTTGGAATATTGAATGTAGTGTCTGCTAACTGAATGTTTTTAAAATGCAATAAATGCTCTTCATTTATTTTCGAGCTCGGTAATGGAGCTGTCAATTTATCTAAAATATATGCGTCCACTCGGATCTTGACCTGCGAGTCATATGGAGAAAATAATTACATGTTTACACATCCTTTTGTGACCGAAATATTCCGGTCAGCTAGACCTTTTACTGGAAATCTAGCGTTTTTCCTCGCGATTCCTAATGAGTTAACTACACTCTCCGTGATAAAGGATGATTCACTGCCGGAATCGCACAAGACTCGAAGTTTATGGGCCTGGCCCGATGGATCATTTATTAATACGCAGGCTGTTGGTAGGAGCGAAGATTCTTTTCGATCCGTATTAATGAGTGAGTTATTTGCTTGTAGTATGTTTTGACTAGCCGCTTCTCCAGCTGGGCTGACGCCAGAAGCTTATGATGGCTGAGAGGCCTTTAAAGGGGTTGAAACTGAAGTGCGGAAAGTTTGGAAATTCTCGTGTAAGCTTGAGTGATGTTTTTTATCACAGTAATGACATGAATAAGGGGACAGGCAGGAGGAATTAGAATGTTTATCAGACAAGCAGTTGGTACATAACTTATTTTTGCGTACGAATTGATTGCGTTCTTTGATCGTCATTTCTTTAAATTTGCTACATTTAAAGAACAAGTGAAAGGGCATTTTTTTACACAACAAACATTTCGCTGCGTGATACACTGGTTTTGAAGCGTTAACCTTTGGGTTTTTATTTTGTGACTCATTATCACAGTACAATTCTAGAGAAGCGCATTTATCGTTAATAAATTCAATGAATTCTTCGAATGTGGGAAAATCGTTAACTGTATGTCGTGCCCATTCTTCGCGAGTTTTTGGGTCAACTTTCTGTAATAATATATAAATGAGCCAAATGTCTCTAGAATTAGCTTGTGTGTCTATTGATTTAAGCCCGCGAATTACCTCGTCGGAAACATCGGCAAGGCTTCGTAGATTAATAGCATTTGCCTGATTGAAAGCTGGTTGATCAAAAAATGTTTGAACTAAAGAAGAAATTATTTGTTTTTTCCGATCGTATCTATTCAAAAGCTTATCCCGGGCTTCTTTGTAACTAGCCTCGGAAATTGGAATGTGTTTGATTATAGCTGCAGGTTCGTCAAGTAATAGGCCTCTTAAATATGAAAATTTTTGAATGGTTGACAAACTATCATTATTATGAACTAATGATGTATATAAATCTTTTAATGAAGGCCAGTCTTTGTAATTGCCATTAAATGACTGAATATTCACTCTCGGTAGTTTAAAATTGTTGATTTGGCCGTTAGTATTAGAATTACTAGATGCAAAATTTGTAGTACTGATATTATTAATGCATAATTTTTCAAGAGCGTCTTGTAGTTTGGCTTTGGTTTCGTAATATTTATCTTCAAATTCTTCCATTTCTGATTGTTCTAGAGGAAGATTTGGGTCCGCTTTGTCAAAATCATTATATATTGATTCAAGTTTTTCGATCTTGTTGTTAAGATCATTTTTTTTTTGAATGTCTGATTTTCATTGTTGATGTAATTGTAAATGCGGGTCAGAGCTCCTTTCGCTCTGCCTCGGAGAATAACTGCGTTTTTTTCGGCATCTTCAGCTGTATTTATTGTTTTATTTTTGTCATCCATTACGCGTGTAATGGAAAGAATGCGAAATTACTTGCGATCAAAACCAAAGACAAACTATTGCAAAAGGAAAGAGTACTTATCTTTTTTCCAGTCCGTTCATCCGTTAATCTCGCCGGTGCCTCCAAGAAATGTTGCGTCGTTGCTTAGTGGTGTGTTTTATCAATAAAGAATATGCGAACTTTGTATAAATGCAAAAATCTATAATTGAATCTTGGTTACAATAAGTAAATATTTACAAATATTACAATACATGAAGAAAATGATTCTGCACAGTGAGTATTGGCTAAGGAGCCAAAAGTTGTCGACCATCAGGTCGTGCGGTTGTAATGCGTATGTGTAGTGTCTATATAGTTCAGATTGTCTGTGAGTCCAAGTGACTGGAGCGCCACTCAAAGGGCATCACTGGGTGCGTATGTGCGGGAACAATTCTGTTGTTATCCGCAATTATGGATATGATCTTAAAACCTGCGTTTCTTACATTCCTGATAAATTACTTTAGTCAATTCACACAGGTCTTTTGCAGTCATATTTAGAACAGGAAATAAGACAACAATGTCTTCGAAAATAGAGATCATACAGCTTTGGATGCTTTTCGCTTTTTGGGTGTTTTTATTTAAGCTAAATCCCGACAAAGAGCCATTAGCATAGTTGATTTGAGGCTGTATAATAATCTCATAGAGCAAAAGATCAACAGATACCTCATATGGCTCTAATTTTTCCGCCTTTTTCCGTAAAAAAAAAAGAAAAAAAACTTTTTCCTATATAGCTTCAATAGTATCTTCAATCTGTATATTAGATGAAAATTTTCGTAGATTTCTTTCATGGGGGTGACATAAAAATCCAAAATTATAAATTTCTCGATAACACGGGACTTTATATAAATGGAAAATGCCCATGCGATTAACTCAGGACTTTACTTCCTGGCGTAAGGATTTCTAAAAGTTAATTAAATTTGTTCTTCTAATAGTTTCAAGTTATGAAGCATAACTTCATCTATTTCAGCTTCTTTGTGGAAAAAGGAAGAGAACTGCTCTAAAATACATTCTAGTTTCAGTTTTGTTTTATTTTCATTTTGTCAATAAAACTAAGCAAATCCTTTATCTGGAAATATTTCCTTATTTCTTCTCTTTATCCAATTGTCCGGTTAAAATATGATCTTTAATCGATTATTATTAATAAATAATTCAAATGAAAAATCAGAAATTTTTTTAAGCTCGATGACAGTGAAGCGGGTGTTGTGTCAACATCCAACTTGTAATAATATACTGCAAATTCTTGCTGAATAAAGCACTGCCAGAGCTTTTAATATAATTTTCTCTGCTAGATCTTCAATACAATTGACCAAACCATTTTTTTTCTTAATTTTTTCAATCGTCGATTTTTTAAAAAATTGATTTTGTCTCCTTTCTTCTGGAATAACTCTTTTAACACATTAAGCGCCAAAGCTCCCATTACGGGAACATCTTTTATATATTTTTTTCTTAAAATATTTTAATGCAGATTACGAAATACACATTTTATACAAACATTTACACTATAGGGTGTGTTATATATTTTTATCGGAACAATATATTTTAATTTAATGTTTTTTTCTAATTTTTAAAAAAGTGAAATTTTGTCTTTATGACTGTCGTATATAAAACTTAAAAAAAAATAAAATAAATGGTCACTTAAATGTTTCAAGTAGAATGCATATTTAAAACCAGCATCTTGAAGAGCAACATTCTTAAAATCCTACATGAA
The DNA here is from genome assembly GCA_038373885.1 of Cheiracanthium punctorium. Lineage (NCBI taxonomy): Eukaryota > Metazoa > Arthropoda > Arachnida > Araneae > Cheiracanthiidae > Cheiracanthium > Cheiracanthium punctorium. Next base: position 291,835 of record JAWZYV010013037.1, read on the forward strand.
TAGATTCGTATGAAGGAATGTTATGAACGCTTATATTTCTTGTTCCCACATCGGAGCTTTGGCGCCCTCCCACTAGTTAGCATTTCCAGTTACTCTGTATTGGGTTCCTGGTCATTCTGGCATTCCTGGTAATGAGATGGCGGATTCTCTTGCCAGGTTGGGCTCTGGCTCTTTTTTTTGTTGGACCTGAGCCGGTTCTCGGTATCTCGAGTAAATGTTACAGGGATACTGTGTTTAGCCACTTTAGCAAGCTTCAGTATTCCAGCTGGCTTAAGTGTAATGGCCAGAGGCAGGCCAAAGAGATCAATCTTGGCTTTCTTGGTGTTAGATGCAAGGAACCTCTGTGTCTCAACGGGTCCAGTCTCCGTAGGGCTATTGGCCTGTTAACTGGGCACTGTTGCCTTAAAAGGCATCTTAACATAATGAAGGTTGTTGATGATCTCACTTGTCGGGGTTGTCTTCTTAAGGAGGAAACTGCTTTACACATCCTCTGTGAGAGTGAGTACTTCTCTGATTATAGGTTTGAGCATCTTGGGCGCCATGTCATTGAGCCCTGGGAGCTTCACAAAATGTCTGTTAGGTCTATGCTGATGTTCGCATCTGCTATTGGGCTCTTTTCGTAGGTCCTTTTCCATATAGCTTGGGGATGATACAATAGACCCATGGTCGCGGTGCCTGGCCCTTTTTGGGCCTCCCCTCCAAGTCATAAGTCATAGCATTTTCAGATTGATTTTGCTACCGTTCAACAATAAAGAAATGTTTGGCACTTCGCAGGCTGGTTTATTCGTACATTATAGTATCAACAACAAAAATAATTACTTTATATATACAGTTTTGAGCAGCATCTGCGTAAAAAAAGGAATTGCTGTATCCAAAATGGAGAAAGACATTTATCCCCATAACACGCCAAAGCTCCCGCTACGGGAACATGCTATATTTCCTAAATGCTTTGAGTTTAAAAAATATTTCAACTGTTCTATAATAGAGGCATGCAGTGTATGTAAAAAATGTGCATACATTTAAAAATTTCTATCAGATTCTCATAGAGGCGTTTAATGGGTTAATTTTTTTTAATAGAGTTTGATAAATATAACAAATTTGGGAAAATGCTGGGTGTTGCATTTGGCGCAAGTTCATATTTGTCTTTTTTTATAATAAAAAAAAAGAACGATCGGGCTTCTGAATTTTATTCTCTTTTATAATATCGTTCTCATTAAAATGTTTGATACAAACGTATGTATTTTTGTTAGGCGTCTAATTTTTTCTAGCAATCCTACGCATCCATTCCACCCTTTGTTCATCTTGCGTGAACCGGGGCCGTCGTTATTAGCAACCGGGCCTGCTTCTTCGTTGCCACCGGAAGAAATGAGTGAAACATTGAGGCCTAATATTTACATTTGCGCTGTTCGATTGTATGCGATTTGGTATTATAAACGTTAATTTATTTTATAATTAAAAAACAATTTTGTTATAATTTTGTCATAATGATTTAATGACAAGGTGTTTTAGATGTAGGTAATAATTTTTTGAAGATTGCGCATTTTTTTATGGAAATAAATCAACGAATTCAATCATAGAATTCGAACTTTAAGTTCTGAATGTAAAGGTAAGTGTACACTTTTATATAGAAATTCTACAAATTTATAGGATATAAAGCATGTTTTGTGAATTAATATTCATGTGTTATTTATAAATCATTTTAATCTGAAATCGTTTAACTTGGGTAGTTTATTATTCTAGTAAATAAGCGTGCGTTGTAATACTAGTTAGACTGCTTAAATCTTTCAGTTGAAAATGTCATTTATCATTTATTATCAATGCAACTAAATGTGTGATATTGGTTTCAGTGCAGAAGTACTGTAAAATATGTTATAAATTTTTTCACATGTTTATGTAGAAACTTAAATTGAAGTTAATATTTTGTATAAGCGTTCATCATACTCAAATTCAAAGTTCCATTTATATAATGGCTATAATAAAAAGTAATTAATTCAGAGATCGTTTGTTTTTAGTTTACTACAGTGTTTAGCGCAACTTGCGAAAAGGGATCTTGAAATTTTTGAAGTCCTAGAGCTGTTAGTTTATCTTAATTTGTATTCAAAGTCCGTGGAGCAGGGTTTTTTTTTTTTTTTTTTAAGCTATAACCCTAATATACAGCAATGCAGGGACGAAAACATTTGTTTTCAATCGCCAGTTAATAATAACTTAACCCATTTATGCCTAGCTTCCCTTTTTTGGGACGGCATTATCGCTATCATTCGAAAACGTTATTTATTTTTCCTAGCCTTTATTCGCGAGTATTTAACCTCAATTCCACAAAATATTTTAATATTGCAAGTAGGATATTGACATTTCAATTTTTATACATAACGATTTTAAATGAAATCATCCCTTGTTCAAAAAGTTTACATCAGAAATTTATCAATTACTTCTGGTGTTAGCAAAAATCGAAGAAAGTCGCAAAAATATCCAGGCACGAATGGTTTAAAAAAAAAGGTGTTGGAATATTAGTGGTATTTCCTAGTATGGTTTTCTAAAATTTATTTTTTCATTGGAGAAGAAAAAGTATATGGAACTAACACTGAAAATTATAAATCATTTTCATTTCGAATGGTAAAATTTTCGATAAACAAACTCATTTGAACTAACCAAAATAAAAACAGTTAACAAACGTGTTTTATCATACACTGTTACGTTATTCTTAATCCTTTTGATATATTATCTCCCCTTTAAGTTCGTACTACTATTTATGGAACACCCTTTATTTTGCAATTCATTCTAAATGTTTCTCGTTAAATTAATTTACATTATTTTTCATGTAAATACCAAGGACTTGCAGTGCACAGGTTGTACTTATAATTATAGCAAAAATTCTTCCGATACCTACGCCTTACTAAAGATTAAAAGTTAAATAGTATATCAGTATTTAATTTTGTATACGTGAATTGCAAATATCAAATATTTTAAATTCTATTTCAGCTCCTCGTCATATATTTTGTTAATATATTAACCGAACAATATTTAATAAATGAAAATTTAATAACTACTAGTTAAATTTATTTTAAAAGTAATAATGGTTGTAACTGCTTTGAAAATGTGAAACTTAAGCATTCAGTATAAAGAAATGCATAAAAATGTCTATCATTTGTGTATTCGTTTACTTTAATGTATACTAAAAGTCGGCTTAATTTTTTCATGTATATTAAAATTCAAGCTAAAATAATGAATCATGAGAGTGAGCACTACTTTGTTTTTCCTTCAAATTGCATGTATCTATTTACTTTAATGTCCGCGTGTATCATAGTAAAGAAACTGTTAATGAGTTCGTACTTGAATTAGTAACACAATCACTACTTAAAACTACATTTAATAACGTTTCAAAGCATCGGAAAGCTTAAAAATTGCTTGATGTATACGGGAAGACGCGAGCATCCGTAGGCCTCTTTGGATGACTCATCGAAATTTCACGCGCAGGCCCGTTACTTATAGTGAAGGCCCCGCGTGAACCTGCACACTTATACATTTTTTTACATTTTGACGTGGATCCGGGAACGCAGAAAGACTAAGGCATTTGTATAGATAGAAAAATAAATAGTTTAAATAGTATATATTTTTAAATGACACTTTTTTATCATATTAGGTTTGTAGTATAAATGTATTATGTGCACAGATTGCTTACACACCTTTAAACAAAAGAACAGCGTTAAACTCCTAGTATGTCCAAAATCCTCATTGCTTTCAATACGATGACCAGAAAAATCACATTCTTTAGCGTGACGTCACAGACCATTCACGTAACCACCACTCAGGCTCTCTCCTCAAGTTTTTTTTCCATCGCCTCGGCTCCGCCCGAGCCCGTCTCATCTCTACACCACACCCTGCGGTCTAGAGCCAACGAGTAGCTAGTTGGCTGTAATCCCATTTAGCTTTAATCTGGTTGCTTGTTGTTAGACCAACTATAATACTTTGATTGACATGACACTTTTTGAACAAAAACAATTTTATTAACATTAACTAAAACGTAAAACCATAACTATAACAAAACAAAAGGGTTACATAACAAGGTAAGAAAGAGCAGCTGCTTCCATGCCGGTGTTTCACCTTATATACTGCAGTTCGTCGTTGAAGTGCATTTGCATATTGTCAGGTAACCGAAAACTGCAGAAACCATTGAGTTTCGGATACAGGCTGCTTTGGCGTCCCGAGTGTTGATAAACCGAATAACCGCAAGTCTGCTTAGCGTTCGTAAACTGAATAACCGTGATCGGCCTCTTCAGGATTCTTAAACTGAGGCGGACGCCTCAGGACTCCCCTCCAGTCCCTCGGACGACGACTCCAGGAAACTTGCTTGCCAGACCTCAGTACCATGCCTTGGGTCTTCGATGTCACCTTAGGATTTAGAAAATACGCTGGTTTCAGTCTGTTGATGATAGAAATTGCCTTTTGCACACCACGGATTTCTAACGTGAAGTGCTTAGGGTCTCTGGAAAGTACTTTAAAAGGTTCGTCATAAGGCTGGCTGCTGTAGAAGCTTTCGGACGAAGTCATGTCTCACAAAAACAAATGAACAGTTATTAAGATCTTTATGAACGAAAGTATTCATTGTATTATGCCGTGACATAGGTACAGGACGTAGTTTCTGCATCTGTTCGCGTAAAATGGAGAGAAATTGTGTTCGCTGTAATATTTGGTCAGAGTCTCTGAAAAATTCACCAGGTAGTCCGAGAGGCGAACCGTATACCATTTCAGCTACTGTTGCCTGGATATCTTCCTTAAAACTAGCTCCGATACCCAAAAGAATAACAGGTAGAACCTCAGTCCAGCGCTCTGTAGCATGAGCCTTGATTGAATTTTTTAGCTGCCTGTGGAAACGTTCCACTAAACCATTCGCAGATGGATTGTAAGCCGTTGTTCGGACTCTCGTTACTCCCAGAAATTTCGTCAAACTTCGAAACAAGTCGCTTTCAAATTGACGACCTTGATCCGTGGATACAGTGTCGGGTACACCAAATCGTGCTACCCATCCTGAAAAAAAATGCACCAGCAACGGTCTCTGCTGTTTGATCTACCACTGGAAATGCTTCCGGCCATCTACTGAATCTGTCAACACATGTCAAACAGTAGGTGAATCCTTTTGAGGGAGGTAAAGGACCAACGATATCGATGTTGACGTGGCTAAATCGACATTTAGGTAGAGGGTATGTTCCAGCCGGCGAAACTGTGCTTCTGTATCTTTGCCTTCTGACAATTCAGACAAGCTCTAGTCCAATTTGAGATATCTTTTTTGAGATTCTTCCAAATAAATCTTTCAGTAACCAACTTAACAGTAGTCGTAATTCCTGGGTGGGAAAGATCATGGAGTAGTTGAAAAACTGCTTGTCTGTACGATTCTGGAACATACGGCCTGATGTTTCCGGTAGACTCATCACACAGAAGACCGGGGCTATCATTTTCTATTTTAAATTCTTTAAAAATCAAACTTTATTTGATTTAAGCTCTTCGAGTTCCTCATCCCCGTGCTGTGCCAGTGCCAAAGCTTTATAATCGATAATTTCTAACAATTTTAACTTCAGAAATTCTAGACAGTGCGTCAGCAACTACATTTTTACTGCCAGAAATATGTTTAATATTAGTTGAAAACTGACGCTCCTGTCTGGGTGAAGCATTACTTTTTAGAAAAGGCGTAAGCTAAGGGTTTATGATCTGTGTAAATAGTGAACTGCCGACCTTCCAGCATATATCTAAAATGCCGCACGGCACTGTAAATAGCGAGTAATTCGCGATCATATGTACTGTAATTTTTTTCAGCCGTTGTTAATTTTCTAGAGAAAGATGCCAAGGGCTCTGCGATTTCATTATGTGTTGTAACACCGATCCAGTAGCCAAATCCGATGCGTCAACCATTAAACTTTGTTTAGCATCAGGATTGGGGAAAGCAAGCATTGTTGCGTTTGCTATTAACTCTTTACAGTCCGAAAACGTTCGCTTAAGGTCATCCAACCAATCAGTTTTTGAGCGATCATTTTTCTTTGATCCTTTGCAAAGATCATATAGTGGGGCTTGTAAAGCAGCATTTTCTAAGAATCTGTGATAAAAATTCAGCATGGCCAAGAATCTGCGTAATTCCTGAACTGCATCTGGTAAATGATATTTTTGTAAAGTTTCTATTTTCTCAGGTAAAGGGGATAAACCTGTGCTAGAAACATTGTGTCCCAAGAACTTTACTTCAGTCTGGCCAAAAATGCATTTTTCTACATTAAGTACAACACCGTAATCCTCTAAACGTTTAAACACTGTTTCTAGATCTTTTAAGTGTTGATCTTCAGATTCTGATGCAATTAGTACATCATCCAAGTAGGCAAAACAGAAATCTAAATCGCGAACTACTTCGTCAATAAATCTTTGAAAGCTTTGTGCTGCATTAGATAAACCCATGCACATGAATTTATGTTCATATAGTCCAAAAGGTGTTATCAAGGCTGATTTTGGAATTGAATCCTTATCTAAAGGGATTTGATGATACGCTTTAATTAAATCTAAACGTGAAAAAATTCTTTTACCATGCAAGGCATGTGTAAAATCCTGTATGTGGGGAATGGGGTACTTGTCAGGAATAGTCATTGCATTAAGCCTGCCGAAATCTCCGCAAACTCGCCATTCACCATTCTTTTTTGGTACTAGGCTTAATAGGGCTTGCCCAAGGACTAGTTGACGGCCTTAATATTCCCTCGTCCATAAGTTTAGAAATTTCGCGCTTAGCAATTTTAAGCTTTTCAGGCGATAACCTACGAGGCTTCGAAAACACTGGCTGACCTTTTGTTATAATATAATGCAAAACATTGTGCTTTTTCTTTACATTTTTTAAGGATACAGGGTTTGTGATGCTAGGGAAGGTAGACAAAAGTTCATGATACTTAGTACTGTTTGGTACCGTTTGCAAACTCACGGAATTTACATTACTAGCGGGTGCTTTAGTAAAAACAGCGGTGAGGGGGTCACGTAAGGTACGATTTTTTTATATCGACTAAAATTCCGTAGTTTCCAAGAAAATCGGCTCCTAAGATCGGCCGAGTAACCTCAGCGATCAAAAAGGTCCAAGGAAACTCTCGGCGTAACCCCAAATCCAAAACTAGAGTTTTAAAACCATAGGTGTGTATTTTAGTGCCGTTAGCAGCATATAACATGCACTCTTTAGGAGTTTTGTGCACCCTGCTATTTCTTGGCAAAACAGAAACCGCAGCGCCAGTATCGGTGAGAAATCTCAAACCGGATCGTCTGTCAAACACTATAAGGCGACTAGCGCGCTCGCTATCCCCCATCGTCGCCGAAACGAAGGGGCCTATTAGTTTAAATTAAACGAGCAAGGTTTCACACATTTTTTTGCCTTTTCCGCAAATTTGAAATGGTACCAATAAAACTGTTAGTTTCTTTCGATTTACTGCCAGATCTCGAACGACTTCTAGATCTAAATTTATTCTGTCGCGTTTGCCGTGTTAACTTTTCTATTTTTGACGACAATTCAGAAATCTGAGACTGCAGAGACTTAATCTGGTCGTCATTTGACACTGTCAAAATATTTGACGAACCAGAGATATCAAAGATTCTATCTGCTATCTTTGCAAGTTCCGAAAGACCGTCCTTACTAATAGAAAGAATTTGTTGTAGTTGCACGGGCAAACGCTGAAGTCATATTTCTTTTAAGATATCATCTGAAATTTTTTTCTCTGCTAAAGTTTGCATTTCCTGCAGCAATTGTGAAGGTTTCCTATCCCCCAACTGTAGATCTTGTAATAGCAAACGTAAACGTGAACTCTCGGATTGAGTATACTGCGTAATGATGCGATCCTTTAGTACAGTGTACGGGTTTTCGGGAGGGGGGCTACGCACTATATCCCGCACACAGACTAGTGTGTCTGCATCTAAAGAAGCAACTACATTGTAAAACTTTGTTTCCTCAACAGTAATGCCGGAGGTTATAAAGTTTGCCTCAATCCGCAAAAACCACAGTTCAACATCATTTGTCCAAAGAGGTGGGGCCTTAAAAGCTAACTTTGATACTTCTGAAAGTTTAGTATCATTACATGTACTCATACTCCAAAATTTTAACTAGCGCAATGGATGCACCTTAAAATAGTATAAAAGTCTAAAATTGTGTATAACACTATTTGCAGAATTTTTTTTTAAGATGATTTAAAATTTAGTATACGAACATCGAAAACTACCATGTTTAAACCCAATTAATGACACGGCACAGAAGGATGAAACTGAGAGACATACCCAAAGTTATCAAAAACGGCTCTCGGTTACGACGAAGATTCAACTTAGTCGTTTAAATAGCAGTCGCCGAATTTCAACTTCAAAGGTTAGCACAAGACCTTGGTTTCTTGATAGTCACTGAAGCACATCTTGACGGGGATCTTCAGAGAGGTGGCTTGCTTAAACCAGAAGACTTGACATCAGCCACTTCAAAACTTGTGCAAACATTCGACGACAGGTCATAGATTCTTGCGAAGGAAGAACCGGGTCACTACTTTAGCTTTAATCCGGTTGCTTGTTGTTAGACCAGCTATAATATTTTGATTGACATGACACTTTTTTGAACAAAAACAATTTTATTAACATTAACTAAAACGTAAAACCATAACTATAACAAAAGGGTTACATAACAAGGTAAGAAAGAGCAGCTGCTGCCATGCCGGTGTTTCACCTTATATACTGCAGTTCGTCGTTGAAGTGCATTTACATATTGTCAGGTAACCGAAAACTGCAGAAACCATTGAGTTTCGGATACAGGCTGCGTTGGCTTCCCGAGTGTTGATAAACCGAATAACCGCAAGTCTGCTTAGCGTTCGTAAACTGAATAACCGTGATCGGCCTCTTCAGGATTCTTAAACTGAGGCGGACGCCTCACCTACTACATCGTACAAGACTAGATTTCATAGTCTTAAAAAAAATCTCATTTTAACGCCAATTTATAGATGTGTGTGTGTGTGTGTGCACGCACACATTTTCACTATGCTCTTTCTCAAAAAATTTCCCACGCCGCGAGTTTCCGAGCGGTGCAGACCTCTATAGTCTGTTTGCGGAAACGAGAGAACGAAAGTAAGGAAACGGGTTACGAAAGAATTACATTTTTGGCACCAATCCCTAGTTTGGTGAATTTAACCTTTTTTAATTCCAAACAGCGTAAATGGAAGAAAGCAGAAATTCACACAAAAATGTGAATGAATGAACGAAATGTTTGATGCTTTGGCAAAATGCCTGGTGTTTACTCATCGGCAGTTTGCAAGTGCACTTGTTTAGTTTCGTTCTCTAGACTCGGCGAACGCACTATAGATCCCACGTGCAGATAATTGGTCATAATCCCACAACAACACCATTACCAACAACAACCACTAATCAATAATCGGACTTTTAGACCTTCAATTACCTCCTTTACATGACTTCAATTAAGACCTTCAATTACATGACTTCATTAAGTCATGTTAATTTGAAGAAGTTATGTTACATATATATGTATGGTTTTTCTCTTTGTTTATAATTTAAATATTCACCTCTGTACTTCAGATGTAGTAAATAAACGGCAAGATGGCATGGCAGAATGGTTGGTTCAAATCTCTTGTTTACGCTTGAACATAATGAGGTTTTAAACCTTCATTTTTTAGAAGTTCACATCATTACAATGGTACACAGCTAATATAGTAGCTTATTTTTTATTATGTCCAGTGCCACTGATACTGTTTTTAACTGTTTTATAAGGTCTTTTTGTCTATGAAAATTAAAACCCTGAATACGATTCATCATGTTTGGATCCATTTCTTCATAGCGTTCATTAGCTGTTTTTAAATACTATTATGATTTACTTTTAATTCTGGGTTGGTGAATCTGAATGAAAGTAGTTTAAATAGTAGACAATTAAATTAAACTAAGTTACTACATGATTTCTTTTCGCAATTCAAGTTTTACTTTAACTTTCATAATTTTCCAATCAATATTTAGCGTTGAACTGTGCCAACAGAGGTAATTGTATGAAAAGGACCTAAGACCTATAGGTTTATGTAATTTTTCTCCTTCAATGAAAGTATTATATGCATCAATCTATTAATTAAAAATAATCTACCGAGCATTAAAATAATGACAATAACTCTCTAGTATTGTAGTTTCAAAAATAATTAAAATTTAGTCTCTGAATGTAACTATTTCTAAGTATCTACCGATAAAATGTAAATTAAGCCTTTAAAACACGCCAGAATAATTTAATTTTGTTTGATTAGCTAAAATATTCTAATTAAACTCAGATAAGCAAACGTAATAATTCAAAGTAATATACAGATCGGATAGCTACACCAGTATAATATCTGATATTTAATATTATCACAAGCTAGATTTGTGTAAATGCCGGTTTTGTTTTCCTTGTTTTTATCAGTTTTGCCACTGTCCTGGCAAAAGTACATTTATGCCGGCAAATCGACCAACCCTGCTTTCAAGAAAGAAAAAGTCCCAACCTTTTTAATAGGTTGGCAGATTAAATTACAGATTGTACAGTTAAAATACAAGAACTACGTATTGTCTTATAATTTCCTTAATTTGTAGTCCGTTTTATGAACTTTAATTATTATTCTACTAATTTATATAAATCATAATGCAAGTTAATAATAGGCACACTTATATAAACATCTGGAATTTCCTTATACATTTAATATAAACTCCGCTTAAGAAGGTACTCCACTTAAGTCATTTTTAAGTGACCTTTAGAGTGATGTACTAACGAGGTTTGACTGTATTATGATCATTTAATCCCCAAAGTTTAACTCCTATAGTCACCTTTGGATCGCTTGCTATATACTTTTGTGAATATGCATACTCGTATATGTTTTATTCTTTTATTATATGAATTAAATTTTATAGAACGAATTTAAAATTTTCTGAATGTATTTTTAGTTTAGATTTTAGTGTGGTTTCATTGATTAGTGGTCAACTAAATAACAAAACAAAAATGTTGTTTTGGGAACTCGTTCCATTTTCATACGTTTATTTCGTTCCATTTTCATTCTTATCAAGGTATGTTAGGCATAGGCGCATCCACAGAAGAGGCTAAAACCTACCCTTCCTCCTCTGAAGCCTCCCCTTCTAAAGTTAAAAATTAAAGTTAAATTCTTTTTTAAATACAGAAAATTGTCTCTGAATCATTCAGTTAAAGTGGTCTTCAAATTATTTCTAAAAAAGCTTCAGTAAAAGGTGGTGGGTGTTAGATAAATTTTCTCGGCTAATGCGAACAGTTGAACTCGATTTTCACGTCATGGAAGGGAACTACCCATTTAGGACACTATAAGCGAGTGACGTTGTAAGTGAGCTTCTGCACTTTAGGCGAGTGATTGAACGTTCAGAATATCTTAACATTATAAGAGTATGGGGAAAAGGCTACGACCATATTAACAAACAAGGTACTTTATTATCACAACAATTTTACACGGACAATTAATAGTTATAAACACTTAGATAACAGACTGAGCAACGGAGACGAATTCTCTCGTCGGCTGCAGTTAACGTCTCTCTCGATTACGCAGTAGGAACATGTTATGCTTGCTTGGCGACTGCCGCGCCACACATGATGTAACAGCGTTAAAGGGTTAGCATTAAACTTCCTACATTCGGCCATCATGACCGGTAAGGCGACCCCGCCTGAAGTTACAGAACAGTTTATTTTTCTTTAAAACAAATCAATACCAATATACATTAACTTATGTATTTTAAAAAAAAATGAACTTTAACAATGAGCAGTATCCCCTAATAAAATAAACAATATAGAGAATACAGTTATACATTACCACAGGAAGACTAATATAATGCAAAACTTGAATACTGGAATAGTGCTACAGATAAGAAGTGCTAAAATAGAAAAAAAATGAATTATAATAATTAAATTTTAAAGTCTCTAAAGGGTAAAGGAAAAAAAAAGTTTCTCAATATAGCCTTAAGTCCTTCGGTGAAGAAGAAGAAAAAAATATTGAACACAGTTCAAGTTATGTGCTCGACAGTGCTGGTCCTTGGTTTCATGAACTGTGCACAGGTAGAGGTTTTGGATGGACCGTCGAAGAAAGCACATTTTTCGACATTATATGTGTCATTGTTTTTCACTTTTGTGACTTTATATGGTCCAAGGAATTTTCGCTTCAGTTTTAATCCAGGACCAAATTATGTTCGTTTGATTGCAACTAGATCATGCAACTGGAATTGTGGAGCTTGCCTGCGTCGAAGGTTGTACGTTCGGCGGTTTTCTTCTTGAACTTTGGAGATCTGTTGTTTAGCATCTTTACGAAGGTCGTCAAGGTGTTGTTCAAATGCAGCTTTTGCCTCGTCGTTGATGAGTTCGAGAATTTTTAAATCGTGTTCAGATTTCATTTTTGTGCCAAAAAGGAGTTCAAATGGAGTGGTGTTTATACTCCTTTGGAATGTCGAGTTTATGATTTGCTGTAAGGCGGGTACATGGGAATATCATTTTTCAGGATTGTCAATAGACAATTTGGGAAGAACAGCTATAATGGTAGTATTCTGGCGTTCAACCTGGCCATTACACCTCGGTAGGCCTGCCGTGATGGAGATATGAACGATGTTTTGTTTGGCGCAATATTCTTCAAAAGCGGTTGAGGTGAAAGCTGGTCCTCTGTCCGATATGATAAGCGATGGATTTCCGAAGACCGATCTTTGATTTTCTAACCGATTGATTAGTTCTGCGGCGTCCGTTGATTTAGTAGGATAAAGCCATGTAAATTTTGTAAAGGCATCTATTACCACGAAAATATGTTTATAACGCTTGGAAGTGGTGGCAAGAGGTCCTAAATGGTCTACATGGTAGGTATGTAGAGGTGTATCGTCCTTCTCAATCGGGTGTAGCAGTCCGTCTTGCTTTCCGCGTTTACGGTTGTTGAGAATACATGTAACACAATTTTGGATGCACTGTTTAATTTTATCTTTTAAGTGTGGAATGAAATAGTTCTTTTTTTATGATTTCTTCTGTGCGGACAACAGCGACATGACCAAGATCATGTGCTGCTTTAATGATGTTGGCTTGCATGCTCTCGGGAACTACCAGGAGGTCTTTGCCATTCGCTGTTTTATACAGAAAATCATTTTTCACGATGTAGTTTTCATGAGCTGCGGTTTGAAGAAGTGTTTTTATCGCTGTGATATGTTCATCAGCCTGCTGTGCTTGAACTGAATATGAACACTGTTCTGAATGGTCATGCAACAAGGATTACGACTAAGTGCGTCGACATGAGCCGTTTTTGAGCCGTTGCTATGTTCTATAGTAAAGTTAAAGTCCTGAAGGTATAAGGCCCATCTAGCGATACGAGTGTTGAGATCTTTTTTATTTAAAGTTTTGACGAAGGCATCACAGTCCGTGATAATTTTGAAGTGAGTACCTAAAACGTAAATCGGAAACTTCTTTAGGGCTTCAACAACAGCAAGGACATCCAGCTCAAAACTTGTATACTTTCTTTCACTATCAGAGGTCTTTTTAGGCATTTAAATTCAGGATGAAAAGAGTTATCTTGTATGGATTTTTCCCAAGCCATCTATTGACGCGTCAGAGTGAATTTCAGTGAGAGAGTTCTGATTAAAAATACTTAAAACAGGCTTTTGTGAAAATAAATATTTTAATTTTTCAAATGCGGCTTTTTGTTCAGTCTCGAATTGAAAGGGGGTGTCCTTACGCAAAAGGTTTTCGTTGTTCGTTTTACGCAAAAGGTTGAGGGTTTTCGTTGTTGGTTTGGTTGTTCTGTAGCGCGGTTTGGGCTGTCAGGGGTGTGACGAAAACTCCACGAATTTGAACTATTAGCTCGCATGTTATTAACAAAAGTTTCGTAAGTTCTTAATTTTAACTTAAATTCGGAATACGATGTTGACCCATAAAGGATAATTTTGTCTGAACGGGAACCTTAAATACCGTTTATGACGTACTGAATAACAGAACACTCGTCAATAGAGCAATCGCATCTATTTGCCAATTCGCGCATGAAATTAAAATATTGAGTAAATATTTCGTTAGGGCGCATTTTTCTGTTTTCAAGCTGCCGATGAATTTCTATTGACGTGACCGTGTCTGAAAACTCTTTAATTAACACAGATTTAAACGCTGTCCTTTATGTTTTTCTAGATCTAATTCGCTTGGGAAGGCAGAGAAATTACGTATTTTAGTACGAGAAGAACGGCCGAATTCTCTAAAACCAAGTATGGTGTTTAATGCTTTAACAGTTTGAGTTTTGCCAAATTTCAATGAGTTTTCTATTAACCCATTTATGCCTAGTGTCCCTTTTTTGGGATGGCATTTTCACTATTAGTCGAAAACGTTACTATTTTTACTAGCCTTTATTCATGACTATTAATCCTCAACTCTACAAAATATTTTAACATGACCAAGTAGGATGTTGATATTTCGATTTTTATGCATAATAATTTTAAAAGAAATCATCCCTTGTTCAAGAAGTTGACATCAGAAATTTATCTATTATTTCAGTTATCAGTAAAAATCGAAGAAAGTCGCAAAAATATGCAAGCACAAATGGGTTAACTGTATGTCTCCTAGTTTTAACGACATTTTGAAAAAGAATACAGTTTCCGAATGTAAACAAAAACTAGAGAAATTCTGCACAATTGTTTAAAAGGAAAGTAACAATCTAAATTAAAAGAAAAATCCAGCCTACTTGAAATGGAGAGCAGTCCAGCAGTTAATCCACACCTCAAACCATGTATTTAAATTCGTCAAATTGCGTTCGTCCATAAAAGAGCTGCTGAAGCTTATCGTCTATTAGGCTTGTTGGTATACAATGGCTTGTTGATGAGGAATTCTCTGGAGTGTGAGAGAACGGTCGAGCCCCCAAAATATGGGGAAAAGGCTACGACCATATTAACCCATTTATGCCTAGCGTCCCTTTTTTGGGACGGCATTTTCGCTGTTAGTCGAAAACGTTATTTATTTTTCCTAACCTTTATTCATGAGTATTGAGCTTCAACTCTACAAAATATTTTAATATGACCAAGTAGGATGTTGATATTTCGATTTTTATGCATAATGATTTTAAAAGAAATCATCCCTTGTTCAAGAAGTTGACATCAGAAATTTATCTATTATTTCTAATATCAGTAAAAATCGAAGAAAGTCGCAAAAATATCCAGACACAAATGGGTTAACAAACAAGGTACTTTATTATCACAACAATTACACACGGACAATTAATAGTTATAAACACTTAGATAACAGACTGAGCGACGGAGACATCTCTTGTCGGCTGCAGTTAACGTCTCTCACGATTACGCAGTAGGAACATGTTATGCTTGCTTGGCGACTGCCGCGCCACACATGATGTAACGGTGTTAAGTGGTTAGCATTAAACTTCCTACAAGAGCGTTATCATTAGTATAAATTAGTTCACCTGTATTTGTGCATCTTCACCTCTTCGCTAAATTAATATTGTATAATGTTGGGGGCCGGTCTGGTTGAATCACCCGGTCCGTTTCTCAGGTCTAGTCCGGGACTGTGTATCCCCCCTCAAACATTCCCTTCTGTTGCCTGACATGAGTTGCACACAAATGGCTGGTCACCTTGCATACAGACCACATTCGTGATGCCTTCTACGCACTGTTGATGTTGACATTCAGCTTCTAGTGGATGCAGCAAGAGAGGATCTCAGTTGAATTGGAATAGCGGTTCTACTCCATTGTGCGCAAAACGACAAATATCGATCATCGTGCCTAGTCCTAATAGCTGTTCGTCCTTGGCTGAACCTCCTGTACGGCTAATCTGTAGTTAAAAGTTGTCACAGCCTATGAACCACAGAAGACTGACGTTTGACATTTAGCCACTTGTGCATCACTTTGTCCTGCCTCTAGTCTAAAAAAAACCTCTTGATCGCAGTCCTTCGGGCATTCCTTTGTTTTCCACTGCTAAAAAGTTTTTTTTTCCATTGCCAGTAAGCGAAATATTATACTATTTTTGATAGGTACGGGAGTGGGTTTATATCTATATAACCTTCTTTAAAACCTCGTTATTTTTCTCACAAGGCGGCGTGTTGCCATGTCCATTTTTATACAGTCCCCACACTGTGTGTTAAAACCTTGAACTCCAATTTCTCCGTGACTAATACTTGTACAATTTTAGAACTTTTTATAGTTGCAGCATGAGCATGACTTCTCTAAATATGAACATAAGGACCAAACCTTCGGGCAAGTGATGTCAGTAGGACATTGTTACAATAACCCCATTGGCCTTGGCTACCATTTTGGAGACTTCGAGACAAATTTGCGACCTTGGTGTCAAAAAGAAAGTTCTTGAAAATGGAGGGAATGTTGGCTATATCGCAATAAGGAGAGATCCGTTTTCGATCCTCAGCCGTTCCCTTGGCTGTGGTTTCGCTAGATAGTAAACTAGCTGGAACCTGTCGAATTCGACGGACACTTTATTGAATGTAATATTCAAAAATAAATGGGAACGATCAAGAATGTCACAATGATCAAGGTCTTGAACAAAACTAACAGGAAAAATCAAAGAGCGACGCGGACGGAACATGACTTGTGACAGAAAGTAAACAAAAGTTTTCACGCCAGTTATTAGCAACTGTACAATGACGATGAAATGATTGAAATCTTTAAAATTTGTTTTTAAATATCTTTATTAAGTAAAAAAAAAAGAAGAGTAGATATTAAATGACGAATAAGCAAATACAGTTACAAATTCTAATTGAGCATTTCGTTCGATATTTTGGGTAAAGTCATCGACCACTAAACGTCCAGGTGAATTTTCTTAAATGATCTTGACTGCCACAGCATTCTTTGATCTAACCATTGAAAGAGTGACATACAACATTCCACGAGAAAATACGGGCGCAGAAAGGTAAACGCCAAAAGTATGAAGCGAAAATAATGAAAAATTTCGGAATTCTGCAAGAGACAAAAAAATCTAATCCGCCAAATGGCAATAGCGCGCTCCCTGCTTTATTTGCTTTTTCTCAAGCTACCCTCGATGGTAAAGATCCAGTATCAGACTGAAAACTGAAAAATTAAAGAAATAAAAGGTAAATCGCAAACTAAAGGAGTTTATCCCATTTATGCCTAGCGTCCCTTTTTTGGGACGGCATTTTCGCTATTAGTCGAAAACGTTATTTATTTTTCCTAGCCTTTATTCATGAGTATTGAGCCTCAACTCTACAAAATATTTTAACATGACCAAGTAAGATGTAGATATTTCTATTTTTATGCATAATGCTTTTAAAAGAAATCATCCCTTGTTCAAGAAGTTGACATCAGAAATTAATCTATTATTTCTGTTATCAGTAAAAATCGCAGAAAGTCGCAAAAATATCCAGGCACAAATGGGTTAAAACTGCCGTCAAACCACAATGTATTTGTATGGAGAAAAGTTTGAAAAAAATCTGAAACACTTTCATATCTTAAATACTCACTAAAGTGCTGTACATTAAAAGCGTATCATAATCCATGCGCCGTCCCTATTTTTTTTCCTTGTTTCATTAAATTGAAAAGTGTATTATTATTCATGGCCGTGCCGTATTTTTCTTCCTTGTTCTACAAAACACTTCTTTGGAATCGAAATCTATAGCTGCTAAAACTGTTTTCCAATCTTCTCCAAGCATATTCCAACTATACTTCACCATTTTAAATACTTTTCGGAATGAGCATCATAATCCATGAGTGTGCTATATTTGTCCTTCTCGTTGCATAAAACACATCTTTGGAATTAATATCTATATAAAATTTGCCTACTAAAGCTATTTTAATATCATCGCCAGGTATGGATCGTTTTTTAAGATTTTTTTTTTTTGGCCGCAAGCTTGGCGATCAATTATCAAAAATCGCAAACCTTGTCAGACTTATTCCCCCCCCCCCCTCCGCGTTATGTGGCAAACACATTTAAAATATTTCCACCGTTACATATCATCTCTACAAAACCTGTCTACAAATCATATCGACAGAATCGAGTACACAAAGTCTGGGCGTGAACGAAATAGCACCCTAGTGCTAATAAGCGATAAAGCGCTAAAATAAAGAAGGCTTTTTATGACAGCAAAATGTATTTAATAAACCACAATGTTGTTTCTATGGCGAAAAATTGCACATTTGAAGTTCCGCTACGCCTGATCCCTTCGACTTTAAAATTTTTCTCTTTAGATGACACATCTACGGACCAAGACCTTTTTTTAGACCTTTCAACCAAATTTTTATACATAGCTGTTCTTTCAATTTAGTGGATACCGGAAAAACATGTTTCAAATTAATATATAGAAAAAATTAAAGAAATAAGCGATAAATCGCCAAAATAAAGAGTGTTTTTATGATTTCCAGATGTATTTAATAAACCACAATGTTATTTCTATGGCGAAAAATTGCACATTTGCGTTCCGCCATGCTTGATCTGTTCGACTTTTTCTATTTTTCTCTTTTGATCACACATCTACAGGCTAAGGCCTTTTTTAGACACTTTAAAAATTCCCTTACACCTAGCCGTTCTCTAAATTAGTGGATACAGTAAAAACACGTTCCAGATGAACAGATAAGCGATAAAGCGTCAAAATAAAGAAGGCGTTTTTAGCTGCCAACAATGAGTTTTAATAAACCACAATGTTATTTCTATGGCAAAATAATACCAGTTTTGGCGAGTGATCGCCCAGTTTGTCGTAAAAGGTAAGTCTCCAAGACTGAACTCAATTTGGCAATATCTGCTATACTTCGTGAGAATTTGGCCAAAGCCTTTTAATTTAGAATGCGATTAATTTTTCTTTATGGTGAAGTAATTCGAAGTCGGTTTTCATTTCTTTTTTTTAAATTATTCTTGCTCTTATTCTAATCAGAGTTTAGAACAACACATTTATTATCACTACACACTGTTGCCACATTTGCCACACAACATTTACAAACGGATGCAATTTTTAACAAATATTTTTCCAAATAAATCAAACCTTACGGAGCTTATGCATATCAATCGTCTGCCAACAATGGGGTTAATAAACCACAATGTTATTTCTATGGCGAAAATTGCACCTTTGCCGTTCCGCCACGCCTATACTGTTCGACTTTTTCTGATTTTCTCTTTTGATGGCACATCTACGGGCTGGAACCTTTCTTCAGGAGACCTCAACCGAGTTTTTACACCCAATCGTTCTCTCAATTTAGTTGCCGAAAGAAAAACATGTTTCATAATAATATATAGATAGGGACAGATGGGAATCTCGCTAATCCAATTATGCGCGTCAAAGTTGGTATGTGAGTTTCTAGAAAAGTCTAGAGAATGATGTCATATCCTACTTGACGTCTCTTCCGCGGGAAAATCTATAAATGAAGAATTCTCTCTGACTGTTGGTTGGTGTGTGATAGACTGCAGCTACTGAGAGCAAGGCGATACGATGGGTTTCGCCGTTTGAATCGTGCTATTCTTGTGTTAATTTAATGTCCGGCTGTCATAGGCGTTGAAATTGCTATACTTATTATAAGAAATACTGCTTCGTTTCGACGAATAAAATGTTATATTTGTTTTCTTCGGCTTGTTATGCTATTTTATCTCTCACCCACAATCAGATTTCGTAACAATATGATCTTACATTACGCGTAATGATTTATGGCTATAGCCTGTCAGTTAAGCTTAATTTCTTTAAATTCCTATGAGTCAGACTTGGGTTTTCTCTTAAACTTTTTATCAGTTCTAGTTTCATTAGGCTGCGAAATACATCTTTTTAGTAGCTGGAGGGAGGGGAATTTGCGGTGAATTCAATATTTTTAGTAGCATTCTTTTTTTCTAACGTTGATTCATGACACTTTCTTCGGAACGGTCGATTTTCCTCGAACAGTTTTTTCCGCAAAGAGTTGCTGTGACGACTGATGTACTTTTCAGTCCCCCCCCCCACACACAAGCTCCATCTTCGGTGCAAACGACACGACTATCATGACCAATCAGCGCTTATCGACGTTATTGAAACTGTCGATCCCGTTCTTTCTAAGCACGCAGTGTGTCATGTGATCTTGAAGAATATAGGCTCCCCTCGGAGAGAGAAAAAAGGGCTCTTTTCCATTATTGACATCTATAGGGGAGAGTGGCCTAAAGCGGGTATGTTAACGATAAATCTCCAAAAATAGTCGTTTTGGGGCTTTTATCATCAACATGATTGATTTATTTCTTAGTAGGAATCTTAAACTTCAAAATAAAAAATGAGCATTGCGTTCTTTTATTTATAATAATTGTTTATTATCAAAAATTAAAAATGCTTAAAAAACCCACTTTGCCCTACAGGGGGGCGTAAAGCGAGTAAGCCGTTCGGGCAACGTGGGTAAGTACAATATACTTTACAAATATGAGCACATATTAATTTCCTTAAGGATTACTATTGAAAATTTAATTGAACTTATAATTATCATTATAAATAACCTTCATAGAACAATTTTTGACTTATTTTATCAGCCTTATTAAAGGTCTCAATGATATAAATGATTATCATATTCACTTATTTTGATTTGGTGCATTTGTTAATTAAATATAAAGTAATAAATGATTACATTATTAGATTAGTTAACTGTCAATATGAAAAAATAATCTTTCAAGTTATACTTATGTCATTAATATTCAAAATCTCATTTGGTATGTCTATTAACAAAATAAGCGTTTCACTTGAATCTGGCCCTAATACTTCTGGGTCTGGGAGTGAACGTGTTAACTACTTACATAATTTTTTATAAACACCCGGTCTCGTTCCTGGACTCTCCTGTCGGTGCCTGTCGAGTGTAAGATAAAAATAAAAACTCTTTGGAACGATAACAAGCTTCCCTGGATCTTCTTTTTCCATAGCCCAACATATACATGGTGTTTCCTTATTATTCTAACAAACTTAGAGGGATAACAGATGAGCTCATGTGGAACATAAATCAACATAGCAACTCTGTCAGATCTCTAACCGTTTTAAAGGTATTGCGGATAGAATGGAAACTCTCTAAATCCTACAGTGTTACTCATTTCTGAAATTACTAAATTCGCTACATAAAAATATATTAAGATATATCAAGAAATAATTAGATATTTAAGATTTAGAATAATAAATAGATGTATTAAGAAATAAAGGAAAAATTCTTATAAAATGTCATCGATTATTTTACAATATCTAAATTTAATGACGAGTTATAAGGGCTGAAACAGGTAAAAAATTTAAAAATGAATATTCATCAAACTATTTAATCGGCGATTCTGCAAAAACCGTCCTAACTACAATAGGAAAAATTTACTAAAAGCTGGTCTAGTCCAGCATATTTAGAATAAGCTAGCAGTGAAGCATATCAGTTATCTACTTCAAGAGAAATTAAGCTAAATGTTTACTATAATCATTGAATTCCACATTATTTAAAATTCGTCCATCTCTCCAGCTCCTGAACTTAGTAATCTTTATAAACAAAATATAAATAAATGCATATTCAATTACAACACAGATAAATATCCATATTGTATCTATGCGATAAAAGAATTGTAATTAATACATATAAATATGGAAAAAGTGAATTACTAAGCTGAGGAAGAGGAGCAATGGACTGATCCTGATTTCCGATTAACGTGAAATTCAATGATTATAGCAAACATTCAGCATAATTTTTCCTGAAGTAGGAAACCAATATGATTCATTGTTAGCTTAATTCTAAAGTTAATGGAATAGACCAGTTTTCAGTAAATTTTCGCTCTTAAAGATATTACGCTGTTCGCAGACTAAATATTTCGAAGATTATTCGATTTTGCTTTTTCACTTTTTTAGCCCTTATCATCATTAAATTTAGATTTAGTAATAAAAATGATGTCATTTTATAGGATTTTTCCGCTTCTTTCTTAATATGTCCTTATTTTTTCCGTAGCATGTTTAGTCATTTCAGAAATTAGCGGTAGTTTAGAAATCAGAGATTTTCAATTTTATTCGACGTAGCTTTCAAATGGTTAGAGATCAGACAGGGTTGCTATGTTGGTTTATGCACCACGTGAGCTCATCTATCACCGCTGTGAATTGTTGGGTATAAGGAAACACCCTGTATTTATATATATATATATATATATATATATATATAAGATTTTTAAACTATCTATTTTAGTCACGGGCTTTCTAAGAAAAATACATTAGTTTTTGATGAACAGTAGTCGGAAAGTTCACCATTATTTCCGGACTTGCTCAAAAGTAATTACTAACAGCTTCATGAAGACGACGTTTCCAACCCCACATTGATATTTGATTCTTATTCCTTGCTATGGGACCTACCTCCCATTAAATTTTGTTCCAATATTTATGAGATACCATGTATACACAAATGTTTTATTGAAAACAAAAATACGCATTATAAAAATGCAATTTCAGATAGGGTGACATTTTCCTGCTCATGATTATTTTTAGTAAATTTGATTTTTTAGAATAAGAGACTCGACGAATTTTATCCCATTCATTCCTTCCCCTTGCGTGTTCTAATGTCCAGGTTTTGTGCGTACTAAACAGAGCCCGATCAAGACAACTGTGGGCCCTGGGCAGAAGAAAAAAATTGGGCCCCTTGCAATAACCCCCTCCTCAAAAAAAAAAAAAAGATTATGATCGGTTCATACTGAAAGTTTTTTAAACATCTTACCGATTCTTAACACAAATTTTGTGTTAAGTAATCTGCAATCAAAGAAACAGATAGTTAAACGTTACTTCAAAATGCTGTATCACAGTTGCTAACATGTATGGAATACAAACACTTTAGTCATTTTTGTAAATATTTCTTAAAATAACAAATAATTGAAAAATTTTTCTATTTTTTAACGCTAAAAATTCTCTTTACAAAAATTGTTAGTTATTTTCCTACATATTAGTATGCTATATCGATATAGAGCATTTCGAAGAATTAAAAATAAGTTTAAATTAATTTATACAAATGTAAATTTGAATTATTTTCATTGTTCATACTTTATAATTAAAAAAAATTATTTAACTTCTGAATTTTTTTTATCCTTTGTAATTTTATTTTAAAACTACAAAAGTGTAAGATGTAAGATTTTTTGGCCCTAAAATCTGTAGGCCCTGGACAGTTGCCCCGTTTGCCCCGCCGGTAATATGGCACTGGTAATAAAATAAAACACATCTTTTACGAACTTTCAGCAAGTTTGAGTAACGTTAGACAATTAATGTCCATTCTCTTTCACAGATGGCGCCATTCGAAGAGCGCACTTTAGAAAGCTGAAATCAAGCTAAAGTCAAGCTTGTATTAATACGTCAAATTCAAGGAAATGTCAAGCTTGATTTAAGCTTATGTGCTGTCTGGGAAGTGTTTTAATAAAACTTTGGCCCTTTGCTAGTATGTTTTACATTATATTTCGATTTATAAACACACTTTAAGAATATTTTTATCCCACACTAAGCTGTGGCGCTCCTCATCCACGTGGTCCTGCGGATTCGGCTAGTCCTTCGGAGTGTGTGATGGTCCTCATCCACCTGGTCCTTCGGATTCACCTAGGCCTTCGGAAACGTGCTAGCGATCACTAACTTGCGACTGAATGCGAAGCGGTGGCGCTCGCAGATATTGCAGATACGCAATTATGCAAAACTTCTGCCCTGCGCAAGCTACTATAAAAGTCGCGGCAAGTCTGAGCTCGTGGCAGTTCGATCTCTCTGGTGGTGGTGTTAACAAGCATTCTTCTCTGCCAGGATCGGGTGTGGCTGTTTCGGAGCCCTATCAGATGTCATGGATCCCTCGACGTCGCTGTGATAGTTTTCCGTCGCTGTGATAGTTCCGTCTGTGATAGTTTTAGATGTTTTCCGTCTTTTGACATAACACGAATAAAGAAGTGTCCAGAAAATTTCTATCCCACGTACTATTAAATTGTATCTAGAAAGTACCAAGTTCTTCTTGCCTAAGTGATCATTCAAGAACCAATAAGCTTCCCTTCAATATCTTGCTAAGAGTTCAATAAGAATATGCTAATTTTCAATTCCCCACTCTGATACCTTAAATCGGTCTTCAAAAATTGACCGCAAGATGCGCCAGTAATTGGCTTGGCGAGCCATCTACTGAAATTAAATGAGTATTAATGGATTGAGAAATTGACCGTCCTGGTTAATCTCTAGCCCAATCGTAATAAAAACATTCAGTATTTGTAAAACCAGCAAAAGTAAGGCAAGGTAAGTTTTGATTTTAGAACACCCATTTTATTTCTAATCAAACACTAATAAAATTAATAATATATAAAAAGTTACCCCAAATTCTTTTGGAAACGGTATATTCATCTTTGTTCACTCATCTACACTTAATGAAACTGACAACTATGTTAGCATAAACAGATAACTACGCACTGCAACTAGACACTGCAACTACGTACTGCAACTAGAGGTCTGTGCAATTTGGTTTGTAGATATCGTCACCAATTGAGAAACCTTTTAAACTGGGTATTATCAAATGAATTCTTATTTTAACTCTACATAAAAGGGTCAACCACTGGAACACGGTCAACTACTCACATTCGTACTTTCGTGCAAAACATTAAAATGTATTATTTTTATTTGAAAATGTCACAGTTTAGCATTGTAGCCGATTTTAAAGATTTCACTATAGTTGTATCCGGATAGACTTTCATAACCAGCAGTTGCCATGTACAGCTGGGGAAAAAGAAAACGCCCACTTGTGCTTTATTCGTCTTTCGTTCATCGTACAGCAAAGTTTATGTATACCAATCTTAAGATTTACATACACTTTAATTTGCTATACATAAATATTGCATAAGGGGTCATCTCCATATTAAAATTCACACCAACTTTTTTTTCCAGTAGCAACCTTTGAACTAAAAATGAATGCGTTATAAGCTTCCAAAATCCCCCGTATGTTAAAATATCTTTTTCATACTTTAATGCTTACCTCAGATAATATCGATAGTAAGAAGCTGATTTGTATTCGTACTAGTAGAACTAAACGACCCAAACATAATTCACTATAATTATAAATTTTAATAAAATGTTAACGTGAATTATGGATTATTAAATTAATATTAAACATATTATGAATAGCGACCTAGCCAAATTTCGTTGGAAATAGATCCAGAAAGAAATATTGCATGGCTGTGCAAACTTTCAAATTTTTATGTTCAGTACTTTAATTTATATTAAATAAAATGTGTTAAATTCATGAGCTAAAGTACCATGTATAAATTTATTAAGTGATTTTTTTTTATTTGAGTAAAATAAACGTAAATTAAATTTCTTTTGCACAAAAATAATAAAAGTTAGCAGTATTAAAAAATAGCAAATTTTAAAGCAAATAAATTGGAGGTTTTTACAGTTTAATGGTAATTCTATAAATCGTCAATTTTGCATCCACTACTATTTCCAACCAAATAAAATATTTTTCATGAATAGAATTAGATGCTGTAGATGTATGCCATCCGATACAATGTCCTATTTATGAAAAACTAACATCTTCAACATTCCAGGCATGAATTTGACCTTTTTTAATATCTGAAACATCAAGTCTGGAATCCCTGTACTTTATCAAACATTCAAAATCACCGTTTGCTAACATGTGTCTAAGTTTTCTCACATATGTATAAATTTTCATCTGACTATAAGTTAAAATACTACAAACAGTCCTATAAAAATACTGCATACTGCAGACGATAATATTACATGAAGAATGTGAGATAACAAACACAGTGATAATATTGAGTCGGCAAAAAAGTAATTGCGTTTTTTACATGAAATTCAAACATATAAATTTCCAATCATGAAACCATTCTTCAAGTTCGACCGTAGCTGAGTAACATTCATACTTGCAGTTATAAGAGCAGAGAACAGATTCTCACTCCTGGCAACATTTGACCCGCCTAAGATAACTTTCAAATACTCAATTTCAAATTACAAAGATTTTCAAAACGTGAACTGTCATTTTGAATTTTTTCTTAATAAATCATGCATACGGACCAAGGAAGTTTTAGAGTCATGGTTCATTTGGACCACTGATTAAATATTCTCATTTCGATCTCTGATAGTCTGAGTACAAAACACTAATACTAGAAACAGTATTTTCCCTGTAAATAATATGTATTTCTTTTAACTATCGCGAGCGAAATTAATGAAAGGCGAAAAGTTCGAACCAACGAATAGCGTTTTTCAATTTGCAGAAAGTACGTTAAAATCGCGCAAAAAACAATTCGCAATATCTGAAGAAATTATCGTAGAAAATTGTGGAAAATTTATATTTAGAGTAATTTGAGAGTTTTCTTTAGTTTAATAAAGTCAAAATAGGGTGTTGCTACAGAGAAGAACTAAGTTGATGCAGAATTAAATATGAAGATGTCCCCTTATGCAAACGAATGGTATATATAACTGTGCTGTATGGCGAACGACAGCCAAATAAAGAGCAGTTGGGCGGGTTTTTTATTCGAAGCTGTACAAAAATTTATAGCAGCAGAATGTTAGAGAATTTACAAGGAATAAAGGTTACGACGTCTGTAAAGCTCGAGAAATATCCTTGGTAACACGTAAAACCATACCAAATTAATCCCCAAGCGGTGATCATCTTTCAATTAATATAATCCTCCGAGATTTCTTGACTTCAAAGTAGTCTGAAACGAAAACTAAAAGTATTGTATTAGCAGATATTTCATATTTCTATTTAGCCCATTGGCACCATTCTTTTTTCAGAACTCTTTGCAATTTATGTTGATGCCAGAAGTGATAAATTTACGACACTTGCATGGTGTGAAGAATGTAATTTTTTTTCTAAAAATAGAAATTAGGCAGTAAACAATTCTCATTTTACTTTGTTATGGATAAGTATCTTGTGGAAACAGATTTATTATTCGAGAAATTAAAGTAGGGAAATAAATTGATGCTTAAAAGTTTTGGCGACTATTAATTTTTGCAACCTTCTAAAAACGGATCGCTGGGTGTTAATGGGTTAAATCCATTAGATTAGAACTAATTTTTAATCAGAATTTTGTTCTTTTTGTTAACAGAGGAACTCTATTTTAATCAAAACTGACTAGTGAATATAAGAATTTTTCATCAATTGCGTTCTAATTGATTTAGTCGAGAAAAGTACTAACAAAAAAAAGGTTTTTGAATATTTCAACTAATTAATCGATTGATAAGCAAAGCTTAAATCTTTACTACACTGTTAAAACAATTAAAGGATATTATAAGTTTTATATAGAACAAGGGTATAAGAGAAATTTCTTTTGAAGAAAATGTGAAAAGACTCAAAAATGCAAGTTTTTGATATTTTCAATCTTCGAAGTATGCAGATTTTAAGTTTGACGTCAAAAACGACGCTTTAGTGGCAGCGAATGAAATTTGGCCTTCAACTTAATAAAAATTAAGTGGAAAAGAATGATCGACATTCCGTAAGTGCTTTGTTTTGATAACTGAATCAGAAGCTTGTAGAGTTGTCGGTCGGTTAGAAGGGGGCCAAACACAAGTCGAAGTAGCAGAACGAAATAGCAGCAGCCATTGGAGTCACGCAAAGTGTGATATCAAAGATCTGGAACCGTTTCATAGAGTTTCCAGATATGGATCCATAGAGACTGGAAATGCAAGACGAAGACAAGAGCAAGATCGTAGATTTGAAACAACGTCCAATGAAGATCGATATTTAACGCTGACGGCTCGAAGACACCGAAATATGAATGCCACTCTTCTTCAACAACAGCTTCATTCGGATACTGGCACAAGAATTTCAAGTTTCAACTCACAGTCGGAAACCGATTCCATGCTGCAGGTCTGTATGCTCGCCTGCCAATGGTATGTGTTAGGTTAACCCATTTATGCCTAGTGTCCCTTTTTTGGGACGGCATTTTCGCTATTAGTCGAAAACGTTATTCATTTTTCCTAGCCTTTATTCATGAGTATTGAGCCTCAACTCTACAAAATATTTTAACATGACCCAGTAGGATGTTGATATTTCGATTTTTATGCATAATGATTTTAAAAGAAATCATCCCTTGTTCAAGAAGTTGACATCAGAAATTTATCTATTATTTCTGTTATCAGTAAAAATCGAAAGTCGCAAAAATATCCAGGCACAAATGGGTTAACAGCAAGATATCGTAGGGCCCGCAGGGAGTGGACAACAGAGTATGCCAACTGGACGAAAAACGAATGGCGCAATATTCTTGTCTCTAACGAATCCCGCTTTTCTGTTCATCTGATAATAGGCGTACTTTCATTTGGAGGGAAAATAGCACATCCCTGCGAACACCCCCCTCTGTAAAAACATCCCTGCGTTCGTGCTGGAAATTTTCAGATTTGGCGGTGGGCCCTGGTATCTCCATTGATGGGCGGACAGATCTCCACATCATTCGGAATGGAGCTCTGGCCGGTCGTCGATATAGGGATGAGATTCTCGGACCTTTTGTAGTCTTTATACTGCAGCAATTGGAGATAACTTCATGCTAATGCACGACAACTGCAGGCCACATCGTGCACGCTTGTTGTTGACTTCCTATTCGAGGAAGAAATCGTACGAATGGAATGGCCAGCGTATTCTCCGAACATGAACCCAATAGAATATGTTTGGGAGAATCTAGGGAGAAGAGTTGCTGGCCGCCTACCACCCCCACATACTCTCAAAGAACTGGAAATACCTCTCCTGGAGGAGTGGGACAGAATACCCCAGCTCCTCATTAATAGCCTTATTGACTACATGCCTCAAAGGTGTTCAACGTTGTTGGCAGTCCGGTGAAATCATACCCCTAATAAAAACATTTTCTTTCAGGGAAAAACCTTTTTTATTCGTTTTTCCTTACATGCAAAAATTGTGTTTTTTTTTTTCCCTTTTGTACCCAAGTGCTCAATAAAATGCATTATTTTCTGCTAAGCATGTGTACTTTTTTCTTCATATAGACTACCACGTCTGTCGATTATATATCAATCATCTAAACAATCATCCAGCCGCAAGATCCATCCATAACTTCAATATCCTTTAACTATTTTGAACAGTGGATATAAATTGACTATATGAATACTGATTGATTATATTAATTATTTCTAAAGAAAATATTTTAATAATATTAGTTTACAGCTATCATTTTATTATTACTCGATACAATTCAATACTTTCATGTTGAAAAGACAGAATAAAGACAAGTATTAAAATAAATAAAAACTTTGTGAATAAAACACATATAAAATGATACTTATAACAAGATGCGATCATTTCGACTGAAAATTTATTTAGTCTTCGTCAGTCAAAGCTGTTAGTCTCACAAAACAGTGAGTTCCCTCTGTTTTGTGAAACGATCGCATCTTGTTATAACTATCATTTTATGTTTTTTTTTCCCACAAAGTTTTTATTTAAAGTGTAACATCAGTATTTTGAGTGTTTTTTTTTTTCCAAATACAAGTGTTCTTAAAAGAATTTCAATTTTTATGCCTTTGCTTTGAACTCTCATGGGACTTGATGAGAAAAATGTCATTGAGATTTAATGCTCAGAACGCATTTTCATTGCATCAGAACGCATATACAGAACATATTTTATACAAACCTTTAAGTCCGAGATAACATATGCTTTGATATAATGCGGCTAACTCGAAGATCGGCTCTGCGAATTTAGACGCTAAATATACGTATTTGTACCCGTATTCTCGGATCTAAGATATAATTTATCCGTATTATAAAATCTAATCTAAATACTTTTCATTCCGCACCGACTCCAATGGCAGATTGTTCAAGTTTTGTTTTTTCTAAATTCATAGCTCCGCTTTGCTTTTCATCTTTGATGCAAAGATCATTGTAGAAGATCTGAGTTAATCGTTATTTAATGTAAAATGTTCTACATATTTGACTTCTTGCTCAAATAATACAGGAACTGCATTATTTAAAAGGGGTTATTTAATCTTCAACTTTGTGATTGCTGATGCTGGGAATAAAAAAAAAATCTAATTTAAATTTGATTGTCAATAGACTCCTCCGAATGGAGATACTATTGAGCATTTCTTTATCAATAAAAGCACAGAGAAGAATCTGCACTGTTTAAAGCATACAGTATCTTCTATATCATCTATAGAGGATATCCATCACCTGTACAGGAAAACATTCAGAATAATACACAGCTACATTAACTAAGTACCTTAATCCGTAAATGTAAGCCTGGCTGTGGTGGGAGAGAGATTATGATGCATTTCACTAAGTTTTTATGCGCAAAGGAGTTTCAAAGGAAAAGTTTTTTTTTTTTTTTACGCAGGATAGTAATTTGTTTACAAGGACACGAATTTAACGTCTGCGACTCTGAGGACTGGAAGCTAGATAAGTAATGTTTGGAAAAAAATTTCAAGAGATGATGCACTTTTAACAATGAACCTTTAACAATGCCTTCACCAGTAAGTAATAACGGGTATCACAAAACTCTTTGAGACAAATTCAAAGGACTGTGGTTTGTACAAATAAATGAAAAAAACCTTAATATTGCTTAGCAAAATCTATAGTTTATTTTATTATCGTTAGAAAAAAAATATTCACATTACTGTTACCTCACCATTATTTTCGATTTTCCGAAGAATTTTTTTTTTTTTTTTTGTTCGTTATGAAAGACAAATATGTCAACTTATTTCAACTTATGTGCCATTTTACTTACTAATTGCCGCACGTATTTTGCTTCCCTGTCATTATCATACACCAATCGAGAAAGGCACTTTTTTTTCATCGAGCGATTTCGACAATTTTTTGCAAAATAACTACTGACAATGTCTGACTGTAACATGATTTTATGATTTAGACGTAGGATTTAACGAATTGTTACATTTCCGGTAAATATTTAGTTCATACATCGGAATTGATCGCTGCGCCGCCAATCAGTTGAATGAATAAAAACGGCACACTCTTAGATAAAATGGCGATCCACATTTAGAATTTTTGTTTATATTTCGCAAGCCCAGCATATCTCACATATTGTCTGATTTATTTTCGATGTAGTCCATGTAGAAAAATAACGTTTCTCATCACTTCCCCATAAATAAATGGAAATATTTTTCGTCATCCAAAATTATTGATGTACCATTCCCGAAATATTTCAAACGGAGTGAGGATCAAAATTTTGAAGTTTTATCTGCTTAGCTGTGAATTTTGGAGCAGGTTGACGCTGGTATTTTCTAACGTTATTTTCTTTTAATGTTCGAAGCACTGTCATACGGGAACACCGAACTTTCGACACGGCTATTTGCCCATGTTAGTTCATCATCAAGCGAACGAAGCGAGGAATTAGTTATTTTGTCATCAAAAGAACGAGGCAAGAAATGAGTTGTTTTGTCATCAAGTGAACTAAGACGACTCCGATTTTTTTTTTAATGACAGGCTTCGTATTTTCACTGCACTCTTTAATCCCTTCGTCCCTGACGTCCTAATATTAGAACACATCTTTGCATTACTCTATATTCTTCCTTTTCAAGAATTTTAACACCAAAACCTAGTACCCTGCGTATAACACATTCAAGAATAGCATGAAAGGGGTTAATGGTACGATAAATATTTGGAAGACTGAGATTGTTCTTAAAAACTTTGACAATTTGTTTTGCAGATCATTTTCCAAACTGACTAAAAATAGTCTTACGCAAATTTAATATGCATGAGAATGCTACTGTAAATGTTAAGCCAAACTCTTTGTGACAGTAAAAAGGAAATATTGTTGCACCTCTTACGGAAACTCATTGAAGTGCCATATACTTCTTAATACCTTTGGCGCGCAATTGAAATCAAGACTTATGACACCTATTACCAAAACATTATCACTTATGACTTCCTCAAGTCACAATCATTTTAAAGAATGTTTAAAGAATCTTGGTATGATGACATAATCAACATTTACAAGTACTTTGAAAGAAAAACGATGTGGACTTGATGGGGAAAATGTCTAGCTTTCAGCAACATACACGTACATGAAATAAAAGCCGTATTTATTAGGTTGTGACGAAAGTTTTACGCCACTCCAAGCACTGCCTGCACAAGCAGTTCGCGTTGGTGTCTTTGCCAATATTTTGTAAAACGATTTTTGTTATTTGAAAGAAAAGACTTGTTTTAGAGCACTGTGTTGTGAAATCTGTAAAACAATATCGTTATGATTAAGTATAAGGCGCCTGAAATAGAACTACCACGCTACCAGATTGGTCCATCATTTACTCTCAGTTCTGTCGCAAAAAGTCTCAGCTACAGAATGACACTGAATTATGTGTACAGTAGGGTGTATCACGAAATTTTTTTTTGGAAAATCAAACTTTCAAGTTTATAAAAAGTTGTTACTGGCATCACATACCTACCAAAAAAAATTTTTTTTAATCGAAAGATTTGGGTCTCCCGGAATGACATTGAAGTTGTCAGTTTTTTAGTCAAAACGATATTTTTAAAAATTTTTTATAAAGTATATATAAATCAAAATTAAATAATAAACAGCAAAAATGGGCATTTTCAGATGGAATCTATCTATAAAAAAATGCATTGCGACTGAAATTGAACATTTAGATCTCCCGGAATCGTAATGAAAATCTCCAATTTTTTGTCAACTAGCCGTATTTAAGAAATGTTGAAGAATCTTTCAAATTTTCAATCATTGTATTTATAATACAGACACTGCAGTACAGCGTTCCAAAATAGCAAGAATATTTTTGCAGGCGAAGATGGGGCTCAGATTTCAAGGTGATAAAACTGTAGCTCCCCAATGACTTTGGAGATAAGGGAAGTGCAAGACCATCACATGATTACTTCTCTCTCTCTCATCCACCCTTCCTTTCTTTTTTCGTTTGTTTTTAGCGTTTTTTTATGTACAAAGCGTCCATTTAGTGAGCATTTATGCTTCTGATTTGTGATTGAGTTCAATTTGGTTTTGTTGTTTTACCATCATGAGTAGAAAAACTCATTCTTCATCAACAAGGAAAACTACTGACGATCCAATTGTCGGCCAACCTCTAGATATAAGTGATAGCAATGTTTTACTTACTAAAATTGATGTACTACGTTATTTTGAATGGGTAAGAAATCAGTTGAAGTCCGAAGGATGTCATCAACCAAAGAAAAAGGTAGTTGCAATGCGAGTGGCCCGTAAGCTAGAAGAAATATGGAAGAAGACTTCTATTTCTGTTTCATCTGTAAGCAACATTGTTTTTATGATTTTAAAACTACACGAGATATCTGAAAAGATGAAAAAGTCATCCGGGTGTAACACAAAAAAATGCCAAGAGCTTTAAAACGTCCGTTGAAAAGTTCAAAATCTGACATTGTAAATAATCTTTTTGATATTTGTTCATGAAAATGTAGAGATTTAGTGAAATGTTTGTGTCCAGCGCCAAGGAAGGTTCCACAACTGGAACACAAGTTCTTGAATGACCAACGAAACCTGAGGCTTATGGTTATAGGAGGAATTGACACAGTAGAGAGTAAAAAAATTCGAGAAACGTGCTAAAAGAAAGGAAAAATCCATACAATTCGAGTTAAACTGAAATCTCCAATCAACAAATATCCCTACTTACGACATGAAGGCATTGTTAGTGACACTGATAGCGATTCCGTTCAACAGGATTCAAGGGATAAAAGTGTTTTAGCTATAAAAAATAAAATAAAATAAAATAAAAAGGAAAATTCTAGCGTTTCAGTAAAGCAAGTCCTTCCAGTAGATCTGCCATCATTTTCCAGAGCAATTTCCAATAGAGCCGGACCGCAACTAGCAAGTGCTCTTTTACATGATTTAATAGTTGTGACACCAGAAAATCAGACGGCGTTAATTGATAAATCGAAAGTTTTTCGTGAAAGAGTAAAGTACCGTGAAAGTATTGCGACTCGCACCTCAGAAATAATTTCTCTCTATTCTGATGGTCGGAAAGATGAAACTATAGTCAAAGAAAATGTACGTGGTAAATCTGTAAGGAAAACTATAAAAGAAGAACACATATCTTTGGTTGAAGAACCAGGTTCAATATATCTTGGCATGTAACTGCAGGCAGTGGGACAGTAACTGTTCTGGGAAAGACATTGTATCATCAATAATGAAACACATGGAATGTAACTGCATTGATGTGACAACTATCAAAGCTCTTGTATGTGATGGTACGCCCACAAACACTGGAGTTTCTAATGGATCAGGTTGCAGGTCGGAAAGCCTGCTTGCGTTTGTGATACGCTGCCTACAATTATCAAAATAAATAGATGGAGAAATCAAGATTTATTTTGAATAACCTTTACATATTCAATGTTCTTTATTTGTAACCTTTATGTGTTTGTTTATATCTTTTGTAAATTTTTTCATCTAAAGATCACACTTTCTGATTTTTAATTTTCATATATTTTTGTTCCTCCAAAAATTTTTTCTAATGTGTAATTATTTCTAATGTCACCCCCCCCCCCCCAAGAATAAAAATGAAACTGAGAAACTAATAAACTAATGAAAAAATTAATATACATTTTATTTGCACTGTTGCTAGAAGTTTAACAATGTAAAATATCGTCTGGAAATTTTTGAATATTTGATAGTAAGCTTTTTAAAATTAGATTCCGGCAGACTAATATAGTTAATGGTACAAATGAATTTTTTAAAAGTCTGTTGTCTTTCTAAACTTCAAGCTTTTGTACTTAAAAAATATAAATATACTTTATATTCATGTATACATATTTTTTTAAAAATACACATTTTAGGTCAAAAAAGTTGTTGAATTTCAAGTTAATTCCGGGAGACCTAAATATTTTTCGATTTCAAAAAAGAAATTTTTGGTTGATATGTGATGACTGTGACAACTTTTTATCAACTTGAAAGTTTGATTTTCCAAAAAAAAAATTTCGTGATACACCCTAGTGTACAGCTTAAGGTACTACTGTTGTATCATATGACACTGTGAAGATTTGGTACCGAAAGTTCAAAAACGAGGTCTAGGATATTAAAGAAGCAGAGCGCTCTGGTCATCCTACTAATGCTGATGAGGCCCGCCTACCAGAATTTGTGGAAGAAGATAAAATATTCATCCCCTCGAGAGCTAGCTAAAAGAGTCAGACTTTAGTGCCATGTCCATTAGTCGAGCTAAGCATTGCATGAACTTGGCATATAAGGTCAATAGCTGGGTACCGCATGAGCTGACTCAAGCAAATCTGGCGGAAAACTTTCGTTACAACCTGATATCATTATTCATTAGTGCTAATCCATATGCAGCTTGTTCTAATATCCTTATGAATTTCATCCTTTACTTCATTATAAATGGTCTCACGTTAATGATTTCTATCATCCTTTCGCCGGTAATATTTTGATTAGCACAATATTTCTGTATAAGATTTCAAAAATACTCATTGTTTAATTTCGTAAATGGAGTTTTGTTGATAGCTAAAGCTTTGCCTAAATCAGCAGAAAAGTCTTTTTTTCACCGGAAAACGTCATTGTCAGTAAAGTTTGCACAGGTGTACGATTTTCTTTTTTCTTTTCTGAAAGAGGACTAGTTTGCGGTAGTTATGAGATCTGAAAATATTTTATAGGACTGTTCCTTTCAAATATTCTGCTGTGAAATGTCGTCGAAATATATTTTTTTCAAAAAAAATATTTAAATTCAAAATAATGGTAAGAATAAAACATTTTCTTAATTTTTACTTAGTCCAAAGGTCAGCATTCGATGTCAGAGCACAGCTTTGGCTTCGATTTATGTAAATGTGAAATTCAATATATCGCAAAATTCAATTATAAACAAATGTCGACCAGTTTTCATTTTTTCTTGTTAGTCACGACAAGGTATTCATGGAATCTGTTCAATAAGTCGTAGGAATATTCTCACTATCCATACCATTTTGAAGTTACCCAGTCCAGCCCGATTCGAAGACGCAAGCAACTCCATTCTCGTATCGTTATCTGTTTTAAAGGAGCCAATTAACTAACACGTTATGTTCTAATCGGCTTGAAATCTTAAGAAAACACAGATTGAGTGCACTTATTTATTGGAATCGCAAAAATACATGTGAGGAGATGTAAGGTTTTTGATGAGAACCTATTTACAAATATGTTCGTATTTCAAGTTTCTTCAAATTAATCAGCTTGTTTTTTGACCACTCGCACGTCAGCTTTTCGGGAAGTTCAGTATCGCACGATACTTTATTCTTCCAAAAATCCTGCAAAAACAATTTAGGCAACAGTATTATAGTGCAGGTAAAGTATATTAGATCAAAAATCCCATGAGCCGCAGAAAGAATATTTCTCTTAGTTACGATAGCTTCTTCATCGGAAAGTAATTTTAGGTCAAAGGTTAGGAAAACTTAGGTCAATTTCCAATTCCTTAACACCGGAACAATCTCTTGATCCTCCACTGGCTCTTTGTGGAAAGTCGGAGTAGCCTCCCACACTCTGAATTAAAATTTATCTAATTTCAAGATAGTCTGAGACTCAACAATCAATTTGTGCAAGTCTTCTTAGCTCTTTACGCAGCAGACTAAGTTATCAGCGTAAAAGTATTGTAAAAGGGTGCTTGCAGTTTCTTTATACACTGTGAAAAAAATAGTGTTAGATTATGGGTCAGTTCTCGGCAGCAAAAATTTCAAGAGAATCTCATAAAATTATGAGTAGACCGTGAAATCACATTAACCAAAAGATATCGAGAGTTGATCGTAATTTTATGAATATCCCTCACAGTAAGTACTTACAGGCTACGAAAGTTAATATTGTAACACTTAACCTTGTTTGCCAATAATATTAAACTTACCCGTAACTAGAGCTGTAGCAAACCGTATGTATTCGTTACTGAGATGCGGATAATCACTCAGACTCGAAGTAAGGAATTGCTACTTCAGAAAATCAACCGTTACTGCATTCGGATCGACCAGCTTCGAACATCGAATACAGACTGCCAGGCGAAATTTTAAGGAGGAAAATGAGTTCCGTTAATCGAGTACTAATATCTTCTGTTATTTGTTACTGTATACCGGATCGCGGATTGAAGGGGAAAATGAGTCCTGGTATTTGAGGCATTTGAATAGCAGTATGTTTCGCTTTTCGTTGCGGATTAGTAAGGGGTTTGCATTTCTATTGTTCCGAATGGTCTCGTTTTGATGAGGTTTGAAAGATCCGTATGTTATGTTTTCGTTACTGATGACGCAATATCAGATAGATACAGTATCTGCTGCTCTATTATGATATGGGATTAGACTTGTCTGTTTTATACAATGCGGGGATGTACGGTATATAGTATGTTATGCGTGGATGCCAATATCAGATATTTTTTTTGGGGGGGGACATGGTTGGTAAAAGGGGGTGTTCTTGCAATTGTAGAGCAATATCTATAAGAATAGAAGCACGTTAGTACGGGGGTGATCGTGCTTTCTCACATTTTAGTACTAAATAGTGTTGTAATCTGGATTATTTTTCAGGGTGGTCCCGAAGGATTGAGAACTAATTTTTTTAAATGCTGGAGCAAGAATCGAAATATGAGTAATAAATAACGAGTTATTTAAATACTCCTTAAAAATATTTTTATAAAGTAAATGAATTCACGCATTTTTATTATTTAAAATATTATTAGGAAAAAATATATACAGGGTGTCCAGCCTTAAAGTGACCCAATAGCTAATTCCCGAACCGTTCGGTTTAGATATGCACTTCCAATTTAAAAAATGTTTTAAAAAGGGTAAAGAATGTTATTATGTGCTTTTCGAACCAAAAAACCCATTTAGAAAAAAATTACAAAAATTAAATTTTTATACGGTCCCCAGGTCCTATCACTTATATTTAGGAAAAGATGCAGTACACAAAAACAAAGTAAACACAAAAAGTGTCATTTTATTACGATAAAAATTGACCAAGTTATGGAACTTTGAAAATCATACATTTCATCCATTTTCTCGGCCAATTTCAAGAAGCTAAGGGGACCGTCTCCAGAGTGAAATTAATTGGAACTCTGCCAGGAAACTTTCGCTCTTGCACGTCACTCTTATTTAAATCGTTTTTAAATTTAAAAGTACATACATTACGTTAATATTACAATAATTGAGTACTTAAGAAACAAAATTTATTCTGTGTATGTGTAAAACATAGATAAAATAAAATATTTTGGACGAAGAAAACTTATCAAAAGCAGTTCCAAAAAAATAGACTTATTTGCCTGCGGTTTCAGACTGATTTGCTGCGATACTGATCATGGCGAACGTTAAAAATCTGTTGTGTAATCGCTTGCAATTGCATACAGCCGTATTCTAATATTACGAATTCTAGTATGGGAGAACGAGATGTATACAACTGATCTCCAGGCATTAGCTCCAGCGCCAGGACTGGAAGATAAGGAAATGCACTGTACGTATGTAATATGTTCCACACCGTCGATTTTGAGTAGGACCAAGCCTTGCTAATATCCTGGACACTACTTTCAGGATGAGCCAGGGCATATCCTAGAACATCCTCAGCGGGTATCCGCAAGCTTGAAGGTATGGCACGAGACAAGGGAATACGTCTATGACAACTCCCAGTTCTATACACGCGTTGAACAGCACGGGCAATTGTACAATAAGATAGATGTCTTCGACTGGGAAATTTAATGGCATAAAGTCTTGCCGCCTCTCTCTTATTTCGATTACACTGCCCATACAACAGTACCATTTCGCAGTATTCTTCATTTGTATACATCTCGTTCTCCTGTACTTGAATTCGTAATATTAGAATACGACTGTATGCAATTGCAAGCGACTACACAACAGATTTTTAACGTTTGCCATGATCAGTACCGCAGCAAATCAGTCTGAAGCCGCAGGCAAATAAGTCTATTTTTTTGGAACTGCTTTTGAAAAGTTTTCTTCGTCCAAAATATTTTATTTTATCTATGTTTTACACGTACA
Organism: Cheiracanthium punctorium; assembly: GCA_038373885.1. Classification (NCBI taxonomy): domain Eukaryota; kingdom Metazoa; phylum Arthropoda; class Arachnida; order Araneae; family Cheiracanthiidae; genus Cheiracanthium; species Cheiracanthium punctorium. The sequence goes on from JAWZYV010013037.1 coordinate 330,652, forward strand.
CAGAATAAATTTTGTTTCTTAAGTACTCAGATATTGTAATATTAACGTAATGTGTGTACTTTTAAATTTAAAAACGATTTACATAAGAGTGACGTGCAAGAGCGAATGTTTCCTGGCAGAGTTCCAATTAATTTCACTTTGGAGACGGTCCCTTACTAGCTTCTTGAAATTGGCCAAGAAAATGGATGAAATGTATGATTTTCAAAGTTCCATAACTCGGTCAGTTTTTATCGTAATAAAATGAAACTTTTTGTGTTTACTTTGTTTTTGTGTACTGCATCTTTTCCTAAATATAAGTAATAGGACATGGGGACCGTATAAAAATTTAATTTTTGTAATTTTTTTCTAAATGGGTTGTTTGGTTCGAAAAGCACGTAAAAACATTCTATACCTCTTTTAAAACATTTTTCAAATTGGAAGTGCATATCTAAACCGAACGGTTCGGGAATTAGCTATTGGGTCACATTAAGGCTGGACACCCTGTATATTAGGCATGTAAATTTAAATCACATTTTTTAAAAGTTATCGTTTCGTTTTAAACAAAAATTTCGAGAGGGACCCGGGATTTCTATGCCCATCCCTGCGTACGAGACTGGTTTTAAAATAATTCAAAAAAGTTCAGTATGTTTTTAAAATGTTGACGTCTAAGGGGGAGGGCGCGACTTGACCCCCATCTTTCAAGAATCCGCTCTCAGAAGCAACACTAAGCACAAGCTTTCCGTTATACTTTTTATGATGAGAATGAACAGGTTGAACCAGCGTTCAGAATTAAAAAAGGGGGACGGGGACTATGGGGGGACAGCATATTTTTGTAAGATTTATATGAGCGCTATCTCAGTTAAGATAATTTAACATTGTATAACAATATATTTGTATAAAAACCTTCATTAATCAGAGAAAATAAACTCTAAATACAACTCTTACGCTTTAAAGTCAAAAAATAATGTATTACATTTTATTTGTTTTTAAAACAAAAAAAAAATGTAATTGCATGTGATGTTTTAAACATTCATAATCGTACGTAATGCTATGTACAATAGCGTACCCAGGATTTTATTTCAGGAGGGGGGGGGGGTTCAAACTGCTAACTAAGTATCAGTTGTAAATAAATATCACACTGTGAGGTAATTAACGGGTCAGATATAGGAAAGGAGGGCTGCAGCTCCCCCTCTTCTAGATACGCGCTATAAGACTTGTTTATCGCGTTCGAACTAGTAACGGAACTAACGAGTAATGAATACTTAGTAGCCAGTAGTGAGTTTAGAGTAACAAATGCATACGAGTATTAATATTTCCGTTACTTTTACAGCACTACCCATAACTATTGAATTATTCTCAAACAACATCATACAAAATACTGAGTGACTATTTAAACGTTTATTGGTTACGGAACTACTTACATGTTACTAAAGTTAATATTGTAATACTTACCTTGTTTGCCAATAATATTAAACTTACCCGTAACTATTGAATTATCTTTAAACAACAGCGTACAAAGTACTTTTCAGTTCCAAATACCTTACATTTGTTCAGCACTAAAACTAACAACTTTCTTTCGTGTTGAACCAAGTAGCTCTTGTTGACCATTACTTGTGAAAGCTCGCATTCTGCATGTAACAGAGAAATAATATCATGGTTTCAACACATATATTCACTATCCTGCTTGAAGCCACCTGTGGGGTTCGGTCATAAATTAGAGAGGTCTGTGTAGGTGTATTAAGGTGGGCCGAAAAATAAATTTTGAAATCATTATTCTAGGGTAGATAGTTCTCTTTGTCATCTATAAAAAAGGTGTAAAATATTATTGTGATTGGATAATATCTTCTGTCCCCGTATCGGACTTGAATTTTCGGAATTTACAATAGATACTTGTTATTCAGCGTAAGAAACAATATTATTTTTCACTGCTATTATTCTAATAGTGCGAGAAATGAGTCCACTGGGTTTAATAATATGTACCTAAATTATTTTCCGGATCAAATAATATCTTCTGCCTTCGCACGTGTTAAAAGGTGGGGTGGATGTAAATTAAAATTCTTGTTTTAAAATTTTTGACTTTGGGAGTTTACAAGATCAAGTAGTGAGAGGCATTAGCATTCTAAAAGCCAATGGATAAACAAGACAAAAAAATATTTAAAGGCAAAAATAAATTGGAGAAAAACTTACAAGTGAGGGAAAGCCTCAGCTAATCTGTGGCACCCAGGTTTAACCTGTCCATACACAATTCTTGAAATTTTCCTAAGTTAGTAAGACCATGATCCTGAAATACAATTCTCACTATTCAAGTACAAATCGCGTTGTGTTGGAGAGTCACTCACCTGAAAATACCTGTTTAGCCATCAGAAGTCAGCTAGAAAAAAAAAAAAAAACCAAGGAGTCTGACTATAACAAAAAAAGAATTCTTAGATCTTCAATCCAATTAATTTTATTAAGAGAAGATATGATATTTTGAGATGACTAAAAGGGCCTTTTTCTTGATTAAAATGAACGCATAGAAGGATGAGTAACAAAGTTGAAATTCTCATTGTAATCTCAGAAATTATTGACGGGCGGCCGGGCACGATTATCCTTCCCCCTACATTCCGAACAAGTCATTTCCTTTTTCACACAGTTCCTAATTCGATGTTTAATATTCCGAGACACAGAAAAATCTTCCTAATCCATGGAGGACCTTTTCTTCTCCTCAACATTCAAATTTTCACACAACTCAGAATTATGTTCATTTTTGCAAAAAATACATTTCTTAAAAACATCAATATTATCAGATTGTTTACTACACTTAACAGATGTGACGAATTCATGAACAGGACGATAATTCTTTAATTCAATTTTAACTTTTCGATAACTAGGTGTTCTTGAACCGGAAGGAGGGAGTCTTGATTTGTGAGGGGAGGGAGAGACGGAACACTCTATCAATTATCAATTTAGTAGTCGTAGTTGAGAGACAAGATGTCCTTTCACGGGACTGCAGTTCTTTTTAAGGAACTCCAGGAATTTTTCTACATCACATAAAACTGATTCCTCCGGGTTTATGCAATTGTACACTAAACTAATATCGCTAGGAATGATTTTCATCAAAACAGAAATCAGCATACTACCATAACTTGCAGAAGTAACCGAAAGAGCTGAAAGGCTTCGAACCTGTATTTCAATTTCATCATATAATTTTCTTAATTTAACAACCTCATTCGAATATTTTACAGGTTTGAGATTAAAAATTTTATTTATGTTTTCATTGATTATAAGATCATCCTGCCAAATTTCGCCTTTAAAATGTATACATCAGATTCATAATTTTCTTCAGACATGCTGAGTCCCTGTATACTACTTGGGGCAGCTCCGCATACATAAGACTTTACATAATTCAATTTGTTGACTTTCGAAAGTGTTGTATTTTCATGAGTGGCTACTTTACTATACTGCTACTTTACTATACTGCTATACTGCTACTTTAACTATTGAAGAAATTCAACCATTGACTATAGTCGTCATAAAATTTGACAATGTTTAACTGAGGATGTCAAATTAAATGTGTTTCATTAACTTGGTTATTTTCGGTTAAATTTATGCTATAATTTGCTTTAGCGTCTATTTTGAAATTAGTTTTATTCAGATGTATATTTATTTTAGATTTTATTAAAGTTATTTTATCCTTATACGACATAGCACTTTCAAAATGACCCTGCAATCCTCCCTCATCGTCTGTCAACTTTTCCGTTTCATTATTCAAAAATTTTAAATCTCTTTCTTTTTCCACGAGTAAAGTCAAATTGTCTTCAAGTGATTAACTAGAAACAGTTTAATTAAGATCATCTTCTACATTCTTTAGCAAATTTGTTACAGAAGTTCTAACAAAGCCCCAATTTTGAATTTGCAATTTAACATATTCCATTTTAACTTATAAAAGCTTAAAACTCAATGTTCTATAAACTTCAAATACACTCTATAACAAATAAATCGACGCACCAAGAAGGAGGTGTCCGATTGAGATGAAAATTGGTGGATAGGAAAACAATGTACAGAATAGTAAATGATTAAAATTTCAGAACGATTGAAAAATTTATTTCAGAGTTACAGTAACAAGTTCAATAAAGTGTTGACCCGCCGCTAGCATGGATACAAGCTGCCACACGGCGTGGCATAGACCGATAAAGCTCCCGGATGTTCTCCTGCGGTATTTCCTGCCAAATTCGCTCCAATTGTCGAACGAGGTCATCAACAGTCCGTGCCAGATGCAATCGCCTTCCCATCATATCCCAGACATGCTCGATGGGAGAGAGATCTGGCGATCTGGCAGGCCAAGGAAGAGTTTGAAAAGCTTGCAGACAGTTTAGAGCAACACGTGCCGTATGTGGTCTGGCATTGTCCTGCTGAAAAACTGGCCCAGGGCACTGCAAAAGGAACGGTAGCAAAACAGGTCTTAGGATGTCGTCCACGTACCGCTGTGCAGTAAGTGTACCTCTAATGACGACCAAAGGGGTCCGGCTGTCAAAGGAAATGGCACCCCAGACCATAATGCCTTGTTGAGGGCCGGTGTGGCGTGCAATAGTGAAAGCAGGATCCCCCCTCTGCCCTGTGCGTCTCCAAACACGTCTCCGATGATTGTCAGGACACAGTTGGAAGCGGAATTCGTCGCTAAAGACTATACGTCCCCAGTCGGCATCATTCCAACCTGATCGAGCCCTGCACCACTGTGATCTGGCTCGGCAGTGTGAAGGCGTGAGTGGCAGGTGGCGTAACGGTCGGCGCGAGAGTAGATTTCGCTCTCTCAACCGTCTGTGAATGGTCATGATTGACACTGGTGTTTGGGTTGAACGTCTGATGGTTGATAGAGATGAAGAAGGCGCTGTGACAGCTGATCGGACCATCACTCTGTCCTCACGATCTGTTGTAGCCCTAGGTCGACCGCTACCATCCTGACGCTGCACTCTGCCATTTTCCACCCATCCTTGCCAGCATCTTCGAATCGTCGCATCGCTTCGACTCAAATGACGAGCGATTCTCCGATTAGTCCAACCGGCCTCTTTAAATCCAATGATACGACCTCTGTCAAACTCTGCCAGTTGCTGGTAATGAGCACGAATCCTGCAGCGAGGCATTTTTCAAGTTGTTGAAAGGTCATCTGAATCGCAATACAAACCGAAAGTTTTAACAACCGTTGAAGAAGTGCTCCTTATATACGTCTGCTGGATACACAGTTCCGATGCGCTAGAGATCAAAATATTCATTTATTGGACACCAAATTTGAATCATTTGCATATCTGTTCAAAACATTCTTGCAAACGAAGTTTCAAAGCATTCGGATGATTGTTTCTTGGTGCATCGATTTTTTTTGTTATAGAGTGTATTTTAAACTTCAAACACTTAAAAATGCATATTAAACTCTATTTTAATCTTCAATTACACAACTATTGTAGACTTCAAGCAGCTTCAAATAATATTTTCATGAAACAGTCTTACTGGACGGCAGGTTCAATTTTACTAGAATTCATCCATCCCTATTTCATCAATCCTCCCGCCGGCAAGTTTAACCTGAGGCCGATGCGCCTTGTTTCAAAATCACTTTCAAGCTGGTTCAGTGGTAGTCAAACTTGTATCAAAGTCAATAAGTTCTACGAAGAGAAGCACAGGTTACTTAAAACCTAAACTGGTTTATTAACAGCAACACAATTTAACAAAAATCCATCCGCACAAAATCAAAACCAGATAATCGAACACGGTCCAGCCACCTAACCAGTCAACTCTTTTTCCGAGAGAGAAGAATTAATATTAGTTTAATTATCCCACCCAAAAGAATCGCGCCATTTACATTTGTTCATTTGAATTAATTTGCAACAGCGTTAAAGTCTGATTCCGCCAACTCTTTGCGGATTCTTCTGCCACTGATTTCACACACCTTACAACAATGTTTATGACATGTAAAGTAAACGAAGTCCTAGCTTAGGTTTTTCCCTAGTTGCCTTAGTTTGGGTTTTTCTCGTCTGTAAAAGTATAAAGTGGGATAGTGGAGAAGTAATAATAACTGAGTGCTACAGATTTCTTACATTGAAAGATGACTCTCTATAATTAGGTTTCACTATAGATCTCACAGAAAGATTTGTAAGCTGTCTGGTCGTTTGTTAGTCAGCATACATAGCAAGATATTCTAATTGTGTGAAAATTACTAATTTCGGCAAATTATTTAATCCATCAACAATATTTTTTATATCTGGAGGTAACATCTAAATCTAGAAATAATAATTTCATCTGGGCATAGCTCCATCCCTCAGCGATTGGTTAGAATTTATTTTAAACCAGTTTGATAAACAAACTTTCATGACAAATTCAGAGATTTGCTTCAACTGCAATGAATTGGAGAACTAATATATAGGCACAGAACTCTGTTTCCCAGGTATCAACCAGTATGAATTCAGTAATGGTACCAGATTACGCTACGTAGGTTACAAAAATATTTACTCAGTCGAACCACTTTATGCATTTTCTAATACATTATTTTTATATTTGCTTAAATAACTCTTATTGTTTGTTACTAACTTGCCTTCAGTAACTTCAAAAATAGTCCTCAACATTGTTTCACTTATAAGGTGTAAATTTCCTGTACTGCATGAATGTACTGTTTTTTCCCGGTTTGTCGATTGAAAATGGCGTACATTTTGTTCATTAAAATGAAGGAGGCATACAGTTTACTGCAAAAGTCTACCAAAGTTTTAGTTTCCAAATTCTGAAAGATACCGCCATTTCCATGAAGTATGAACAGATATGACATCAAAGTCAAGTGTTAGCTGTTCAGAAATATTTCTTCAAATCCTTTCAAAATATTCGGTTAAGTTCGAAGAAAATCGTTGCTACTTCGTGAAATGCTTTGATTTCTTGCTGAAAAGCTTTAGTGCTAATGACTTATTTGAGATCTTTTCAAATTACTATGGCATGATTTAATAAATTCTAGTGCTCGATGCACATATTCTCAATAGTACGCATGATAAACAGTGGATATATGTAATCTCAGTTGCCCAACGTGACTTAACAGTAGTAAAATATTCCAACAGCGATCAACGCTTGAAGGAACAAACCATTCCTTCTTCTCTTCTGTAACGGTCGCAAAGCGCATTACACGGAAAACGGGCATTTTTCGTCCGGAATTGCAAAATTTGAAGTGCGATGCAAAGGTAGAAGATATTATTGGATCGGAAAAATAATTTAGGCATGTATTATTAAACCCAGTTGGCTAGTTTCCCGCACTGTTGGAATAACAATATGGAAAAATAATTATGTTTTTTACGCAGAGTAAAAAGTGTCTATTTTTATCCAAATTCGGAAAATTCAAGTTCGATGCGGTGGCAGAAGATATTATCCAATCACAATAATGTACACATTTTTTATTGAACCCGGAGAGAACCTTTTCTATTTAGAGCTATTAGAATAGTGATTTTAAAAAAAAATAATAATAATAATCAGCCCACCGTAATGTGTGTGATGGGGTGGGAGCGGGGATGGGAAGTTTGTTGGGTATATAGCAGGGGTTCCCAAACTTATTTTACCCGCGGCACCCTTGTCAGGCCAAAAGCATTTCCCGGCACCCTTGTCAGGCTTAAAACATTTTGCGGCACCCTTTTCAGGCTAAAAACTTTCGCGGCAGATTTCCTTTAAAGCAATATGAATATGAAGGTTAGAATAACGCAGTTTGGATGCATTTTACGTTATTTTTTGTTTATTTGTTTATAGGGCTAACAATCAAGAAAGTACTCTCTTGGGAAAGGGACATAGTATTTTGACAATACCCCTATTTCAGGGAGTTCCTATAAAAGAGAGGCTACAGGACAGTCTTGAACTTGACTGAAATATTTTTGTTCGAGCCCACTTAGTGATCGGCTTGGCTCACTTTCTTGGGGATACCGGTTCAGAGGAAATTATTTGATTATACTCCACCAAAACACTTTTCTTGATTATCTCCACGGCACCCCTGACATACGCTCGTGGCACCCTAGGGTGCCGCGGCACCCAGTTTGGGAACCTCTGGTATATAGCATTCAACGATAGAGGGTGGTATTTTAACACATATATTTCATTAAAAAAGGTTTTGAAATGAAATTCTCTCCACGTGCACGCATACAGCTGTTGCAAATTTGCTACTGCTTTATAAAAATTCTAGTGTTGATCCACATAATAATAATAATTAGTATTATTCTTATTTTGTTCTGTAATCACGTATATATATTCTAAGCGTGAAGCTGTGTTATAGGAAGCTAGAATAAGATAAAATGATGCACATCGCAAAAGCGAAATTGCAATTTAATCACAAAATGGGTTTTTTCTACGTTTATAACTTATTTCAGGATAAAATGTTTGTAGTAACACTCTCATATAAAATAATGATCAATTATATATTCTGCTTTTAATTTAAAGTTTTGCTTAAACTATTTGCAACAGGCGCCTATCCGGGTGAGGTCTGCAGCTGCCTTTAAATCTGACCCTTTACTTAGCTTAAATTTTGATATTTAGGCTACAATTGAAACAGCTTACAATTTGACACACAGGCCACTGCCGCACCCCCCCCCCACACTTCCCCCGAAATACTGACTGCGCCATTGATTGACAAACACACATGTACATATGCTCAGATATTATATACAGAAACAAATAACGAATGCAAGATTTCAGCTATATAAAAAATAAAACACCACGATCAAATAATAGAAGCGGATTCAGACATCAATTTCTTGGAAGGGTCTAAAATTAATAGAAAAATACTTATTTGAGCCCTAAAAACAAAATTTATAGTACAGCAAAATGTTAACCCTAACCATAGCAATGTCTTTTGGAAGAGCTTGAGTCCTACTGGATCCGACTCTAAACCAATTTATCTTAAACGTTGTGAGCTACACTGTGGAAAAAAAATACTGTTAGATTACGGGCAATTCTCGGCAGCAAAAAATTCCAAGAGTATCTCGTCAAACTACGTGCGCCCGCAAAATCACAGTACCCATAAGTTATCGAGTGTTGACCGTAATTTGATTGTGCCAGACATTCATAGGTTATCGAGATTTGACCGTAATTTGATAATGCATTACAACATAGGTTGTCGAGTATTGACCGTAATTTGACAATGGATTACTATATAGGTTGTCGAGTATTGACCGTAATTTTATGAATGTCTCACACTATAGTTTGTCGAGATTTGATCATAATTTGACAATGGATTACGACATAGGTTGGCGAGTATTGACCGTAATTTGACAATGGATTACTACATAGGTTGTCGAGTACTGACCGTAATTTTATGAATGCCTTACACTATACGTTGTTGAGGATTTAAGGTAAATTTATGAAGGTTTCACAGTATAGGCTCTCGGGCATTTATTATAAAAACACACTCCAGCTACAGCCAAGAAAATGTTATATCATTTAATGATAAAAACTACCTTCTACGTTCTATGGGCAGGAGACAACTATGATTACATATGATTGAAAAGCACTTCTGCACAATATTTTAATCTTATAGGTGTTTAAGGTAGTTGTTTTATTATTAAGTATTTAGACCTTATTCTTTAATTATTATTCAATGTTAAATCGACTGTCTATTCATAAAATTGCTATTATATGATCAGTTCATACTGGGGCATAATCTGTTCGAGGCCAAATTTTTCGTATGTCAACAAAGGCGTTGACATACGAAAAGCCCTCAATACAAAATAGTACAGAACATATGTTTCAGGTTGTACAAAAGGTTCACCCTTATTACCTGCCAAAAACATCAACCGACACACAAACAGAGAATGTGATTATGTTTCTGCTAACTAAGAAAGGCAAACTTTTTGGATGACCTGCAACATACATTTTTTACTAACCTATATTGAGGACAAAGGCGTAGCCAGGGGTGGGGGATATCGGGATATATCCCCCCGCGAAATGTTTGGATTAGTGATGAAATTCCGTCTATTTATACACACATAAGTTCATATCCCCCCCCGAAATATTTTCCAGGCGCATATCCCCCCCCAAAAAAAATTTTCCTGGCTACGCGCCTGATTGAGGACTGCCTTTTGGTCTAGACCAGGATTAACCCAAATATAAGTGATTATTAGTATCTTTTTTTTGTGTGTGTGTGTATTATTTCAAACTTTACAAGTTTTTTTTTTAATATGTAACCCTCAATAGTTAATTGTGGCACGGCAAGGCTGAAATTCTTCATAAATTTCACTGAAGATTGAGGCTTTTAATAAAAAAATGGGGATTGCACAGGCAATTAAACTAGAATTTTTTCTGTTAAATACATAACCTCTCAATTTTACTGGTTAAGTGTCTTGATAAATACTTTGACAGACCTTTTCTTCAAGATTTAAAATGTAAACAATTATTATTTACCAAATACAGACCCTTGACATTTCTGTAACAGGCACTGACTATCCTCTAAGAAAGGGCGTGCATCCTTTGGCTAGTGTAACTAGGTTTTTGGTACCGAGTCTCTTTTTAATATAATTTCACTGCTGCATGGATTGCAGTGAAACCTGTGTATAATGATCCATGTGTATAACAATAAACCTGCATATAGCAATACAGTAGAGTCCCGCAATTCTGAACAAATTGAGACCAAACACTTCATTATAGCGGGAATTCAGAATAGGCAATTTCATAAATATCAATAAGTTGACTTGTTAAGGCATAAATTAAGTGCAGGGATTGTATAAATGGAGCCGGCCTGAACTCTTAAGTAACCAGCTTTCATTTTAATCTGGCTTCAGGACAGGTTTTCCCCACAAACGTCTTTTTACTTGCTCATGTGTTTTTAGGTTTAAAAAATCCTTATTTTTTCTGAACTCTGTTTGGAAAAGTAGGACTCCACTTTTTAACTTTTTTTGTGTGTGTGTGTGTCCAAAGAGTATTTTGTTTAATCAATGCATTTTGAAGAAGTCAACAGCATAAATCACTTTTTAAACTGACTGTCTATAACAATGTTAACTCTAATAAAGCGAATGGTAGAACAGAGGTTAAAATATATAAATGCAAATATTATTTGCAAATAAAACAAGCAAAATTTGATCTAAAACTAAACTATTCACTTCTTCAAAATCAGAAAAGACATACCCAAATTACTGATAAAAGTATGGTTTCATATTATTTAATTGAAGAGGAGTACCGTGTTTACTTGCATAATAGTCACACCTTCTGTTTTCTAATTTTTCATGGTGAAAGTCTAGGTGTGACTATTATGCAGGGAAATCTACAACACAATAGTTTTAAACTCCAATGCTAAAACATTAATAGTATATTCCAATAGAAGGGGAAAAAAAATTAAGGAATTTTGAAAATTGAGATGAAAACTGTAAAAACTGAGAAATAAAACAATAATAAGCTTAGATTTTTATAATCGAATTTTTTTTTAAATATATTTTATGAAGGGGGAAAAATTATTTCAACAAAGTATTGATCTGAGGCATTTGATAACTTCTTATCATTATGCTTCCTTTTAACCACAATGTAAAATTTGTGAATATAAATAAGTGGATTTTGCTTTCAATTCTTAAAATTGCTTCATTATTTATTTTATTGCACTGAATACAATAACAGTAATGAGAAAAAACTTAAATTTTACAAAGAATTAATTTCTAATCAAGTGCTTACACATACACACACAGCAACAAAAACACATACACAATATATACTGAATGCAAAATTTTAATTTCTATAACATATATTCAACATCAAAATGCATATTTACTTAAAAAAAAATTACAAAATGATTTATTTGTCAACGTAACTGTTTACATTTCGATATTTCTTTGATTTGGTCCCTTTCTCAAGATTTATTCCAAGGAACATCCTGTAAAAAAACAAAAAACAAAAAAAAACAATCATTATATAAAGTATAATGAATGCTCACAAGAAATTTATATATGGATTTTAGTCACCCTCTGCTAACTCTGCAACTATGATAAATATTAATATTCAGCTCATACTGGGCCCAGCTTTTTTTGGATGCTTTATATCGCAAAAAAAAAAAAAAAAAAAAAAAAAAATTAAGCTGTTTCCATCAACATAAATTTTTCAAGAACATTTGAAAATCCTTTAACCATAACATCAAAAAGCAGGCATATTTTTCTTTAAAATAGGAAAATGTAGAATGAGTGCTCATAATTAAAATTATATTTTAAAAATTGTTTTCCTAATTACTTTATTAGTATTACAGCACAGTATATGACACAGCAAACATATTTAATTTTATTAGTATCACGGGCATAACAGTTTTGAGAATTCATTAACCATAGAATTTATTTTAGAGATTGTCCCACATTAATTTCAGTGGTGAAAAAAGCGGGGGGAAAAAAATGCATCTGCAGTTTCTGAAAGTTTTGCCAACAACATTTCACAGCTTTTGCTTCCCAGACTTTTCCTGACATTTATCATGATCTTCCCTGACTTTTTATCTAGTGTGCTTTCACGAATTTCACATTTCTATTTTTAATATTGCTTCCTTTTTTAATAACTTTTTATATATTTTGCATTTTTTTCTATAAATAATAGTAATAATAATAAAATTAATATATACAAGAATTTTATTTGACATTCCTGGATTCTAACAAAAACCATGTTTGATAATAATTCAGTATAAACCTAAGCATATTTCAACTAAAATATGCTCATAAAGGATACATTTTAAAATTTATAACATACCTGCCAACATCAGGTGAAGAAAATCCAGTAGATTTATGTCCTATCACTATCTTAAAGTCATAATTACTTATCTGCACTACAAAACACGCTTCGACATTTTTTCACCCAATAAATTTCACCATCTATAAGTTGACGTGACACACTGCTATGGTGTTTAAAATAACTCTTTGCTTTTTTTAAAATAAACATTTATGTTTGAAATTTTAGTATCACATAAGGTCATGATGTTAAAAATAGAATTAGTAAAAGAGCTCAGAAAGAATTATTTTTACATGAAATAAACAAAACTTCAATGTTTTTTTAGGTCCTCGCAAGTCTTTTCTTAAATGTACAAAAAATTTTAAAAAGTTGTAAAATTTTGGGGCTTTGAACTCACAAATATTACAACTAAAAGATCTCCCATCTAATTTTGAAATTTCCAAGAATCCTTGACAAATGAGTGAGCACAAATCTCTTTATTACTGGACCAAAATACCATGGTATATTGGTTCATATTGAATGAATATACCCTGAAAGCAGTAATCTTTCAGAACTGCTAAGAAAATAAATGTGCCAATTATTAAAAGCTTCAAAACGTCAAAAAAATCAGGATATTTTAATGTAAAATCAGGAGACTAGTAGAAACCCCCCGAATCCAGTAGAGTCGGCAGGTATGTTATAAGGTTAAATAAGAAAATAAAACAATTTTTAGAATTAGGTTCAAATGATAAATATTTTCTTGATTTTGACACAAAATTCAATTTTTCTTACATTTCCTTGACCCTTCTTCAGTTTATTTGGAATTTCCCCGACTTTTCCCCCCAAATCCCTGACCAAAACTCATTTTCCTGACTTTCCAGATCTGTAGAAACCCTACATTTGTTACCCCACTATGGTCAAGTCAATAACCACTGATTATAGCAGATGGCTGAAGCATGAAGCTCCCAGCTTCCGACATACTGTCGTCCGGCTATCAATCTAATGGTCCGGAGTTTGGGCGGATTATGCTTTTAGTGTATTTTTGTCCATAAAAATTACACGAAGTTTTATTAGTCTCTTGTCTTTCTATTTAAGGGGGATGCCTTTCATGGTTTTCACATCTATTCTACAAAAAGGTTCCACTTCAATAGGATTAAAATATGACTTTCTTTTGCCAGTTCATCTATCTTTTCTTTACAGTCAACTTCGGATATAGTGAATGTATCTTAGTCCCGATTAACGTACTTAGGAAATGCACATAGCATTTTTCGGTTTTAGTGAACTTAAAAATTTCTGGACGGCAGAGGTGATTCCTATAAAAAGTGTCTCTTGTGTTCGAGTAGAGAGAAAGATTATCAACCACCTGTCCCAAAATGCAGGCGAATTGCCCGTGTCTGGTCCAACATACTTATACTAAACAAGAGGAAGGAGCAAGAGAGGGGAGGGGTCATATTTGTTTTTCATTCCTGTAAGGCATTCTAGTCTTTAAACATATTAAGAAAAGCAGAGTAGTTTTGAAAGGGAACCAAAAGACGAAATTTCACTGGATCTTGGAAGCTGTCATTTTCCAATCTCAATGCAATACCACATATTAAAAGCGACAGCACTTTTTGCCAACTGAATGGAATGACCATTATTAAATATAATTAATTGTGCTCATTTTACTTAACAATAGTTCTAGAACCATAAATGTGATCAATTGTGTTTGATTTACTTAATAAACATTTAGTATTTGTATAAAGTACTATTTTCTAGTTAAGGTGCCTTGTTCAACATGGGAAAACATTGGTTTTAGTGAATGAAATTTCCCGGTGTCCAGAGATTCACTATAACCGGAGTTGATTGTATCTTATCAATCTATCAATGGATTGTATCTATCAATGATTGTATCTGTATGTCAATTCTCTTACGTCCTTGTACCTATAAAAGAGTTACTTTATTTCTAGTTCTCTTAGAAGGTTTTGTACATTCCAGACCAATCCTTAATTTAACTTGAAATGTGGTAAGAGCCTTTAAGGCTGCTTGTCAGTCACTAAAAATCAGAATCAACTTACCATGGTAGTCTTTTCTAATATCTATCGTAAGACAATCAGTAATACCAAGAACGTCAGCCTGGAATACTTCAGAAATATAAAGAGGTTGATTTTTTAATAATACAACATGTATTATGAGTCCTGAAAGGTTATTATATAATTATTTTCATGTTTCTGACACTTTTAAGATAAAATGTTCAAGTTCTACACATATCACCTCATTAACATATGGTGTCATATAAAAAGTTAAATGTTACATTGATTTATTTAGATTTAATCTTGAATATTTTTTCAATTAATTAAATGAATTTGAATTAAGGAAAGTTAACTGGTATCTGAACTTTTTAAAATGTAACTTCGAAATGTATAGTATATGATCAATATTAATAAAAGCTAAGGCCAGAGTTTTTTGGGACACCCTAACATTAGGGCAGGCTGAAACTGCAATTTTTGACATTGATAAGAGCCCAAGGCGGAAAAGCTGTTCCCGGGATTGGTTAGTAACCAACCATGAAAAACTTTTTCGAAATCGGAGGAATCTTTAGGTGGCACCAGCATCTTTAAAATGAGGAATTTGGGCCAAAATAAACAAATCCAAATTCCTGCCGAATATGCAATTTTTGCAGTTTTTTGAAATTGATAGCAGCCGAGTGAAGAAAATTTGTCTCTTGGGTAGGTTAATAATAGCATAAAATATTTTTAAAATCTGACAATATCTCCAGGTGTCAATGGCATCTTTGAAATTAAAAATTTGGGTCCAAATAGACACACCCTCCCCACCAAAAAAACAAAAAAAAATATTTGAAATCAATATCAGCAATGTTCTGAGTGCTGAAATGTTCTTTACATGATTCACTCTAAAGATGAAAAGCAACTTCACCTCACAGCTGTTAACAATTTTCAAAATCCAGTAACTTTTATTTTCGGGAATGTTTTTTTCTTTATCAAAATACCCTATTTTAAAGGTGCTGGCATTACCAGAAAATACTGTCCAACTTCAAAAAAAAAAATGTTACCATTTATTAACCAACCCAAGAAACAAAGTTTTTGCACTTGGCTGATATTGATTTTGAAAATTTGCAAGAAATGTGTTTTCGGGAAAAACCTATTTTGGCCCAAAATTTCTGATTTAAAAGATGCTAGTGACACCTGAAGATATTGACCAATTTCAAAAATATTTTACGCCAACTCAAGAAACAACTTTTTTTTCACTAGGATCTCAGATTATAAAAATTTGCAAAACTTTTGATTTCGGCAAGAAATGCCAATTTAGGCAAAAATTCCAAATTTTAAAAGATGCTGCCACCACTGGAAGATATTGTCAGATTTCAAAATAAAATTGGCATGGTTATTAAAGCAACCCAAGTGAACCCTTTTCCATATTAGGCTCTCATGATTTCGAAAATCTGTGCAAAAGTGCTTTTTCTGCCTGCCCCAATAAGCATGTTATATTATACATCCTTAAACCAGGTTTAAGATACGGTGAAATTTTTTGCATAATTCAAAAAGACTTGTCAAAATGCTAAAATGAAACGAATGGGTTCCACTTTTTTGCAAAACTATTAGGAGAAAATCTTTCAATTTCAAAATTTAATTGAAATATATAGCCTGAAAGTCTGTAATTTTCAAGACCATTGCAAAAACAATAGAAGAAAAGTAGATCAGGCACTATATCCCAGAGAGAAAATTTTAATTATCCTTATAGCTTTTAATCTGAATAGAAATTTTTTTACACATCACATATGCCAAAAAGTTTCATGGGCGACTTATTTTGTAAATAATTTTGTATGCCATCCAGGGGTCATGTTGTTGATCACCAACATTGCAAATTATGAAAATGAAATTGGATTGCCGAATGAACTGCGAAAATTTAATGAAGACCAGGGCAACTTCTGCCACTCAGCCCAGAATTTTTTTCCTGCATCCATCCATGGCAGTGTCCAATAAAGGTTGATATTTTCCCAGTTGCAGAAATTTTTGTACCAGTCTGCAATGCAGATTTTTAAATAAAAAAATAGTCTGCGAGTCAAAATGCTGGTGGCAGGTTATCCATAAAATTCGTATTAAATCAGCATATTTATCTTATATGTTAAATATGCAGCATTTGTACAATTTAGTACATTCATTTTGCCTACAATTTCAAGCTGTGTAGATTCTTCTTGTTCAGTAACATAATTTTGATAACCAGTTTTAGAATTACACCCTCCCTTTTTTTATAAATTTTCTGTGAAGTACTGGCCAACAAATCTCTTCTGCCAATTCACTTTTTTCAAACAGCATTTTAATGAATTTCATAAACACGTTTTATATTTTAATGCAACAAATTTTCGAAATGTGGTTGAAAAATAAAAACTCACCCAAAAGATTAAGAAATATTTTGGCGAAACAATCATTATTTATCAAAAATATAGGGTAATTTTAACTGTTGATACAAAAGCTAGAATAATGGCTTGCAATGAACGAAAATGATTATTCACAAAAAAGGATGGAGAAAGATTTGATATAAAATCACTGCGTGCAGTCGGCGGCGATATCGTTCGATATGAACTCTTGAAATAGTCTGCAGACCTCAAGAATCTGCGACAGGCGTCGCCACGTTTCTGCCACCGGAGATATTCTATGTGATTTCTTACACTTCTTCATTAATTTTGATACTCTCTCCCCTTTATCAGAAAGTATCGCACTTCTCCATACTCCAGAACAAAAATAGAAACAAAAACAAACCTTACTATTGATTTAACTAGAATGGAATTGCCATCTCATTTGTCGCATGAAAAATCACACCACTATTAAAAAAATACCTTCAAATTCTGCTTGCTTTAAAATAACTTTTTTAATTTAAAATTAATATCAACATTAATTTTAAATATGAAATGTTTTGCAAATATCTATGTGTTGTTTCTGTTACATTTTTTGTAAAAAACATGTATTATCTTTTACCATGAAAATTTTGTCACTTTATTATTTCACTTCTGTCACTTTTTGTCACTTATTTTGAATTAATTAATGAAATAATACTTTACAAAGCATACATGCTAAAGATCTATTGTCAAATATCAAAACGATAACAAATACTCAAGGTCTTAAACACACACACACACACATTTAAAAAAATAAATAGTCAACTCCCTCAAATCTGCAAAAGTTTTGCCAAAAAGTTGTGCAGATTATATTAGGCTATTGTCTTTGTTTACATTTTTCTTCTGCAGATTTAAATTCAGTTGATGATCATCCATAAATAGACATTAAAATAATTACATCAAAACTAACCATTGAATCAGCATCTGAAAAAAACCATGTTATTTAATTGTTTTAAGAAGTCCTTGGTAGAATTAAGGGAGGTGTCAGATTCTGGGATAATCTGTTGCAACAGGGTCTTTAAATATTTTTCAAGCAAGTAGGTTGGGCCTTTACATTTACTAATTATTAGGCGGAGGGATTGGGGGGTTTTGTGTTTTTTATATTTACTAAAAATTCTAGGGGCAATAGCAATCGGGCTATTTAATTGCGGGAGTTTATCCCCATCAAGGACATGACGTATGCACAGATAGATGAAGCTTGGAGTGGCGTGCTGGTGCAAAGAAGTTGTTTACTTAACTTTTTTATGTTAAATTTAATAATAATAAATAAATTTCAAAGTTGGCTATGTTAATGTAACCTGAAATGGGATTATTAATCTTAATTTAATTTCCGGTTGATAAATGCCTGGTGTTTCTTATTCTCTAGATTTATTTATTTATTTATTTATTTTGGGGGGGGGGTATTGTCTGTTTTTTTTTCACTTAATCAGCATCTTTTAAAGGGGGATACGGAAACAGTGTTTCTTCGTGAAGGGTGCATGAATTTCTCACAGTAATAATTTTTTAATGCAAGAAAAAGAAAAAAATGAGAGATTCTCACACTCTAGTGAACACTGACACCACTGTTCTAGGTGTGCATACAGCCCACTTTTTTACCTTTACTCATAAATAATTTTATCAGCAGAGGTGTACCGAGTTAGGGTTTTCAGATCCCGGCAGGGTTGGGTTTCAGACATCAAAAACTGGTTTAAACCGTCAAAATTTTTCAAAAACTAATCTATTAAAGAAAGAGAACAAAATGTCAAACTAATTATGCAGTATATTTTCATTTTGCATTAAACTAAATGCATAATTAAAATTAATTATATTAAGACAATAACAATTATGCTAACACACAAGTTGAGCTCATTAATAATAATTAGTTTAATAAATTTATATGATACAACATATGAAATATAATATATATACATTATATATACTGATTGTAGAATTGTAAGAATATGACTGCCCATAGAGTGTAATGTATTGGAATTTTTCTCCTGTAAACAACTATACATTGTAGATAGATCATTCTCAATAGCCCCTTCCCTGTAGCAAAAAGATGGGGGGAAATTTCGTTAGCAGGTGTTCTCGCCAAGCGCCGATCTGTCGCCAAATTTTGAAGTTCGTTGGACAGTTTGTTTACGATAGCGATAGTTTAAGATATCTGTCGCAACCTGTGTTGAGTTGAGTTGTTAACTGGTGCTGTAGTTTGATGAAAAAACGCTCGGTGGGTTCATTAAACGATACCAGGATGTTTGGTAAAGGAATTTTGTGGTTGGTTAAGGCAATTTAACTGTAATCGGTAAACCGAAGTTTTAAAAGAACGAGAATTTCAAATCAATGCTTCAGTTCTTGTTTTGTGTGTGGTTAGTTTATCCGGAGATTATAAGGTGTATTTTTTTTATTTGGAAATGTGTTGTGCTGCTTGAAGTGTAGTGAATATTATGTTGTTGTTTAAAAAGGAAGTGTGTGTTTATTAGAAGGAGGATGTGAATACAAATTTAAATAAAAGGAAGCATTTTGGTGTTATGTTTTTAGCTCTTGTGTGTTTTGGATACTTTTGAGGAGTTTCTTAAGATAAAGGTAAGTGGTTTTTTTTTTTTTTTTTAAGAATTTTCGCAATTGCTTAAGGTTTTCAATGTGAATTGTAAATGGATATTTTATGTTATGTTTTCATATAGTGACTTTATATGAGGTGTATAACTAGGTTATTTAATCCATCGATGTTGTTTAGAGTTGAAAACGGGCCAGTGTTTCCCCAGTTTACATTAGCTGTACGACTAGGTTTCTTAATCCACTGTTGTTCTTTTAGTTAAAAGCGGTTCACAGGTAGCCTAGTTTACATTGCTGTACAGCTCGGTTGCTGAATCCACTGAGGTTTTTTTATTTAAAAACGGACCACTGGTTGCGTAGTTTACATAGCTGTACAACTAGGTTGCTGAATCCACTGGGGTTTTTTTCGTTAAAAACGGACCCCTGGTTGCCTAGTTTACATAGCTGTATAACTAGGTTGCTGAATCCACTGAGGTTTTTTTAGTTAAAAACTGTCCACTGGTTGCCTAGTTTACATAGCTGTAGAATTAGATTGCTTAATATACTGAAATTTTTTTAGTTAAAAGCGGTTTACTGTTTGCTCATTTTGAATTGTCTGTTACTGAAATTGCTAACATTTTTTAGTGTTAAGTATGGATGGTGTATTTTGTTTTATTGTTTTTTTTTTAGTGGAATATCTGTGCAATTTTAATGTGTGAAAGTGATTTGTCTTTGCTGACAGTGCTCAACGTGTTGTATTATTTTATCGTATTCTAAAATGGTGTTTCACACGTGAAAAATTTGGCGACAAAAAAAAAGTCGCCAAAAATAGCCGATACCCGCTAACGAAATTACTCCCATGAACTGAAATATAAAGAATTAAACTAAACTACTCAAAATAAACTTTTAAAATTATGCAAAAAGAATATATAAATCACAATTGTAAATGTAAGCAAAATTTCTAATGTTAAGTTTACATAAATTTCTAACTGGGTTGGGTTTTTGACGTCAAAAACTGGTTTTTGACAAGACAAGCGTCAAAAACTGGTTTAAACTGTCAAAAACTAATCTATTAAAGAGCACAAAATGTCAAAGTATGCAGTATATTTTCATTTTGCATGAAACTAAATACATAATTAAAATTAATTATATTAAAAAGTATCAATTATGCTAACAGACAAATTGAGCTCATTAATAATAATTAGTTAATATGACTGCCCAGTAGTGGATCCAGGGGAGAGACTAGGGGCTTCAACCCCCTCCCCCCAAAAGAAATTGCTAAAGGGCAACATTCTGCTTTATTATACACTTTAAACAGCTCAAATGATAATATTTTATAACCTAGCCCCTCCCAAAAGCATGCACATTGATTTTGACTGAAATTTTAATTTACAGTACATTTTAATTGGGTGAAATAAGCTTTTTTAAAAATTTAGCCCCTCCCAAAAAAAAAATTCTGGATCCGCCACTGTGACTGCCCATAGAGTGTAATGTATTAGAATTTTTTTTTCTCCTGTAAAAGAACTATAAATGGTACATATAAATCATTTTCAGTAGGGCACATGGTACTGTATGTAGTCAGATAAATAATGGTCTGCAGTTTTTTAAACTTTTCAAATTAAGGTAAAGCGGCTAAACATTTCCTAAAAGCAAATATTAAGTTTATTTTTTATTTAATCCAAAAACCTAAATTGAAAATGTTTTAAGCAACAGGCAATAACATACTAATTTCAGTCATTTAAATAAAATAAAGATCAATACTCCGTAATTATCAGTATACTGAAGCTTCGCATTTAAAAAATAATTAGTAAAAAATTTCAGTACTTAAATGTAATGCGTAAAAAAGCATTACATTTAAGTACACATTTTATTTTTCTAAATATTGATTGATTATTTAATTACAGATACAAAGTACAAAATATTTTACAATAAAATAATACTTATTAGTTTCGATCATTTTTTTTCCACAAAGCATTCTATAAAGCATAACTAACTTTTTACTGAAATTGATGGTTTATATCTTTAATATGTTAGCATTGTTTTGACTATATTGGATACATAATTAAATTTCTTTCCCTTTTCCTAGACAATGTTTTATAAAAAATGTGTAAAAGATGGCCATATTTCTTAAAAATTAGTATTAACATTTCACACATATACATAGCTTATACAATGCATGCAATGTTAAAGACATCAATTAATATTTCTAATACTGCAAGTGCAATATTTGAGGTTTTCGACAAATTTTTTTGACATAGGGTTTTTGACGTGACAGTTTAAACCATGGTTAAAACCGTCAAAAACGTGCCAACCCTGATTTCTAAAATGAGCAGAAAATATAACTATTGACAAGCTGCACTACAAACTGAAATAAGCAAAATAAAAAAATCTCTTGTCTTATATGAAACATCTAAAAAATATCCTATTCATGCTCAGGCCCAGATATGCCCACCGGGAACGGTAGGCCGGTCACTTTCACAAGCATGTCGTAAAATATTATGTTTCTTCAGAATAAACTTTCAGCCGTTCGCCAAGCTGCTGATGTACGTAGATAAGAACGGCCGAAGATAGGCTTAACTAGAGCCCCTAGAATAAGGATTCCAGGCTTAACATACCCATTCGACATTCGATGTGTTGGAAAGAAATACTAATTACCTTACTGTGTTTAATAAATTTACAAAATTCAAATAATGAAAGAAGGGCACATACCTCATTACAATTCTTTGCAACATAGACCAGAAAAGCTCGTGAGTCAGCATAGCGTAGCTCCTTCATGTTTTCTCTCGCGCGCGCCAGCGCCAGAACGATGATTTCGATTAACAAACAAGTCCCCCTTCGCTTCGATTCTCTTCCGGTCATAGCTGTCGGGGTGGAAATTCCCGGGTGCACGTCACAATCTGACGTCACATTTGAGCATGACGGTAGATTCACGAGACTCCGCCGTAATTTAAAGGTGGAGATCGCGATTTCAGTAAGAAAAGGGCTTCTTCATGTTCAAAATGTAGATTTACGAGGGTTTCTCATTCATATACGAAAACGAGATTTCCCCTTAAAAATGAGTGGTAAATTCTCGTAAATTTATTTTTATTTTTTACAGTGTATATCAAATTTTCAATCGAATTAAGCTATCAAATTTTCAATCGAATTAACAATAAGTAAAAAGTTATAAGGTTTTACTTACTTACGTTAGCTCAATGTATTCCGTTACTTGTATGCAGTTGGTACTTCGTAACTGCAGTCCATTTCCAATATGGCGTCGTGGTATGGAAGCAACGTACTCACGCCTAGTATAGTGAACGAACTCATCTTGAGAAAGGTGGTGACTCTTCACTAGAGAGAGCAAAAAGCGCCTTCATCCTTAACATAAGAGTGATAGTCTCACTACAGTAGCCCCTCGTTATATCGCGCTTGTAGAGAGACATGAAAAATGCGCGATATATCCGGGGGCGCGATATAACAGGCGGAGGGTTGGGAGTCGTGACGCGTGATAAAATGAAGTTTTTCTTTAATGGTCACATGCAGTTAAATTATAATAAACTTAATAGTATATGGGGGCCGAGGTAGCCCAGTGGTTAAGGCGTTGGACTCGTAACCGGAGAGTTCCGGGTTCGATACCGACACAACACTAAAGACCACCGTGTACATGCGGTGTACGTGCACGTTAAATCCGTGGTTCCGAAAGTCCTCTCGGCGTCTCTAGCAGTTTCCGAGGAGTGCCGATATTCGGAAGCCTACCACCTTCTGATGAGGTTCCAAATTGTGGCGGGAAATTCCGAGAAGGACGTGTATGTAGCTCTAAGCGACACATTCAGTGACGCGAGCTGTTCTCTCCTGGCAAATAAATAAACTTAATAGTATAAGTACTGTAATGAAAGATAATTACTTAAACATTAAAAATAGAAGTTTAATCTACATTTTTATATTTCTGTTCAAATATACATGTCATTTCCTGCTGAAGAAACTATCCAAAGTCATTTTGATTTGATTTTTCTCCCATACCTTGTGTTTCAGCAAACATCAGTGAGCGAAAATGTATTCATTGTATCTCTTTTGTGTTGATGGAGTTGTATTTTTAAAATGTACTTATGCTTCTCATGTAAAGTAAAAGAGTACAGACAAAAAATTGGGAGACATAGACAGAGCGCGATATAGCCAAATGTACGATACATCGATGCGCGTTATAACGAGGGGTTACTGTATTATAGTTAGGGTGGCAGAGTTCTATCGTTAAAGAGTCATAATGCAGTTTTCTCACTCTATCTAGGTTCAAATGGCCGTCACTTTTCGAAAGGGGGATAATATGACTCTTACTTGTTAAGAAAGTAGTTTACAGATGGATTCTCTCCGAATAGTGGTTTCGTCAGATTCTTCAATTGCTCTTGCCTTGACAATTGCGGTTTTTTCCATTCTGTCCTCAGTTTTCTTGGGGAGAAGACTTGTCATCAGCCAATTTGTATACCATGCCGAATTTTCCCGTTGCCTTCGAGCAGAATTTTTGCCATGCTTCAGATTTGGTCTTTTTGGATTTCTTTTTATATAGTGCTTTAAGTTTGTTTATTTTTATTTTGTATTCTTTCTGAACCTCAGCATCTTTGTGGGATCTTCCAATTTCGCGTTACATCTGCTAATCTGTAATTGTTGTTGGAGGCTTGGCAGTGTGTTTTTAAGTTGTTGATGCAGCTTCTTAGTTTCTTGTGCGGGGCTGCGTTCAGGATGTACTAATGTACTTGTGGGCCGGTGACGAATAGGTTTCTTCCACTTTCCATGATTCTAGCAGGGTAATGTCTGGTACGTTTGCAATGGTTACATCATGCCAACCTATGGCTTTCCCTTTGACGAAAATGGGCGGGCTTTCTGTGCTGTTTGCTAAGGTAAGTCCGTGAACTGCAAGATGTTTTATGAGGCTGATGCCTCTTTCGTCCTCGTAGTTATATTCCCATGAACTCGAGCGTGCGTTCATGTGTGCTGACTGACAT
The DNA here is from genome assembly GCA_038373885.1 of Cheiracanthium punctorium. Taxonomy (NCBI): domain Eukaryota; kingdom Metazoa; phylum Arthropoda; class Arachnida; order Araneae; family Cheiracanthiidae; genus Cheiracanthium; species Cheiracanthium punctorium. Next base: position 355,162 of record JAWZYV010013037.1, read on the forward strand.
GATGGGAATTGGGGAATTGGGTTAGAGTATTCTTCAACTGCTTCTTCTAGGTTATTCGAGGGCGGTTTATTCTGGGAGCCTAGTACAATAGGTCCTTTCTCTGTGGTCAGGGAGAACATTACTGCCTTTTCTATGAACTTGAATTTTGCATGGATGAGGTTTTGATTGGCTGTTACTATGGATGCTTTTTTACTGTTGATCTCGGCCCAGTTGACTGGAAAGCCTGGTAATTTTCCTTTCTTATTGTGGTGAGAGTCCTGTATTAATTGAATTTAAAAAAAAAAATTTGCATGTACGTAGCCAGTAGACAGTGTGCTTTTTTCCAGCGGTTTAGGTTGACCTGAATTACTTTTATCTCTTTGCCTGTCATGAATTCTTATACTTTTTCTTTCCTCTTACTTTTTGTGTTATTATTTTCTAATTTAAGATCTGTTTACTTTGGGGATGTGACTCTCTTCTTAATGTTTGCCTTGGTTCTTCTTGTCAGTCTTGTAATCTTGTTCATTATATTTTGATCTCATGTAGTTTTGGCATGATGGACTTTCCATGTCTAAAGAGTGGTGTTTTATGTCTCCGTGTGCTTTCTCAAAAGGGTTGCAGTCTTCGCAGTTTGTGCACCTTGGTGTTTCGCTCTTGCATGTGTATGTGTCATTAGGGTGGTCACAAGTTATATGGGGAAATTTTTTTTAATGTTATTTCTTGGGGCAACCCCCCCCCCTAAAAGTTGCCAATTGACTAGAAAATGAGATTGGCAAAGTTTTAGCTCAATTGCATAATATTACCCGTGCCACATCGAGGTTAAATTCTTGAAAAAATACGATTTTTCCAAAAATATCTGGTTTTTCCTTCATTTAGTATAAACTATTAGCTCTACAGACCTGATTCTTGTTTTATTTCATAAAAAATGTAATTGCTTTGAACTTTTACTCTCAATAAAACCAATCTTTAATGACATTCATTGTTTTTTTAGGTTAGTTTGTGAATCGTACCACCAAAATCTGCATTTTTGTAAAATTAGTGAAAAAAAGACAAATTAAGAATTTTAAGTAATTTTGACCGTCTTTTCTATTATTTGCACCAAAAAAATTAAATAAATCAAGAATTTTCAAAACTTAAATTGCTATTTGTGAAATATTTTATTTATTTGATATGCATTTCTGTGCTTCAGAAGAAAGATCTTGATTTGTATTTTTGTATTTCAGTTGGAGCACATCTGAGACAAACCTCTCAAATTTTAGGTATTACAATGTTATTTTTAATGTCTGTTATTATTTACTTTTGGAATGGACATGGGTGCCTATACGTATGGGGCAAGGAAGGGCTATGCCTCCCCTAGCTCCCATATTATCGTTATGATTCACATACTGGTATAACGTAAAAGTGGTTCAACACTAACACATAATATCCTTCCGGTGCAGGACCCTTGACGTGCAATAAGACTCCGAAGACAAGAATTTCGAAAACAAAGAATTGATCTCACCAAAAGCAGATTTTAAAATTCTGATTTAGAGGGTGCTCTTGTTCACTGGGAGGGGAAAATGCTTCCTCATAAAGAAAATGTAGAGGGAATGTCGATTTTAATTAACTATGGCGATGAAGAACAGTTATTAGGAGTTCCTCACCTTGAAAATAATATGAGAATAACTCTTAGGCAAAAGCTGTATTTACAGAAGTTGAAAAATGGGAGGGAGTTGGTAAAATTCAGGCAATGTGTTTTGATACCACTTGTTGTCTTAGGGGAACGTGGATTTTTTGCTGCAGCAATTACTGGATCGAAATCTTCTATATTTACCTTGTCGCCATCATATTTTAGAAATCATCCTAAAATCTGTTTTGATTGCAAAGTGGGCAAAGCTACTGCTCTTCATCCAGATATTCTTTTAAAAAATTTAAGATTGGGTGGTCTAAATTGGACAAGACGAAGTACAAAACTGCTATTGAAGATGAAACTATTACATAAAGAACGCAAAATTTGGAAGAAATTTCAAATTTTCTTGCAGAACATTTAAAAATCAACAGCTTAGGGACATTTATAAAGAATTAACCCAACATTGTTTAATTTTTATAGGAGTCTCCCCAAATAGACATTTCTTTCAGAGTACCTGGTGCTGTTCATAATGCCAGGTGGATGTCTAAGGCAATTTATTGTCTCAAAATACTTCTTTTCATACATGAGGTAGCATTAAGATTTATAAAAAGGAGGTATTGCAGACATTTGTTTATTTATAATAAATATTTATGTAAAGGCATGGTTCAACACTCCCACTCAGACTTTAGCCCCAATCAAGACTTAAAATTATTCCAATACTGAAAATTTGATAAAGAGGCTGCAAACAAAGATCTATAAAATGATAAGGCATCTATGGTATCTTAACTTGGAGCAATTTGCATTTCATTTTCTAATGGCACTTGGGCAAAAAAAGTTAAAATAAGCATGGCTGTAAAATTAATTGCATTTGAAAAAAGAAACGATGATGATGAAATGTAAGAGCAACAATGTTTCAACGAAGTGGATCATTTATTCTTAATTTTTTTATTTCATCTCGAACAGTAATTTTTTTTTTTTAGATTTAATTTTAGTATACAATTTTTGAATACTGATCCCGATGTATGGTGTGAAAATCAGTATTATTTGAAAGAAAAAAAACTGAAAGCTTTTAAGGTTTTTAATGACTCGGATTAAAGGGGAGTAAAATTAATCCCAGGATTCAGTTCCTGTTTAACTGAAGATGAAAAACAAAAGCAGTATTTACTATAGGTAGTATCCGAATGCAGAAAAACTTTTTCCAGACGCTTCGAAAGAAACATTATCTAAGCCTTGCCACTTTAACAAAAAATTGTAAACAACAATAATAATTTATTTTCTTTATAATGTGCTTCCACTTAGATACATAACTTTAATGATCAAATATATCTAAACGTTAGTTGTTCTGAATTTTATGCCTTCTTTGACTTTATTTAAATTTCATTTTTTTTTAATTACAACATTTTGTACACAAAAATAAAGAAAAACGAAGAAAAACAAAAAGAGGAAATACGATAAATATAATTTTTTGAACTTTCATAAAAAAAAAGCCTACTTTTAGGATTCGGATCGTATCTAGTCCTGAAAAAAACTTAGATATATGCTTTTTTTAGGACTAGATATGATCCGAATGTTACCCTCTGAGCGTTTTGGAAATGGGCAAATAATCTAAAGTTGTTTTCACGGTAAAATATTTATGCAATTTTTAAATTATGTATAAAAAAAATTAACAGGATGATTTGCAATTATTTAAAAAAGGGCTTCTAAATTACTTACAAGCTTTAATATCAAACATATTTTATGATATCTCAGTGTTACAAATGATTATTATTATCGGTGTATTGCAGGGAAATAAAAGGGAGGCGATTTGACATCACAACCTCTTGGAGGGTTAAATCTGTAAATTTTTACATAAAAGTGTTGTGTGACTCATTAAGGAGACAAGTTTTCTTCTGAAACGAGAACAACATCATGTTTCTAGACTCAATTTTATCCATTTTAAGATAGAAGAACTGCTTTTTTTGCGAAAAATCGCGATTTTTTTCAACTTTAACCTCAATGCGGCACGGGTTAATATTATGCAAATGAGCTGAAACTTTGCCGATCTCAATTTTGAGCCTGTTGGCAACTTTTTGGGGGGTGCCGCTCCAAAAATTCGAAAGTTTATTTCATGACCACCCTAATGTGTCATGATTTCCTCCGCATCATGCGCAAGTCGTGTCATTTTTACAAAATTTTGCTTAGTGTCCAGAGATTTGGATGTTGTAACAGTTTATTACGGGGCTGTAAAATTTGATCCCACATTTCCTGAAGTCCAAGCAAACATAGCCTCTTTGTCTTACTGCTCTGGCTTAGAAAGTATAGATGCGACAGCAGCAGTGGTACGTGAGTGACCCTTCTTCACCCAGCAGTATTGTGCAGATGATTTCTATCGGTATATATTCATGTGACAAATCGAGCTCTGTGCGAATAGAATGCTTTACTTCTTCATCTGTAAAATCACTAGGAAGTTTTATTTTATTATTATTGCCGATTTAGGACATTCTTTCTTTTGTATTGATATCACTTCGTGTAGCGTCGAGTTGAATATAATATTCACTATTTCTTCTTTTATTTCTTTTACATTGATTTCTAGTGTGTTATATTTAGTTTTTATGTTTCTAATCTGGTTAGGCTTCACTTTAAGAGTGCTTAACTGATTTCTTATCTGGTGAGCTTTAATAACTGTTTCCCTGGGCTTTATCAATAACACTTGGTTTTGTGGGTGGGATTTGAGGTCCTTCAGTACTTCGCTGTATGTGGGTCCATCACTCGTGCGTATTCCCCGTGTTTCTTGCACATCCTGGTTTTCTTCTGAAAGCTGGTTACTGTGAGTCTACTGTTCCTGATGGTTCCTTTTAAGATCTTCTAAGGTTTTCTCCATTTAATCTGACGCCGTTCTATTCTGGTCCATAGAGGCAGTCACTTCCTTTGTTAGTTTATTTAACTTGAGGTGTAGCTCGGCCATTTGAGTTTTAAGGGGATTCCAGTAGAATTCAGCTCTTAGCGTTTGTATATGCTGTTGGCCTCCCTGTGCCGAATCAAATCATAATCTTCACTTGCTTATCAGTCTTTTGTTGTTCTGAGAATTTTTTTTCCAATCTGCCTGCACTTGCTCATCAATCAATTTGCCACTACTGGCCGAATTACTGGCCATCTTATTATGGGGGCACCCAGTGGGCGGCCAGATTTACCCCCTATGAAGTGACGAACTAGTAAACATCCAAGCCCCAGCCAGGAATCGAGTAATAACCGAAGGTGTGATAGAATGATTCTTTAGCCACTACAACATCTGGGCGACGAGAATACAAAAGTTTCTCACAAAAAACTTCCAAGACTTCCGATACTTTCATGGATTTCATAAAACTACTCAATTATCATGTCTAACGCAACTCCACTTCTTGTTTTGTCTTGTGAATAATAATATCCATCAAACTGTTTTTTAATGTACGCGCTTTTTAATGTACTGATTCTAACCCGACCTCCAGACGGAACAACGGTTTAAGAACATATTGATGATCACCACAAAGAAAATGAATCTGGCTGTAACTGAATCCAAAATGTAGACGGAAACGTAAGAACACTATAAAGGTTCGATTGAAGGCAGGTTCCATTGCTTCGTGCAGTTAAATTAAGGCGACCATATTTCTAATCAGTAATTTGGGGACAAATCAAGCATTGTCCTCGAATCTAAACAAAACTTGGGGACACTAGAAAATATTTTCGAGTACTTATTCGAGGACAGAACGTATTACCATGTACACCCTCCAAAAAAAGTATTCGAGTAAGAGATAAATTTACTATTTTAGATTTGCGAATAATAATTGAGTTTTTGAAAAACGTAAAACGTGACAGAAATATAGAAAGTCATATTTATACATAGCCTAATTCATATTCTCTGATAAATAATTTTTAATATACGAAACCAACGTAGGAAATTTTTACTCGAATACTTTTTTTGGAGAGTGTATACCAGTATACCCATACTTTAAATCTTGACTGACTTTGATACTTGAAAGTGAACTCTAATAGCTCTTTATATCAATTGTGTATTCTTATTTCTATTAAATTAATGGAAGTATTTCATTCATTTATAAATATTTATTTAAACCAGAAGCATGAAAGGAACATCAAGTTGAAATATTGCAATTTATTCAAAATTTAACTCTTGGAATAGTATTTGTATTTTTCAGAAGACATTGCTTTTTACATTGTATCATTTTGCGATAATATTTCATGTAACATTGTACACCCTCTAAAAAAGGTATTCGAGTGCAAGAAAATTTTCGTACGTCAATTTCAAGCATGGTTCTTCATGAAATGTGATTAATCATTAACAAAACTGAAATGGGAAATTTGGCTCATAGTCGGATACTTTATTGAATGTCTGTACACGCTACACACACAATGACAACAAACGTTTTCAGGGATCGAATTTCATTGTTTCTCTGTGTAGATGGTGCTTTTAGTTGGTTTATTTTCTTATTTCTTCAGTTTTTTCTGAAAGAAATAAACTAAACGGAAACTTTCAGGAAAAAAAGTACAAATCTTTAAATTTGGGGACAAAGTATTTTTGGGGACAAAATGAAAAAACGATCCATATTTGGGGACTGTCCTCGAATTTCGAGAACGTATGGTCACCTTAAGTTAAATGCCTGTGCTCTTAGACCGTGGTTTTCGTCTTCTGGTATGTTTCGAAGTATTATTCTGTAATCGTGATTTTAAACTGAAGTTTCCAACTACTGTTTGGGCTCGATTTCAGCCAGGGTCCCTTTCTTTTTTATGTGTTCTATCCCCTGTTCTAAAACCGTTTTTACGTATGGATGTTGGGTTAGAATACAGGCAGTGTCCATGTTGTGAATTTATTCTAAAACTGTATCCTCAAACTGATGTTTTGAAGTAAAATTTCTTTAGGCGCGACTAGGGAGTAACTCAGATTTTAAAAAAGAAAAATTTGATCTAACTATGGATATTTCTCGACTTCAATTAGCAACGCATTTCGGTACAAAGATAGATGCTGTATTTTCAAGAAAATTAGCAAATATAGAGAGTAAAATTTATGTTTCACATTATAGTTACCACAAACCTTCAATTTCATACATAAAAAATTGATGACATTCAAGTACCTATTTCCAATGAATAATATGAATATAACTAATATTTATATAATATTTGTAAAGTACATAAATAACAAATATAATTAAATTATAATATGATATTTATTTTAAGTTAAAGTTTAGTCATTTCAGTGATATGTGTTGTAAACATCAAAGAAGTTTTACTTCAATAGCGCGTAAAGATTACACGCACACACTTTTTTTTTCAGACACTGTAACCTGCATTCTCTCTAAATGCCAATGCATGCTACTACAGTAGATTTACATTCTCAGCAAATACTGGTTATGACCCTCTCTATCCGGACCATTTTAAATAAATCCTTTTAGAATAGACTACAACGCTATACTGTGCAGGCTTAAGAGGCATTGCCGGGGCAAATCGGGCAGGGCGTTTCCATCACCATCTCAGAATTTCATGATTTTCTTTTATTGTGTTGCCTTACCCAAGGAAAGATTAAATCTGAAATATTTTTGATTCACCTCTTTTTGTTTTGGAATTATGGGGGTTCAATGTACCCCAGAGGAGCAACGTCGAATTAATTTAGGGCCATTTTTGCCACATTATTGTCTCGACTGTGACTGGCTCAGAGGTGCTTCATAGAATTTTTTCATTTTATCCTATAATATACCTTGTATATTAACATCTCAAATTGCAAATTCATTCGAAATTTGTCAGAGCCCCAAATAAGGGCCCCCCAATTTCATAAAAAATACAGTTTTTAAAATGCTTTAAATCTTGGCTCTGACGTGATACAGGAAAAAGTTTTGCACAGTGCAGTTATGTATCATCATATAAAGTGAATCCAATGTTAAAATTTTTTGAAAGCCCCCAGGACCCCCGGTACGGGGCCCCAAACATGGTCCTTAACGCTAATTTACCCATTTCGAAGCATTGCTGCAGCTGAAGCCGACTTCCCACAGGATAACTATTGGCATGGAGATGTAGTATCAACATAGTAGTTTCATATTATGAAAAAACATTTTTTGAAGGTACAACTGTTTCCAAGAAAATTCCCAAAAAGTACCTCCCTATTTGGGACATTCCAATGGCACGCACGGGGGCATTTCGGTGTTACTTTTAGAAGTTTAATCGTCTGTAGCAGTATTGAAAATTGACCTCTTCTGCACATATCACAAACATATCCTCCAGATATCACGAATAGTTCTTTTGCAGGGGCACTCATAAGAATTCATTACCCTGAATGGGGATCTCTGCAACTACTGAACCGATTCGAAATTTTTTTTCACTGATAGAAAGCTACACTATTCTTGAGTATTATAAGCTACCTTTCAGCATGCAGCATAACTAGTTCTTTTACAGGGACACTCAAAAGAATTCTAGCACATGACGCTATATGGATATCTCTGTAACTACTGAACAAATTCTAAAGATCTTTTCACAGAAAGCTACACTATTCCTGAGTAACATAGGCTAAAATTCATGCATGCAGCATAACTTACAGGAACACTCAAAATAATTCGTAAACATTGTCGTAACTGTTTCCATTCGCCATTCAAATTTATTCAAATTTTATTAAACTCTATTCAAATTTTTGAACAGTGCAGTTATATATCTTCATATAAAGTGAATCCAATGTTTAAAATTTTTGAAATCCCCAAGGGCCCATCGGTACGGGGGGCCCAAACATGGTCCTTAGCGCTAATTATTCAATTTCGAAGCATAGGTACTGCTGGCTCTGACTTCGCATATGGGAACTATTGGCATGGAGATGTAGTTTCAACATAGTAATTTCATATTATAAAAATATATCATAAGATATATTTTTTGAAAGCGTCACCGTCTTCAAGAAAATTTAACACAGTAATCCAAAAATATATCTTTTCATAATATGAAACTACTGTGTTGAAACTACATCTCCATGCCAATAGTTCTCATGTGCGAATTCAGAGCCAGCAGTACCTATGCTTCGAAATTGTATGAATTAGACTAAGGACCATGTTTGGGTCCCCGTACCGAGGGGCCCTTGGGACTTTCAAAAATTTTTAACATTGGATTCACTCTATATGAACATATATATAAATGCACTGTTCAAAAATTTGAATGGAGTTTAATAAAATTTGAATAAATTTGAGTGGCGAATGGAGACAGTAACGACAATGTTTACGAATTATTTTGAGTGTTCCTGTAAATTATGCTACACGCATGAATTTTAGCCTATGTTACTCAGGAATAGTGTAGCTTTCAGTGAAAAGATCTTTAGAATCTGTTCAGTAGTTACAGAGATGTCCATATAGCGTCATGTGCTAGAATTCTTTTGAGTGTCCCTGTAAAAGAACTAGTTATGCTGCATGCTGAAAGGTAGCTTATAATACTCAGGAATACTGTAGCTTTCTATCAGCGAAAAAAAATTTCGAATCGGTTCAGTAGTTGCAGAGCGTGGTAATTCGATGTAAAAGAACTATTCGTGATATATGGAGAATATGTTTGTGATATTTGCAGAATAGGTTAATTTTCAATACTGCTACAGTCGATTAAACTTCTAAAAGTAACGCCGAAATGCCCCCATGCGTGCCATTGGGATGTCCCAAACAGGGAGGTACTTTTTGGGATTTTTCTTGGAAACAGTTGTACCTTAAAAAAATGTTTTTTCATAATATGAAACTACTATGTTGATACTACATCTTCATGCCAATAGTTATCCTGTGTGAAGTCGGCTTCAGCTGCAGCAATGCTCCGAAATTGCGTATATTAGCGTTAAGGACCATGTTTGGGGGCCCGTACTGGGGGGCCCTGGGGGCCTTCAAAAATTTTTAACATTGGATTCACTTTATATGAAGATATATAACTGCGCTGTGCAAAACTTTTTTCTATTTCACGTCAGAGCCAAGATTTAAAGCATTTTAAAAACTGTATTTTTTATGATGGGGGGGGCTTATTTTGGGTTCTGACAATTTTCGAATGAATTTTCAATTTGAGATGTTAATATACAAGGTATATTATAGGGTAAAATGAAAAAATTCTCTGAAGCTCCTCTGAGCCAGTCACAGTCGAGACAATAAAGTGGCAAAAATGGCCCTAAATTAATTCGAATTTGCTCCTCTGGGGCACTTTGACCCCCCCATAACTCCAAAACTAAAAAAGGTAAATCAAAAATATTTCAGATTTGTTCTTTCCTTGGGTAAGGCCACACAATAAAAGAAAATCATAAAATTCTGAGATGGTGATGGGAACTTTTCTGTATTGACCAGCCCGATTTGCTTTTGCAACGGCTCTTAAAATAAAAGTAACTCATTTCCAATTTTTTCTTCTTATTGTATTAATTCTTTTTTGGTGACCTTTTTACTTAGACTTGCTGTATTACAAAACATTCTAAGACATGCCGGTTTTAATGACAGAGTAAACTATGATACATTTGTTCTTTATAGGAATCGATTTATTAAAATACTCACAGTTTTGTATTTATTTATACCATTTATTTGTTGTATTTATGACTCCAAATGCTCGTATAAGGATTCAAGATTTAATCATGCACAGTTATTTATTTTTATTTCATTATTAATGTGTCTTTTATTTTAGCCAAGTATGTCTGTTAACACATTCGCTGCCACCAAAATTTATATATGCATCCTCAGAAGCCGAATTTAAAAAAAGTGTTTTAATGGTTAAAAACGTTCCTTATATTTTAATAGTAAAACCAGAAAAAAGGAAAACGCTTTTATTTTCGTGTTTAGTGTAAATAATGCTTCACTAATCTGCCTCAAAAACCTCATCGTTCAACCTCCAAATCCGAACTAAAAATAAAGCAGCTTGCTTATCATACTCGAGCGTTGTCCCAGAGCGTCGCCAGCATGGGAGGTAGCGGCATGCTGACGCGCCAGCGCGTCAGTGGCAGCGAATGTGTTAAAATAAATATTTTATTTTTAACATGATTTTTTTTATATAAAAGAAAGAACTTGCAGATTTCATATGAAATAAATTTTACATTTTGCTCTTTTCTTTAAAATTTATATTTATTTTGAAATTAAAAATTTTAATAATTTTATGCAGCTACCTTATGGCTAACAGGTTATTGCCTTAATAATTTTTATTGCTTCTAACCCCTAATAATTAACAATTAATTTATAGTTTGAGTACCACCAAGCATGTAATAAATACAACTTTTTGCACGTATGATCTTCATAGTAATATTTTAAATATTTATCCTAAATATAATTCTTATCCGCTTAATCCTTATCCGCTTAATTCTTATCCGCTTATAAATTCTATTCCGCTTAATTTTAAATAAACAAAACTAATTTAAACATGTCTAATTTGTATTTTAAGCAGAAAGATTCGATAAGTATAAATGAAAAGCAATGATAATTTCATATAAATATCATGCTTGGATTTTAATGCATGTAGTTTTTGGTTTCTATTTATTTTTTTAATTTATTGGGAAACAATTATTAAAAGATCCGTTAAAGATCCTCTGGCAAGGAGCGGATATGAATTCGAGTACGGATATCCGACACACTTCCTTTGTCACATGAATTTTGTTTGGCATGTTGACATCTGTATACAGCAACTGAATTATTTTTATTTACAGAAAATATGCTTATTATTTATTTTCGAACCTTCTAAAGGAGCTGTCGACTGGTATGGGACGATGTTGAAGCTTTTTGCATCATGATGTATAATCAGCTTTACATTGATATTTTTCGGCACACCAATGTCAAAATTTAAAAACAAATCACTAATAGGTCTACTCTTTTGTGCATATAAAATTCCAATTGTTTATTAAGCAATTAAATAATTAAAGATACTCATGAAATTTGTTTTCACTGCTAGAAGCAAAAGTGAATAATTTTAAATTTTCAGGAAAACCACAATAAATAAATAAAAATAGATTTCTGAATTGATTCCATCTTCATATTAAAGATTATAAAATTTCTTCTAACAGTTGTAATAACGGAGAATCAAATAAAAGTATACACTCCTTGAACAGCCTTAAAAAATTTACAGTATTTTATATTAATCTAATAAAGCATAAAAAGGAAAAGAAGTCTTAAAAGGCTACTTTTTAAATTTATATTAAAAATGCAAATTCTGGTCTGAATATTTTTGTTCTTTTTATATTAGTTATCAAACTTCTTTTCATAAATGGACAGTAGTGTGTAATATATTTAATTATTTTTTTACAAAAATAATTTAATAAATGTGAAATAATGAATGATGAAATAAGAAGCATTAATTGCGTAATAAACTTTTAAAACATAACTTAATTTAGAAAAATCATAATACTTAAATTGCAATAAATACACTCTTTGTGCATTTATTGAAATATCAGATTCATTATTTGACTATCGCAGCAAACACGAATATTTGAAACTTATATACCGGGTGTCCAGAAAACGACTCCCTGATTTCAAAATTAAATATCTCGAAAACATAGATCGATAGAGGAATGCAGTAAACGGTATGTTTATTGTGAAAGCTGTAAGAATTTTATACAGCAGTTTGAAATAATAGTTACAAAAGCTGCTAACAGATGGCGCTGTACGCTGTACAGCTCATTATCGTGCAAAAAATCACATCACAATCTTTTCAAAATGCTCACCATTGGCACTACAGAGGTGGCGCAAACGAAGAATGAAATTTGCCATCACATTTCGTAGTATCTCAACAGAAATGGATTCACATGCCACACAGATCGCCGATTCAAGCTTGTCCAGCGTGGCGGGATGCTTCGGATAGACAATGTCTTTCAATGTGCCCCACAAAAAATAGTCACAGGGAGTCAAAACCGGCGAATATGGAGGCCAATCCATGCCTGCACCGGTAAATTTGGGATATTCTAAAGCAATGACTCGATTGCCGAAGTATTCATCAAGAAAGCGAAACACTTGTTCGGTACGATGTGGTCGGGCTCCATCTTGCATAAACCATTCAGTACGTGGTCGATCCTCTAACACTTGCTGTGTGGCGATAAATTGTTCCAAAATTGCAACGTAACGTTCACTAGTGACCGTTTCTCGAATGAAAAAAGGGCCAATAATGCCTCTGCTGCATACTGCAGCCCACACAGTAAGTGTAGGAGAATACAGGGGTTTCGCTTCACACCAATATGGATTTTCGGAGCCCCAAAATAGCCAGTTCCGTTTATTCACGAATCCATTCAGGTAGAAGTGTGCTTCATCTGTAAACCAGATGCAGCCAACATCAAATCCTTCACTAGCAATTATTGTGAGCAGCTGATTAGCAAAGTCAACCCTTTGTTGCACAGCTCGTACGGGTATAGCCTGGTGAGTTTGAATTTTTAATGGAAACATGTGTAGGCTCTTTCTCAGTATTTTATGCGTGCTGGAACGCTTCAAATCAGTCTTAGATGCAATTCTACAGACAGATGACATTGGATTTTTCTGAATAATTCCAGAAACTGTGGCGACATTTGCAGGCGTAACTGCAGTTTGCTTGCGGCCAACATTCCCCACTAGATCATCAGTTACGCTGCCTGTTCTTTGAAATTTGGCGAAGAGCGTACGAATGGTTTTCGCATCGGGTCCTTTTGGAACATTAAATCGTGCTTGAAAACTGCGCCTTGTTGCCGTAGGACTCCGTTTTAACCTGTGGTACTCTAGCACCAGAAAAACGCGTTGTTCAATGGAGTACATGGTTTTAATCTCTTCCTTCAGTACGCTAACCTCCTTTCACGCTTCAATAGTGGAACTGATCGCTCTGGGCTTCGGATCACTATTTATACTAGGCATTACGTATGGCGATTGCAACGCCATCTGTTAGCAGCTTTTGTAACTATTATTTCAAACTGCTGTATAAAATTCTTACAGCTTTCACAATAAACATACCGTTTACTGCATTCCTCTATCGATCTTTAATTTTGAAATCAGGGAGTCCCTTTCTGGACACCCGGTATAAAGACGATGCTTACATTTATTCTAGAGGCATAAAAAAGTTATTGTCCTGGTCACGATCAGTCATGCATTACCGAGATAGGAGATCAGAACTCTTGGATTATATGGTAGAACCAACAAAAACTGATGTTAAGAAGGCAAAAAGTAAATAAAAACTGGATAAAATAACACACATATATAAAGGTGCTCATACAGCACAATCATTTTGGCTGGTACAAAAGGCTCACCCTCCTTCAGCTGCAAAATGATTCCATTATTAAACTGGATCAGTACCTTTATTTATGTATGTTACTTTACTAAGTTCTTATTTACTTTTCAGATTACAGAACGTTAAAAATTAAAACGTCATTAATTTCGTAGCATAAACGGTTACTTTTGCTTTTTCTTGCACAGGTGTGCTTCCATTAAAAATTTAAACCAATTTTGAGGAGAAGTAGGGGAAGTTGGAGTACAATGAAACACAATGATACGAGCTATCTAAAATCAATGGGATTTGTCATAGGAAGTTGAAATTAGTAAAAATTCATTTAGTTAGAAGTTAGAAATTAGTAAAAATTCATTTAGTTTGTAGCCTCAGTTTGGGATACAATGAAACACTTGTAGATTGAGTACAATGAAACATCTTTCATTGTAACCCGGGTGAAAGCATTCACTTAAAAAAAAGATGTTATTATTAAATATTTAGATTGATAAATCTTTCCACACAAACTGAAATATAATATGAAATCAAAATCAGAAAGTTGAACCAATAAGAATAATAGCAAAAACTAGTCAAAACGAAACTTAGATGATTCATTTACACTCGTCCAAACTCGTAAGTGACTGAAAAAAAGGAAGAAAGAAGAAAAAAGAAACGTGCTTACTTACTTACCAATACTTTCTGCTTTCTAAGATCTCATGGTTAAAAAACGAACTATTTGTCGATGACATATAAATGAAAATATCCATGTTTGTAGCTGCGATAAAAATGGAATTCACTCATACATACTGAATTTTTTGAGAGTAGTATCATGGAAATATGTAAAGTAATCGGAGAAATTATATTATGCATTTATTTGAGACTATTTTTCTCTATAAATTTTTTCTGTGGAACGGTAACGTTTTTCACCGTCAGATTTTAACTGGTATGATCTCGGTTGCATAAAATTATCAAGTTTAATATCGGTAGAATATTTCAATATGGCAGTTATGCAATATGGAAAAATTCACATATTTATTTTTATTTTTTCTAATTTTTTTTTCAGGGGAAAAGCAAACTTCAGACAAATAGAAAAAAAAATACTTGACAGTATCATAGGTCCTGGAAGGTATGACAGCAGGATACGTCCACATGGTATCAACAACACAGGTAGTGTCTTTTAATTTTAAAAGAAAAAGTGTTAGTTTATTGCATTTTCTAATGAACGTTTTGAAACAAAATGTAATTTGAACTATTGTTATCAATTCTCTTCCACGCTAATTTTATGATGAATAATGGTAATAAATGAATTTATGGGATCGAATATATATTTCGAGAATATGAAAAGAGTGGTACCAAGAAATATACGTTTGGTGTAAACAAGAATTGTTCTACATAGACTTGTGAAAGAAAATGGAAAAGAATATAGTTTTCAAAATTCATCTTTAGTTATTAAGAAACCTCGCAACCAGATTGTCTCATAAAGTGTTTATAAAAGATTTACTTAAGCACTAATCGAGAAACAGTTTGTGTGAGTATGCGCAGTTAATTGTGGAAAGAAATATGTTGCGTAACTGAACTTCACTCATACTCATGCAAATGGTGGCAAATATCCACCATGGAAGATGATTGGTAAATCTAGATTAAGTTATAAAAGTTAACAATCATTAGCTAATGATACATCCGTGGATCTTCTACGATATTACCCACCTAAGTTGTCTATGACTTGTCTATGTAAGTTTTGCTTTAAAAAAGTAATCACGATAATAAGCAGGCCCAAAATCAGCTTTAATTTCGTTTGTCACGTACTAAGTTAACTCAACATGCACGTTTTAAACACTACTCGCTCAGCACATGAAAAGAATCTCTCCACTTACTAGAATCTGGAATCCCATGAAAATTGCATATTTATATTTTGCGGGACTTCTTTTATTTATTCTAACGTACATATACAGGGTGTCCAGCCTTAATGTGACCCAATAGCTAATTCCCGAACCATTCGGTTTAGATATGCACTTCCAATTTGAAAAATGTTTTAAAAAAGGTAAAGAATGTTTTTACGTACTTTTCGAACCAAAAAACCCATTTAGAAAAAAATTACAAAAATTAAATTTTTATACGGTCCCCAGGTCCTATCACTTATATTTAGGAAAAGATGCAGTACACAAAAACAAAGTAAAAACAAAAAGTTTCATTTTATTACGATAAAAACTGACCAAGTTATGGAACTTTGAAAATCATACATTTCATCCATTTTCTCGGCCAATTTCAAGAAGCTAGTATGGGACCGTCTCCAAAGTGAAATTAATTGGAACTCTGCCAGGAAACATTCGCTCTTGCACGTCACTCTTATGTAAATCGTTTTTAAATTTAAAAGTACACACATTACGTTAATATTACAATATCTGAGTACTTAAGAAACAAAATTTATTCTGTGTACGTGTAAAACATAGATAAAATAAAATATTTTGTATATTAACGTAATGAAAAGAAAACATTTCAAAAGCAGTTCCAAAAACTTAGACTTATTTGCCTGCGGCTTCAGACTGATTTGCTGCGGTACTGATCATGGCAAACGTTAAAAATCTGTTGTGTAGTCGCTTGCAATTGCATACAGTCGTATTTTAATATTACGAATTCTAGTACAGGAGAACGAGATGTATACAAATGAAGAATACTGCGAAATGGTACTTTTGTATGGGCAGTGTAATCGAAATAAGAGAGAGGCGGCAAGACTTTATGCCATTAAATTTCCCAGTCGAAGACATCTATCTTATTGTACAATTGCCCGTGCTGTTCAACGCTTGTATAGAACTGGGAGTTGTCATAGACGTATTCCCTTGTCTCGTGCCACACCTTCAGACTTGCGGATACCCGCTGAGGATGTTCTAGGATATGCCCTGGCTCATTTTCGATACTTTGCTCATTTTCGATAGTTTGATTTTACCGTGCATTGTACGCTTTCACCATGTCAGTGAAGCATTAAGTGCACAAATTACACAAGTTTAGACATGGTGTCAATTTTGGCCAGGAAATCCGTGATCATAATATGTTGTTGTTATTATTGTGAATACGTATATCGGATTTGTATTTGGTTCAAGACCCGCTTATAAATCCTCGTCAGTAGGACAACACAGGCGGGAATGCCCTCCGTGGGGGTCTTTCTAAAGGGTCCTAAGCCGTATTTGCGATACGTTTCGGAGAAAACCGCAGAAAACTCCAAACGGTTAGGTCGACTGACGTGCGATGGGACCCGAACCCGGGACCTTCACACTTCACCCGTCTACCATTTCCAGTGACATAACTACTGTGCCATGGTGAGGCTGATCATAATATTTTGATTATCAAACAAATCACACTATTTCTACTGCGCAAATCTCTGAAACACTACGAATAATAATAATAATAATAATAAATTTTGACAATTTTTATAGATTTAATAATTAAAACGTTCATTTATTTTAAAGCCCCATAGATTTTATGATTGAAGTATGTCTCAAAGAGGCTGCATAAACTGAGTCTTTAAAATAACAAAAAAAATAGTGTATAATAAAAGAGTTTACCATTTAACTCACTGATCTTTAACCCTTATACTGTGCAGCGAACTACGAATCTTAAAAAAGCAGCGATCTAATAATCTTTAAAAAAATCTTGGCAGAAATAAAATGTAAATTTGGTTTTTAATTGGGAAAGGCTGCAAGACGAGAAATAGAACTGCTTCCAATCGCATAGTATCTGTAAAGCTTTGTCTCGTTTGGCACAGTACCCTTATTTCAATGTTGCTCTAACATAACCATCTTTTGACTGGTATCCCCATGGTTTTAGCGAATTTAATAGAATTAATAAAATGTTTCAACTTAAAGTTGGAGACAAAAAAGCCCAGGGTCCCCAATTCTGAAACAAAAATTGGAAACATTTTATAAAATTAATGATATTCTCAGATAATTACAAGAAATGTATCCCGTATCTGTACCTGTAAAAATTTTGCTTGACTCCTTCGTACATTTGAAGCACTACGTTACGTCATGCACTTACTTTGCGAAGTAACAGATGACGAGTATGTTTCGTCATTGAAATTAGGAGAGAATTAAACATGCATATTCTCTCTCATGGCAAGAGATTTGTAACAGTTGTAAGAGGATATTTCTTCCAGTCAGGGTTGCGAATTTAGCTACTTTGATCCAAACTTTGAACAATCCCCGGCACTTTGATTATCCATGATGTTTTTTCCAAAAGCAAGAATTTCTTCAAATAAAACCGCACCCAAGGGGTTAACGTTATACATCCTATTGTAATTTTCTTACGAAACGAAATAACATGAAAAAATCGACATATTATAAAATTTTGGGATGATTAGCGACAAATACGAAAAAAACTGAGAAAATTTTGTTCCTACTTCCTTCTTTAGATTTTAGGGACTGATGAGTTTTGGGATAGACAATGATATGAGGAATTTTTGTTGATGTTGAGCTTTAGTTGTCAAGTAGAAATATCATTCGTCAGTTATATTCAAGTTTTATCATTTCCAGATTTTATTTTTAAAAAAAATGATGTCTTTGTGAGTAACCTGCCGAAGAGGACGTGAAGAAGAAAAAACTTTGTACTACAATTATCTCCGAAGTTTACAGCTGGAATGAAAAAATTTCTCATGTTTTTACATTTTAAAATAGACTGTCTGTGTTCTAAAATTCTTGCAGAGTATCTCTTTTCATAGTATTGCAACAGCGTATCTCTTTTTCGTTTATTTGCTTTATATTATTTAAAAAAAAAATAAAGAAAAAAGCACATTAACAGATCTTCGGGATGCGCAAAGAATGAGTTAATTCAGTAATTTAGTTTAAGAAAAACAGTTTGTTTTAAGTTACCCTGGAAGAATGGAGAATTTTCAAGTTTTCTGTACCCGTTTCGTACACAAAGAGGGATAGAGGGTTCAACCCCATCCTTGTCCATTTTTTCTTTTACATGAATGTCATATACTATTATTATTTTGACTTAATGATTACATCGATAACCCTCTTTCCCCCATAAAGGAAGTCTGTGTACGCTACTTCTCTATACACATAGATGGCACAGCAAAGTATTCACAAAGCATATATTAATGAATCTAGAACTTCTATTCGAGCTATCAAACATAATCATATCATTTTTAAGCAATAAATTAGCGGACTGGAAGATTCCAGATGATAATCACTTTTTGCAAGGGTTGCCCACAAGGTTCGCGTTTAGGCCCCTTTCCTCTGGAAATAACTGTTAAATTCACTCCTGACATCTTTCAATCATCTAAAAGTTACATTTGTTGTTTTTGCAGATGGCTTATTAGTCCTAGGAAGGGTCAAGTCAGGGCCATCGTATTTCTACCGGGCCAGCTTGTGCATCCGGATGAGTCATCCAAAAAGGCCTATGGATGCTCACTTATTGGTTCCAGCACTTCGATACGTCATCTAACGGCCGCACAATAAGGGAACGTCCGTACGCCTCTTTCGGAGTCCACAAGTAGGCTCGGTCCAGTCTAGAAATACTTAGAATAAACCATTAACACTCCACTTAATACAATCCACATTTGGACAACAAACAGTAATTTAAAAATCTCAATTGAGAAATGTACGGGGAATGATAAAAAAGAGGGTTACAAGTCGAATATAGAAATATTTATTAACAATAAACAGAAAATACAAAAGGGAATTAAGAGGCATATGTGCCTATCACTTTTCGACATAATCACCAAGTCTATTTAGCATTTATAAGAACGCAGAACCAACTTGTTTAACCCGTCTTGGTAGAAATCAGACCCCTGTCCACTGAGCCAGGTCTCGGCGGATGTTTTCACAGCACTGTCTGAAGAGAACCGTGTGCCGGATAAGTGCTCCTTCATCCTCGGAAACAGGAAATAGTCACTGGGTGCCAAATCTGGGCTGTATGGGCGGGGATTCCAGATTTCCCACCTTAACCATCGCAACAGTGTTGCTTGAGCAGTATACGGCCCGGCATTGTCATACAGGAGGATGACACCTTCAGTCAACATGCCCGACATTTCTCCACTATTTGTAGTTTCCAATCTTTAACCTTTGTAACATTTTTTTTTTCTGATCTGATCTTGTAACCTTTTTTCTGATCATCCTCCGTGCATCTCTATGAATAAGAAAACCAAAACCACTTCCACTCCTAGACTACCATATTTAAAAAAATAATATTAATATCCTTCACATATAAAAATTTAAATATCTTATTTTAATAGACAGTTTATTAGAGTTTATTAGACAGAAAATTATCGTGTATCGCTCGTCTTAAATATGCAAATGATAAAATAGGTAAAACACTCCAGCATCTTTTTCAATTTTCTTCTTCAAATAACGTCATACCAAATGTCTGGTACAAATTAATATTTGGACGAATCGTAAAAATTAATAGTTGGATTCGTCATGTTGATTTTCATTCTTAAATGTACATGGAAGACTTGCTGTCAATTAAAGGAAAATGGTTCTGTTGATACCCAGAGTGTATAAAACAACACCTAAGTCATCGTTAAAAATATTAACATGTATTCCTCCAATCCATCTTAAAACAGCTAAAAAAATAATTGCACATTTATTTTAAGTTTAAATGTAAATATAAAGATTAATGGCGCTTCGTAGTCGAAAAGATTGCGGCATTCCTTTATTAAAAACAGCTGTGTGTGTGGATTCCTTGACTCTTCCTATTACAATTTCATTGTCAACATCAAACTTTTTCATATACTACCTAATTATATTTACATATGGCTCAAAGTTAGAAGAAGGTTGGGATGCAGCCGTCTGTGCATTCTTAAATAATAAATTCATGTACAATTGCCAAATATTACTGCGTAAAAACAAGTCCATATTTTAAGCAGAAATGTTCGTAATTCTTCAAATAATAAAATGGTTTTCGGACTCAGTATATCATTCATAATTATTTTTATCTGACAAGTAATTCTAGCATTCAACTGCTTCAAAATAATAGAAACACAAACACAATAGCGAAAAAAAAACTTTAAAAATTAAACAACAGGCAAAAAACATAAAAATTCAAATGGATTAAATTATACTTATCAATAGCCGGAAATGAGCTGTCGACGTGGTTAAACAGGCTGCACTTTCAAATTTTGACTTAATAAAATTCAATAGAAGGGGTCCCCTCAAAAATAAATCTCATCTTTTCTAAACATCTCATCTTTTCATCTTTTCTAAACAATGAAAACAGAGCCTTGGTTTTTATTTTAGGTCCTTTCCGGGCACCTCAATCGTGGCATTCTCTACACCATTTTTCAACATCCGCACGAAGTCGATCCCAATAAAATCGCTCCCTGGTTTTATTTAACGTCTTCATCACTCCAAAAGGCCCTCCACTTGCACTATCATGAATCTCCCGCAGAACCTCTGGAATTCTGCCACGTGGGAGAATTAATTGCCATCGGCTTGATCTTCCGACATCGCTCTCCCATTTCCGATATAAAACACCGTTCTTAAGATGTAAAGAATCCCAAAGAGCCCAGTATCGCTTTGTAGCGGGACTCTCTGGCGCGATCTCTTGCCAAGACGGTCGATCCGCGGAATTTAGTTTCTTCTCCAAAATTGGCCTGATATTGGAATCTTCTAACTGTGCTCTCTGTACTTCACTCGAAGCCCACCGATCCACAGTCGTTGCAGTCAAAACCTTCACGAAAGTATCCGTCTCCGTCCCGTACTTTTTCTCGGCGTTCACGCAGTGTTTGCAGTTCTCTTTACAAGGTCGTCTGGAGAGAGCGTCTGCATTTCCGTGTGAAGTTCCTTTGCGATGCTCGATTTCGAACTCGTACTCCTGCAGCCTTTGAATCCAGCGAGCTATCTGACCTTCAGGTTCTTTAAAATTCAAAAGCCATCTCAAGGAAGCATGATCAGTCCGGGGAAGAAATTTCCGTCCATAGAGATAGTGATGGAAATGCTCAATAGATTTAACAATAGCCAGTAATTCCTTACGAGTGACACAATAATTCCTCTGTGGCTTACCCAAGCTCTTGCTGAAGTAAGCTATGACACTTTCACCGTTTTCTGTTTTCTGCGAAGCACGGCTCCTATCCCTTCAATACTGGCATCTGTATCCAAGATAAAGTCTTTGTCAGTCCAGGGATATGTCAAAACAGGAGACGCCGTTAACGCCTGCTTTAAACTAATGAACGATTTCTCGCATTCTTCTGTCCAATTAAAACTTGCTTGGGCTTCAGTCAATTTATGTAAAGGTCTTGCTATTGTTGAGAAATTTCTTACAAAACGGCGATAATAGCTGCACAGCCCGAGAAAACTTCGCAGTTCATGTACCGTTTCCGGACGAGGCCAATCGAAACCGCTTTAACTTTTTATGGATCAGTCTTAACTCCGTCTGCAGAAATAACGTGACCAAGATAAGTAACTTCTTTACGTAAAAATTTGCATTTCTTTGGGTTTAGTTTAAGGTTAGCATTTTGTGATCTAAGAAACACATTACGAATATTATTTAAATGTTCTTCAAACATTTTTCCCACTATAATAATGTCATCTAAATATACTAAGCAGGCCTCAGACGAAAGTCCACGTAATACTGTTTCCATTAGTCTTTCAAAAGTAGCGGGGGTATTGCAAAGACCGAAAGGCATTACCCTAAACTGCCAGAGTCCTTGTCCGGTAGTAAAAGCTGTCTTTTCTTTATCCTCAGGTCGGATTTCGACTTGCCAATACCCGCTCTTTAAGTCCAACGTAGAGAACCACTGGCTTCCATTCAAAGCATCTAAAGTGTCATCTATACGTGGAAGGGGATAGCAGTCTTTCCTCGTAATATCGTTCAGTTTCCGATAGTCGACACAGAAATGTGTCGATCCGTCCTTCTTTTTAACAAGAACGATAGGTGAGGCCAAAGGCCCCGACGATTCCTCTATTATGCCACCGTCCACCATTTCTTTAATCAGGCGTTCAGCTTCCTCTTTCTTTGCAAGAGGCAAGCGTCTTGGATACTGCTTGATCGGTGGATGATTGCCTGTATTAATTTTATGTTGTGTCACATTGCAGTGGCCCACATCAGCGTCACCGGTAGAGAATAAGTTTTGGAATTCCTGGAGTAATTTTTGCACTGCTATTCGCTGTTCCCTACTAAGTCCTTCAAGATTCTCCAGCATTAATTGAAAATGATGACTATTAGAATATCCTTGAGAACGGGCGACGATATCCACCACTGGTTCACACGTCGCAATAACGGCCCCTTTTTCTACAGTCTTGGGTTTATTGTCCAAATTCAACACTCGAATAGATATAGCTTCCCCTCTTAGATCCACGAGTGCGGCGGCCACCAAGACCCCTTTTAAGGAGAACTGGCTAGGAAAGTTCGTTACGACATACCGGAAATGTCCAGAGGCTTCCGGAACCCCTTGGATAAGAAATTCAGATCTCGCTGGTATAGTCGTCTTCTCTTTCGCGAATATAGAACATGTTTTTGAACACTGCTCGCTTCCTGAAAACAAGGGAATTTCCTCCCCTCCTGTCCGTATTTCGTTCTTCTCTAAGTCTACTGTAAAGTTAAATTTTTGAAGGAAATCCAGTCCAAGGATACAAGGGTCAGTGATGTTAGCAACGTAGACCCTGTGCCGGAATTTCTTGGATCCACATTCAATGGATACATCCAGATTTCCTTGTATCTCTGTCTCTTCACCGGTAGCGGTCTTAATAGAGACGTTTGGAGACGTGTAGAGCAATTGTTCCTTCAGTTTCATGGCGAAGTCCGATTTTAGAAGAGTGACATTCGCACCCGTATCCACTAGCATCAAACGAGGGATACCACAAATAGTTCCTTCAACATAAAGTCCAGTTTCTCCTCCGCTAAGTGCGCAAACTTCAAATTTCTCTTCAGGGGCTTTATTCAGAAAAGGCAGCCTCCGCCCCGCAAGACGCCCAAGACCTATTTTTCCTGTTTGGGAGAAGTCACGTCGCATTCTCTTTGCACGTGTCCCCTTTTGTGACATCTCCAACAGGTCACGTTCGGATTCCTTCAGGGAGAGCCCCTTCTCCCAACAGCGAGACTATCCGATAATTCCTGGAGTGCCTTGAGTACAGAATCCAGTTTATCATCCTTTTCCTTGGCGGCGTTTTCCTCTATATCCACAGACCTTACATGCCTGGGTGTTTTCGAAACGGTTCTCGCAGCTTCATATTTCATGCTATACGCCAGAGCTGCATTCAAATCTTTCGGGTCTACCAGTCTCGTGGAATGTTGTGTATCTTCGTCCCTGATAGCGTCGACGAAGTACTGGGCTGCTAAACTTTCTCGAACATCTTGCGGACATTCCGCGTAAGCTAGGCTCATTAATCGCTCAACATCGGTGGGTAATACCTGTAGACTTTCTCCAGGCCTTTGTCGCGTTGCTTTCAATTCAATCCTATAAAACTGTGTAAGATGGCTATTTCCCAATCGAGATTCGAGAGCCTTTTCGACGGTCGGTAGGTCGTTCAACTTGTCATTCGGTATTCCTAGAAGAATCTCCGCAGCTGATCCTTGCAGAGAGGCCACAAGTTGACTTGCCTTGAAGCCGTCCATCCATTTGTAGAGCTCACGACGTCAAACTGAGTCTTAAAAACAGTCCAAGATGTTTGGCCGTCAAATGTTAAATGCTTTACAGTTGGTCTAGAATTAATTATTTCTCCACTTGCCAAAATATTGCTTGGCTTCCTCTCAAGATCAGAAAGTCTCTTTTCAAATTCGCTGATTTGCCCTTGCACATCATTGATTTGTCCTTTGACATCGCCGATTTGTTCTTGCACATCGCTCCGTACTCCCTCGATTTTTTCTTGTACCTCGCTGATCTGTCCTTGCACTTCGCTTCGCACTCCCTCGACTCTTTCATGCACAGATTGTATTTGAGTCTTCATTTCTTCTTGTCCTGAACGCATTTTCTCTCGTAGACTCTCTAGTCCCGAACAGATCTTCTCTTCTAGACTCTCCTGTCTGAAAGACATCTTTGACATATCTTCTTTCAGACTGTCTTGACCCAAAGACATCCTTGACATATCTTCTTTCAGACTGTCTTGACCCAAAGACATCCTTGACATATCTTCTTTCAGACTGTCTTGACCCAAAGACATCCTTGACATATCTTCTTTCAGACTGTCTTGACACAAAGACATCCTTGGCATATCTTCTTTCAGACCCAAAGACATCCTTTCTTGGTCGGAACGCATATCTAACATCATAGCAAACAGTTTTTCTATCTTATCTTCCATGGCTGCTCTGGTTAATGGCATTCAAACAGATCCAGATCCCACTTCCTGACACCAATGTTACAAAAATCGTCAAGTGGGTGTATTTTAGAGCATTCCAATCAGCACAGTAAACAAAAATAACACTTTATTCACGGCTCGCAGCTCAATAGCTCAAAATAATACAAGAAACTTTAACATGCGCTAACTAAAATCATAAATAAGCACAACAATAACACTATTCATTTCACAGAATCAACCGTGCGCTTCAAAGTCTATCACTCAAGTGAACTCCCCGGAGAGAGATCCTAGCGCTTTTATAGAGATGATGACGTCACCAGAATTGATATCACCAGAATTGCCGAGAAATTTCTGGAACAATCTTCAAATTGAAATACGGTCTCGAGACACGATTTTTCTAGAAGCCGCCATTTGTCGCCAAGGTCGCCAAATCCGCCGCCAAGTCGCCAAGATGATCGCCAAGTTTGTTGCCAAGACTACAGGGTTAGCATTATCGGAGGACCGCTATTATGCCTGCAAAACTAGTTTCACGGCGGCGCATGCAATACGGGAGCGAATTAAGTTATTTCGCAACAATAGATTCGGTTAGCAATTGCAACGAATATTTTTGATTCCCTCTTCACTGGCATTGTGTTGGCGTAAGTTAATTTTTGTTGTCCTGCCTCATCTCTAAAATTATTTGTTCGTGGTTTCATTATTTTAATTTTATTGGATTAAGTTTTATGGTAGCTCTTGGATTATTGTCAGGTGTTATTTTTCTCGGCCAAGTTTTTGTTCTCGCCAATGTGTAATTTTTTGTTGGCGTAATGTTTAACCCATTTGTGCCTGGATATTTTTGCGACTTTCTTCGATTTTTACTGATAACAGAAATAATAGATAAATTTCTGATGTCAACTTCTTGAACAAGGGATGATTTCTTTTAAAATCATTATGCATAAAAATCGAAATATCAACATCCTACTTGGTAATGTTAAAATATTTTGTAGAGTTGAGGCTCAATACTCATGAATAAAGGCTAGGAAAAATAAATAACGTTTTCGACTAATAGCGAAAATGCCGTCCCAAAAAAGGGACGCTAGGCATAAATGGGTTAAATCATTCCATCTTATTTTCACAATCCTTGTAGGACGTACTTTTGCTGATCCACCACCAGCCATCATAGTAATCAGGTGTTTATTCTTCAATAGTATTTTTTTAATAAACAGTTATAATATCTTAATGTCTTCGTCTTCTGTTGCAGCTAAGTGTTCCGAACCTGAAATCATTCGTCACATTGCAAGTTAATAATTTTAAAATTAGTCTAAGCAATATCGTCTTCAAACACTCTTTTTCCTCATTTTTTACAGAGAAGTGTATATTCTTTGTACCCCTAGGAGCCTAAACTTTTTGCATTCAGAATTCAGGGAAAATGTTATTTTGTCACCACTGAACACTTTTCTTGGATTTCCTTTGCTTTAAAAAAAATGCGTGTTCCCATAAGTGTTCTACATTTTGCTGCAATACTTACGGAGCCAGGCTTACGACTGACAGGTTGCTTTTGTAAACTAAATTAATACGGAGTAGATAGCTCATAATTCCTGACTGCTATTACAAGTGGAACACTATTCTTCACAATACTGAGTGCTGCTAATATTTATCCCTCTTCATATTTTGTTTTTCTTCTTTCAACTGGACCTTTCCTTTTGTTTAGAAGAGCTTGTTGGAACCATTTTTCTAACCAGAAAATGGAAAACATCCAACTTGAAAAAGGCAACCTAAAAATGGAAAACGCAAGCTTGTCGATTTTTAGCTACCATTGATCAGAAAACCTAAGTCGGCTTTAATAATAATAATGTCTACTTTAAAAATTACAAGAGAATAGATCCAAATATGCAGTCTTGTATTCAAATCGAGAACAAATTCACATGCAGACTGTATTATACAAAGAGAGAAGAAATGCACACATGTAAAGTGTGTTCTCAAAACGAGAACAAAGCAGTTTTATGTTTTGTCTAATTCACAAATATGCAGAATAGTGTTTTAGTTCTAAATGTATAATTAATATTTCTCGTTATGCCTACCTATTTACGTAAAAAATGGCACTTCCTGAATATTTAAGTTTTCAATAATTGGTTCTTAACATTGGAATTATTGACTTTAACGTGAACCTATTATTGACATCCCCCCCCTTGCCAAAAATTGCATTCCTTCGTTATTTTTAAAGGGGGGGGGGCATAAGTGTTGTAAGAATCAAAAAACAATCTTAATAATGTCATTGAACATATTTATGTGAAACTTGACAGGTGTGTCGATATTTGGGTAATTCAATGTTTTGAAGCACTAATTATTGACGCCCCTAAAAAAAGTTGCTTAACAGAAAATTTACAATTGGGAACTATATTCTCATTAAGCAGAAGTAGCAACAAAGAAGACCTAAAAAAATGGAAGCAATGAAACATGAAGTTGCATAGTTATTAGAGGTGAAATCGAAACCTACCTCTTAAGAAAAAACCTTTAGTTTATGAGCCGCTGCAAGACACTGATGAGAGACTCTACCTTCCCCGGAGTTTTGTCAGTCAAATTGACTTTATCACGGCGGGAATTTGTAGCTGATTAGTTGAATTTTGACTAAGTGCTAAGTTTGAATTTGTAAGTGGCCCCAAACACTTATTTTTAAACTTTGAAGGAACAACTGTCAATAATTGGGGTAGTGCCAACAATCGGTGCCTTTACCCTATAGGTTTAATATTTCATGAAAATGATGTAAATATCACAGCTTTAAGTTACTCAATTCGCTTTTTTACAAATTACCCTATTTTCGAAATATACAGTTAAAAGTCTCCTGTACAAAATTATGAACAATGGACAGAAGTAGTAAGCAGCGTGCTCCGTGCTGGGAAAGTGACGTAGCAAGGGGCGTGGCCTACTTACGTTATAGGGGCGTCATGAGGATGAATGACGTCATTAGGGCGTGAGCGGAAGTGACGTCACAAGTGCAGTGGAGTAGTTTTTCTCCTGCTGCTGGAATGGTTCCGTTCTCAGCCGTGAAAGGTTACGAAGGTATTTTTTACGGAATGGCAACACCGAGTTTCTTTTTTTACGGGATGGCAAAACCGAGTCTTTTTTTACGGAATAGCAACGAATTTTTAGTTTGGAATGGGACTTCGAAATTTTTGGAGGATTAAAGACAGTTTTTAATGGATTTAATTTAATTATTAATTAAATAATTAATTTGAGTACTGCCATCTGGTATTAAATTTTAGAATGAACGCGTTGACTTGGATTTATTTTTAAAAATTAATTTTTCACACTAACCGTCAGCGGGATTCGAATCCCGGCGCCTTGGATCTAGAGGACGACACGCTAACTGCGGTACGTCTTGGGGCTTTATTTAATAGCGCTAAGGGTCGAAGTCTACTTTAGTTCTTGGAATGGAACTTAGAAATTTTTTTCTTTAAATGTTCCCGGAGTTGTATTTTTGGAAATAATGTATTCATTATTTTAATTATCTTAAAAAATATTTAGAAAATAATTTATTAATTATTTTCATTTTACTTCGTTATTAATTTTAATTCATTATTATTTTGACTGAAAGATTAATTTTAATTCATTATTCATTATTTCTTTTAATTTAATTTTATTGCTTATTTAATTTTGATGGAAGGAAGATACTTGAAATTATTTTTAGAAAAGAAATTTTCTAATTTTTCCCCTTCCCGGAATAACCTGTTTTGCGTAGAAACCGGTTCTACAGGACGGAGTGCGATAACTGCGTGTTTCCTTCATGCTGTAACATGTTTTTTTCTTGTGCATGCATGTTTTCTTGCGGGTGCATACTTTTAGATAAGGAAAGGGGAATCCCCTTTCGTCCGGATACGCGCATATCCTCCTGTGCGGAACGGATATATTCCTGTGCTGAACGCATATCTTCGTGTTCCGAACGCATTGCTGTGATCATTGCCAAGAGCTGTTCGATTTTCTCATTCATGGCTCCTCTGATCAAGGGCATTTACACAGATATCTAATCCCACTTCTTGACAAAAATGGTGTACGATTAAATAATCCAATTAACCCTAAAAACGAATATGACACTTTATTCTACGAATCGGAGCACCAAAATTCAGAATTTAATACACAGACCTAGGCAAATCATTAACTATCACAGCAATAACAATAGCGCAAGCTCAACGTATCGCTTCATAGTCTATCACACGCTAATTCACAATCAGAAAGACTTCTTTATCTATAGATTTGAAACCAGATGTGACGTGACATAGGATATGACATAATTTTTACTAGGCTTTCCCGGATACTTCTCTCCTTGTTCACATAGAACCAAAATTACACCAATTTCGAGGACTTTCTTTAGCTCGCCAAAATCAAGCCAAGGTCAAGGGGTTTACTCATTCCATTTGCAACAATGCCTGTACAACGCACTTTCCCGCAATACACATTGGCGCGGGAAAGCAACAATAAAATTTTGTAACAATATATTGTACATGCAAAGAAAAAAAAAAAAACACATACAATAATCTTTGGTTCAAAATTATTTTATTTCATTTATTCAAAGTTCGCTATGGTATTTTATACTGTTACTGTGTTTCAAAAAGTTAAGATTGTATCAATAATATATAGATATTTATCTTATCTATAAAGAAAATTGTAAACAATATTTATTGTCAGTTATCATCTATACAACAATGTATTGTGATTGAAAAAGTAACTATGTATTTGTACTACTGTAACTAAGTAAACAGAATAAGTATGTAAACTATATAACTATATATTGTAACTATGTATCCCTGAGCACGGTCCAGAGGCTGAAGCTTCGCTGTGTAGTGATGTACATCAGAAGCATTATGTAGTTTTGAACCTCACCTATAGGCCGCTTGTAATCACACTTTAGTTTTCATTTGTAGTTTTTTTCTTAGAATTATCATGTATTTAATATTTATTTAAAAGCATATGATGTTTTAATTTATTACGTAAAGGGTCAAAAACAGGAAAGAATAAAAACACAAAATTTTATGATAAAATTTATTTGCATGAACTTATGGAAAAAAAAAATACAAATTATCTCTCTCTCTCGGATTTTATTCATCGTCATCAACAACAACAACGGATTCTTCGTCAAAGCTTGAATATTCGGCTTCTTCAGGCTCATATGCATCCTCTAAGAAGAATAATTAATTAGTACTTTATAAATAGTAAAATGAATATGATGCAGTTAAATGAAAAAAAAAAAGTTGAAAGTTACCTGTGACCTTCTCGAAATTTTCGTTAACGATAGCTTGTATTGTGTTATGGGAAACCTACACGAAATGTATCTGTCTAAGGGATGCCTTGGGTAGAGGACGTTAAAGAATTTCTAAAAGGTATTCACATAATATTTGGAGAAAACTGCCTAAAACTGCAGACCTTTAAATCGGCTCTGACCAGCTCTGATCCCTAGTCCATCACACTTCAGCCATCAACCATGTTCATTGTCTTATCCACAACGCCATGATGGGGGATCATTAACGATGGCATTCAGTACTAATATGGTCACAACGTCTAAACGGAACATGAGAATTTAATTGGTTTGAAGGAGAATATATGTCGCAATTAGTGTTGGATGCTACCGTTAATGAAAGATTTTAATATCGATATCGATCGGAAAATATCGATAACTGTGCCACAGAAAACTTTTAACAATTTTTTTCCGATAATTGCATTATACTCATTTTACTTTTTAAAATATTAATTAATTTTTATTTTCAGAACATGCAGAACAACCGGGAGGAACAGAATTTTCGCGCTTTGTCGAATAATGAATGAGTTGTTGTTGATCATAATGATGAAGAAGATAAAATCGAGACATAATTTATAAATTTTTTTACTTATTTCACTAGTTCATGCAATTAAATGTTATGGTATAATTTTATTTTTGTATTCTTTCTTGTTTTGAATCCTTTATATTTTATTATAATAAATGAAAATATACTTTTTAAATTTATATTAAATAGATGATAATTCTAAAAAAAATATGGATGAAAATCTTTGAGCAGTACTAAAATTTTTCCTACAGCTGCACTCTTGCTGTAAGTGACGTATTCTTGCGAAAGTGAGTCGTACCGCAGTATGATTCGCCTCAGCCGGCCGGCGATCTACACTCTCTCACACTTCAACCAATGCATAGCGATACTCTCTCGCACTCATGCCAAACGTTCCGGAATCTGGCAGGTATAAAGTCCCAATAAAATGACTTGTCTTTTTGGAAATATACTTTTTATTTATAAATATTATCCTGTCCAAATCTCAACTTGCCCCAAACAACTTTTTAACAAAAAATTAATTAACTAAGTAATTACAATTAAAATATATTGCAACTTAAAAAATTCAAGAGTTGACATACTTTTCATCCAGGTGTCGATTTTGTGTTTAGGCATTGCTAAAGATGATTTATACCAATTTTCGGGTTGCTTCGGATCCCTACTCAAAATTATCTGCTAGCACTCGGACTATCACAAAAGAAACATAAGCCCAGAATAGAGAGCCAAACATCAAAGCGA
This sequence comes from Cheiracanthium punctorium, assembly GCA_038373885.1. Taxonomy (NCBI): domain Eukaryota; kingdom Metazoa; phylum Arthropoda; class Arachnida; order Araneae; family Cheiracanthiidae; genus Cheiracanthium; species Cheiracanthium punctorium. The sequence goes on from JAWZYV010013037.1 coordinate 386,655, forward strand.
TATAATCGAAATCACTAAAGTTTAGTACACGTACCGTAGTTTTTAAAAATGCTTTTTGGGAGAATGTTGGCGTTGGGCTTGTAAATCGAAGGTTACGGTTCATCTGAGAAGGGAAAAGAAACTTGGAAGGAACAGAGAGAGAAAATTTGGTGAGGGAGCTCTGAGAATAAAACTGTGATTTACTTCGAGATATTTTTTTAGTGTGTATGTGTATGTGTATATATCGTAATCTTTGTAGTATTCTTAATATTTTATTTGTGGAAGAAGTCATGGCACAAATAATCGTAACTCATCTTTATGAATTATAATGTAAATTAAATCCTTTGCAAAAACGCGAAAAGATCTAAGAAGACAAGAAACGATGATGCCGCTATCCTGTTTTTGGTAATCCCACCTCCATCTTAATTTTTATTCTCTTTAGTTTTCTTACTTTTACCTTTTTTTCGGATGACGACTTCCTTCCCGTCTTGCTAAGGTTATTTTTCCGTTCTCTCACTAATTTTGCTTCAGTGGAAGGAACAACTTTTTACAGCTAATCATAATCGGAACTTTTGTACTACCCGAAATGTTGAAACTATATTTTTTTTTAATTTACGCAGGTTAATTACAAGTTTTTTATTAATGCTATTATTTTAATCTACTCATTTACCAGTATGTTAATTCCATCCATTACAGTTCTACAATCCAAATCAAAATTTACACTCTTTTAAAGGTCTTTATGAAAGTACAATGTGGTGTAACTGAGTGTAAATATCACTACTTGAAAATGCATTTTCTTGATTTTATTTACATTAAACAGACACAACAAGCTAATAACATATAGATTGGGAATGATTTGTTGAAGTATGGGGTATGAAGGGACACTAATTAATGGGGATAAATCCGCTGATGACGAAATTTTCTGTCGTTTAGGCGAACGTTTTGCTTCTCACAGTTTTAGTAAGGTGGTCACATGATCCTGCGTATCAGAGGATCACATGACTTTTCCGAATTAAGGACCGTTGACATTTACCATTTTTGCTATCGTTCTTGTCTCTTCATTCTTCCCATTGTTCTACGTTGTCTTCGTTATTAGACTGTTAACATTTAGCTTTTTAGTTCCTAGTTGGTTCTCCAAAAATGGTAGATAACACCGTCTATCGGACACATTTCAAGTCGAACTCTATTACGTCTTTCATTTTTCGATAATTAAATAAAAAAAAATCTTTGTTAAAGGATTTTTCTTGAAAACAATTGAGTGCATAATCTCAAAAACACTATGGCTTCTTTTTACAAAATATTTCAAAGTCTATTTTGTTTTACTAAGAAATATTATATTGTTGTGTTAATTATTTCGTTGCGCGCACGTTAAGGGTTCACCTCAGCGTGACCGTGTAGTGTGCAAAATGCGTGATCCAGTTCCCTTCAACAAAATCTCGAATTTCGGTCCATCAAAAGCATTAATATAAATATTTCACATACCTCCTTCCAACTTTGAGGGATCCATCGTCTCAAAGCATCAGCTATCTCTTGAAAAAGAAGGTCAACACGCCATGCATATACGGATAAAAAAAAACTAAAATTTATTTCATTAATTCAGTGGGGGAGCCACTGCGGCTTCAAAAGGAGAGCCCCTAGCACAAAACGTTATAAGATTATATGTTGACTGGGAGACACATCTTTCATTCCAGAGCGAGAGAGGGAGGTGTCACCTAGAAACCGTCACCTACCCTCTTGAGGTTTTCCAGGCAGTGACCGTTTCTTTCAGCCACCAGTGGAGAGAATTCCGAAAAACCCGCAAAGCTGGCCGCTGCGCTTGCCAAAAGCAACAGCCAATCGCGCATCACAGCAATGCTGACGCACAGCTATAGCACTCCTACGGCGCGCCGATCGCCAACCGATTTCCCCCTTCTGGCAATGGATAGGCGCGGGGGGTCTTGCGTCATCGGCGTGTTTGTGGGATATGAGAGCCGTTTCAATGCATGTGCCTGCTGCAAAGATGAATCAAAACATGGCTGATGCAGTGGCGCTTGTAATAAGCAATCCGGCTTTTCCATATAAAATGCGATATACGTTATCAAGTGAAGTCGCTATGCAATAAAAATGAGAGATGGATTAACTAACGGCGATTATGTGATTTTGAGTAAAGTTTATCTGTTACACATTTATATTTAGAAATTGGGACTTTTATCATGTTTAAAAATAATGCAGAATAGAAAAACAGAAGTACTTGTCATCAATCTCAGATTACCTACTTAATTATCGTAATTAATTTTGTTCAAATGTGTCTTATCCAAATATTAAGGTATTACAAAAATAGGAAGATTTGTCATTACATGACATACATATCAGTGGCGGCTCGTGGGATACAGCAAGTACAGCCGGGCTGCACTTGAAATTATCAGCACATACTTTAAAATAATTTATTCTACTAATTTTCCTAAATTCAGATTAGAATTGTGGAATTCCTACGGTAAACTAAAAAAATCTCCGAAAAAAAACAAACAAAAAAAATATTGTGGCCGGATCGCTCATTCAGAAAAAAAGCACTTTAATCTTCCCGCAATTCAATTGGGAAAATCTTTGGTTCAGCCCAGAGCGCTGAAAAGAAAATTGGCAGCACCGTTGCCATGACAACGACTACGTAAGCAGCCTCTCCGGCATAGGGAGTATGCAGCTGATACAGCCGATGAAAGATTTTCTAACGGCGGCTGAAATTGAGAACTCGACTAACTGAGTGGCTCGGACGAGAACTAAAGGAGGGGGTAAGGAGAATATATGTTTGGAAAACTCTCGACTTTATATTGCTGAATTTATCAAGAAGGTAAGATTGAATAGACGCTTATGAATGGACAATTACCCATCAAAGCAGTATTGTTTTTAAGTAAGCAAGAACTGGCATTTAGAGGACATGGCGAGCAAGAAAATTCTTTAAAAATGGGAAATTTTAAAGAGCTTTTAAAATTATTGATATCTGAATTAAATCAACGCCTTTTTATGGAGACATCACTGACCGATTCACATGTTTAAAAGAAAGGAGGATTGATTTGACTTATAAAAAATAAGTAAGTTTTCTTTTTTTTTTTTCTTTTCTTCTCAAGTTATCGTTACAAAAGAAAATTCTAAGGAAACTTCGAATCAGGCACGGATTAATGATTAATGCAATTTTGAGGATAAGAGCGGCTGATTGAAATTTATATCCATTTTATGGAAGTAAAATGGGATCTCTTACATTTTTTATGTAATTTCTTTTTTTTTTCCTCGGTGAGGGCTTAATCCGCCAGCTTTCGAATTCAGTAACAAAGATTTTCCAATCCTGTCCGGAGGAAAAGAGGGGGGGGGGGTCATATGCTTCCGGCTGCACTAACAGTTTTGACCATGGGCTGCCACTGATACATATACAAATATAGGGGAAGGTGGCCCAAAATGATCCATCGGGCAAAATGATCCACATACGTTCCTTCCAGACAGGCTGTACTCCCTACTAGGTAACGCACAAACTAGTTGTGCCTAGTCAAGAAGCAATCGATGAAGAAAGTATTTAAGCGATCGATGTATTATGCGTCTGAGTAGAATTCTTCAACAAACTGGGTTTTATCATAATCATATCTCTTAAAAGGTAAGAATTATTTTTCCTATTTATTTAGAAATATAGTCTTTAGTATAGAGAAATATGAATTGGTTTACTGAATAGTGTGTTTTTAGATCTGAATAACAATTCTTTAGTTGTTTGACAGCGTGTTCCAGTAATATGACCTAATGTGGGCAGCCATACTGCCTTGTAAAATTATCAATCTGTGATGCAGATTATTCTAAATTCCTTGTGTAGTACAGGAGGTTGACAATAAAGATTATAAGATGATGTAATATTGCCTTTTTTCGTCGGGATAGCAGCAACAACTCAAAGAGATCTCCAACAAAATAACTGAGCTTGATTTTATTGAAGACAGGCAAAAATCTTACAAAGTTACTGGATGGCAAGGGAGTGGGGATGGATTGCGAATTTTTTTGGCCTACATATTTCTTAAACATCAGCTAAAGTGATCTCCTTTAGGAGAGAAGCAATAAGACATAGCCTACAAACGTGGCGACACAGCGCTAACAAACAAAAAAATAGGCGCACACATCCGGAGTGTTCAAGAATAAATCAGTGTATTAATTTTAAAAACTCAAACAATTAAGCGCAGAAATTTGAAAAGGTTACCAAAACGTGTCGATGAAGATAATCGCCAAGATCCAAGCATGAGAAATTGCTGGCTGTAGCAAAAATTGAAGCCTCTCCGAAAGTTAGCAGCTGTAATAATGAAATACATTCTAACGTATTGAATAAGATGAGCAATTCTGCGGTCCGAAACCACACGAGCCGAAAAGCTTTGAGCGGATGTGGGGGGGGGGGGGCTGTATATAACATGCACCGCGTAAAATACAGGACAGGAGGTATAAACAAGTGCCGGAAAAACAATATGTGATGACGGCATCACACCATCGACTGAAGGAACTGCAGCACTGGGTCCTAGTTAGGGATGGACGCGAGACGACTTTTTTGCGAGACGAGACAGAGATTTACAGATTTTTTGCGAGACGAGACACACATTTTTAACATTACGATATAGAGATTTTTGCGAGACGAGACAAAGCTTTTAGGCTATTTTGCGAGACGCGAGACGCTAATTTTTCGTCTCGCGTCCATCCCTAGTCCTAGTGATCATGGCACACGCTTAAATCTATTGATTAAAACTAACACTCCTTTATTGATTAAATTTCTTATCGGCTGATTTAAATACTTTTACGCTAAAAAATACTCATTAAAGACAATAATTTGTTATCTCCTCAATTTCCCTCAATGCTCAGGATTCGCTAGTTTCTATTATACTCCATTTTTCACTAAAATCTTGTCTATTTGAGAATTCTGTCTGTCCCCCACGAAAGATGCGTAGTAAGGTATCCTATTACTTTCACGTGACCAACGCTCTGGCTCTAACGGAAAACGGTACAGTCACCACAGACAACACAACGCGGGAATCGTATGGCTTACGCAGTGGTTATTTATATTCTTTGTTGCGGCGAGCATCGAAGACCAAACATGTCGTTATCAAAATATGAATTAAAAGAGTTTCTGAAGAGGATACCCGATGATACTTTAGAATGGTGATAATTTTATTTTATATCCGAATACACAATACATCTTTTTCATATTCAGAGTTGTGAAATAAATTCAACCTAAATGTGGAGAGGATGCTTTCGGTAAAAATTTTGTTTTAATGGACATAGTTTCTTACGATTGGATTATAAAAATCTCGTCGCTCTTGTAAAACAAATGAAGTTATGATATCTTCAGTCAAGTGAGTAAGTACTATTTTACCTTTTTCATGTAAATAAATTGGGTTGCTGCTTTAATTAAATCTTACAGCTGGTTTAACCATGATTGCATTTGTGTATTCTGACTGTACTGTGAATTCGTTTTATAACTAGAGTCTATAGTGAAATTATATTCTATTCATTAAAAAAATAATTTTTTATGGTGTATTAAGATATATGGAATGTATTTGTCTTTATTTAAAATTTATTTTCTCGGGCTTATAATCATAGATTACAGCTCTGATAATAAAAAATGAAGAAAACGAATCATTCAATATATAAATCAAAAACAGCAAATTTTCATAAGACACCCTTTTTCTAGCTTAAAATAATAATATTAATTCAGTACAGATATATTAATTAAAAAATCACTGATTTTGTAAAAACGCTCATTCTATAGCTTAAATAATAATCATAATTGAGTACAGTTATATTAATCAAAAACGGACAGATACTCCTCATTTTTGATTATTATTTAGCCTAAATGGAGCTGTTGTAGAATGCTCAAAAATTGAGAATTTTTCGCTCCATTGATATTTGTCGATTAATTGAGCAAGTTTTACTCAATCGGGAGAATGGCTGTTTGAAGTCAATGATTGAGCAAAAATATACTCCCTTTGATTATTATTTTACTCAATAGATTTAAGCGTGCAGCCTTTCAGACGTTCTCAAAATGAGTGATTCCCCATTGCATTATTTAATCAATTTCTGCGTTTTAAGAAAGCCACAGTTTTTAATTATAATTTGAAATATTCCATCTTATTGTTCTTGACACTCTTTTATTTTAAATTTTTCATAAAATAAACTATGCGTACTATATGATTTTAAAACTTATTTTATTTTACTTTGCATAGTCATAATTAATTTTAAATCTTTTTTTTTTAAATAAAAAAAACAATTCACAATTTTTGTCAAATGAAGGATCATTTTGCCCTTGGTATGGGTAAATTGATCCTTTGGACACTTTTTCAAAATTCTAATTTTTTTCGTTACTCAATTTGGGTTTAAAATATCATTAAAATATGTTTATGATGAAAAATATAGTTAAAATATTCTGGCTAGAGGCCAAAGTTTTATTTAACATTTATGCTTTTTATGCAAGTTTTCCCGTTAAGGGGATCATTTGGGCCATCTTCCCCTACGTATATATATACATTGTTGGGAATTCAGTCTCTCTTCCTCCCCCACCCAGCTTATATTTGTGCCTCTCCGGGTGACGTCAGAGTAAGGTGACCAAACGTCCCCATTTTCCGGGGGCAGTCCCCATTTTCAGGACGTTTTTCAAATTGTCCCCAGAATGTAAAAATGGAACTGGGGACAATTTTTAATTATTGCATTGTTTTTCAATTAAATTACTGTTAATTATTGCATTAATTATAAATGTCCCCAGTTTTGTTGTCAGAATCGGGGACATGTCCCCGATTCTGACTACAAAAATCTGGTCACCTTACGTCAGAGGCGAACTTTTTCGCCCCTTCCAACGGAGACACAGATAAAAACACCAGAACGCTCTGGATGTCAATGAACGTCGGTCGCAGTCTTGAGAGCGGCCTCCATGTATGCAACTTGTATTATATGTAAATAAATTTTAATTGTTTTTCTATTCGAACCAACTTGCTTAGTGCAACATTGTTACTGGCGCCCAACGTGGGGCATTGCGCGATTTGAAAAATCGTTGATACCTTAAAAAAAATCAAAAATGGATCTGAACATGTTAAAGCTTCAGAGAAAGACGCTGAGAGGTTCTTTCACGACGTGCGCAAAGAAGTTGGAAGATGAGATAGAAAAAGGTGAGCCTGATATGAAAAATATTTCGATTTTAGCGGCTGAATTAAAAAATAAGTTTGACAGGCTGGAGGACTGTCAAAAAGAAGTAACAGACGTGATTCTAAAATTAAAAAATCCTGATAAGGAATATGAAGAAGATTTTGAGGCAGCCAAGGCCTACAGAGACAATTATGCAGAGCATTGTGCCCGTATGGAAACGATAACAAAGAAGATTTCAATGCCGTCCCCTGTAGACGAAAAAAGGAAATTTAACTTACCGAAAATTGAACTGAAAAAATTCGACGGCGATGCGAAGGAATATCTTACTTTTTGGAGCCAATTTTCCAAAATTCATGAAGATCCCACTATCCCGGCCGAGGATAAATTTCGATATTTGCTGCAAGCAGTTGTCCCAAAATCCAGGGCAGCTAGGGTAGTTGAAAGTTATCCGGCAACGGCAATCAACTACCCGAAGGCCATTCAACAACTGCAATAAAGGTTTGGTCGTGAAGACTTATTAGTGCAGATCTACGTTCGGGATTTGCTGAACTTAGTTAATGAAAAACGCAGTATCGAGACGTGCGAAGATCGACTTGCCATCCCTCTACGACGAGTTAGAAACGAAGATAAGAGCTCTGGCGAGTTTGGGTAGAACGAAAGAAAAATATGGAGACATTTTAACGCCTCTCGTGGAATCTTGCCTCCCTCAGGAGATTTTGCTTGCTTGGGAAAGGAACCGAAACTCGAAAGAAGTTTCTGAAGCTGAAGAGCGTTCTTTAGAAAATTTGATGCAGTTCTTACGTTCGGAAGTCAAAGGAGAAGAAATGGTAGAGTTGGCACGCAGTGGATTTACTGGTAAAATTAGTTCTAAAAGAGATCAACATGATTTAATCCAGACCTCCCCACTGCATCCACCCTCATGACCACTTACAGACGTGAAGGTAAGCGATTTTCCAACTGCATTTTTTGTGAGAAATCTCACTCTTCTCATAATTGTATGGCTGCTAAAAAAATGTCGTTAGAAGCCAAAAGAAAAATGTTGATAAGAAAAAACGTTTGTTTTTGCTGCTTCCAGCCTGGTCATAATAAGAAATTCTGCAAAAGGAACATTCTCTGTCTGTTTTGTTCCAGAAATCACAATTCTCTCATGTGCTCAAATTTAAATAGTGAGAAAGGTAAAATAGTGGAAACAAATGATAATGAGGCTAAAGATAATCCTGAAGTGTTAAATTCTAGTGTACTGTCGAATAATAGCAATTTTGAAACTGTATATTTGATGACTTTAAAAGTCAGAGTGAAACATAAAGAAAAAAAAATATTTTAAGAATGGTTCTTGATACGGGATCTCAGCATTCTTACATTTCTCAGAGCGCGATAAACAAATTGGGAATAAAACCGAAGAGTAAATTAAAAATAAAACACGGCCTTTTTGGGGGGAGAGAAACAGATTCTGAACATGGTGTTTACAACTTATGTATATTACCCCTTAGTGGTGATTCGCCTGTTTTACACGTACGAGCATTATCCGAACGCAAAATTTGTTCCAAAGTACCAAAGGTCAATGACTCCCAAACACTTGACGAACTGAGGGAGAGGGGGATTTTTCTGGCTGATTTACAGGCTCCCGCGAAAGAGATATCTTTGCTGTTGGGTGCGGAGGTGATAGGAGAATTATGCGTGCACACCACAAGGCACACCTTGATATTTTATAGACAACCCCCGTTTTAACCCCGATTTTTAGTGACCGGGTCCCTAATAAATCATTCTCTAGCCCACCTTCTACTTCCGGGTTTTCGGCAAAATAATACCTAAACCGACCACTGGGTCACGGCTGCCTTAGTTAAATAGTTCTGAAAATATAGCAATACTGCTTTTCAAACATTGTCATAATTAAAATAGTACCTAGATATGAATATAAATAATTTTATATGTTTACAATAGGATAGGTGGTTGACAACGATTTGAACAATCGACGAGGTTACGACGATGTGAACAATCATACACTTTTGTATATCCTGATAATGAAGACTCATCTGTAGTGTATTTAACAGACATGACTAAATTGCCATGTCCTATGTCATCTGGTGGTACAGAAAGAGTGATTATGAAAGTTCAGTTTGATTTTGATTTTTCCCAATTTATTCCATTAAGATAAATGTAAAATTTAAACCAATATTGTTACATTGTGTGCATTTTAATGTGTGTTCGATTTAAATAAAATATATCTTAACATAAATAAGATGCAGGACTACTTACTTGGTTGTATGAACAGTGTTCTTTATTATTTTAAAAATGTAGTTCAATATAATTATGCTCTAAATGTTCATAATGGTAGAAAATATGATCTTAAAATGTTTTTCAGAGTGTTCAATTATCATACTGAAGATTTTATACTTATGCTTATATAACTAATAAAAAAGATTTACTTTTACCTTATTTTAAAATTATACATTATTGCCTGGGCCAAGCCCCCCATACCATGGGTCAGAGCCTTGACCCACTTTCCAACGTTTAAAAAAATATTAAATTCAGAAAAGAAGAAATGCACAATTTATATTATCATAAATACATTCTTAATGCCAATAAAATTTCCTTTAAATTGCACTAAAATAGGATTATTTCGCTGCCAAAATAAAATTTACAAAAATGTTTTTCTGAAAATGCGGTCAAGGCTTCCCAGGTTCCCCTACAGTAAAGCAAAATGTTACGCTATAGCAATGAAAAATCTTTTCGGCGGGGCTAATGTATTAAAAAAGGCTCATTTCACTTCAACAAAGTGTACAACGCCCCACTAAAAATAATCTTAAGATTTTCTTTTTAAAAAAAAACTGTAGAAAATCTTAAGTTATTTGGCCCATTCGATTCTTAAGAATATCTGCCGAATGTATTCTGCAGAGATTTTCTGCAGTTTTTTTTAGTAGCTGTATTATTTTGCAGATATTCTTAGGAAGTGAATGGACCAAATAAGAATTTCTAGAGCACTATTATTATTATTATTATTATATTAAAGATTGCAGCTTTAAACTAAACAATTCTAATTTCAGGCAGTGCATTTTACTTTAGATATTCAGATTTCTTAAAATATATCATCATACTTTTTAATTTTACATTAGACTTGAACTGAAATATTCAATTTTGGTTATATCAGTGGCGATATAATCCCCCTTGTTAAATTTACTTTACATTAATAATAGATATTTCATCATTCAATTTTGATTCTTTTACTTAATGGAAAAAAATTGCAGATATCAAATATTCAATAAAAAATATAAGTGAGGTATTAAAACCAATTGCTCAAAATGTCAAAATATACCAAAGGTACACATTTTGTAATTTTAAAATAAATATAAGATAACAATTTACGTTTATAATTGTTTTAAGTATATAGAAAAGTTATCTAAGTGAATATACATATTTACGAACATAAATGAGCAAATAAATTACCAAATATCACTTACCTTATAGGCATATAACTATATCATATTTACTGGAATCAAAGACAAGCTCTTTCTGCAAAAATGTCAGTTATAACATTGGGGGATGCATCTTCAAACCGCTCCGGTAATGGGGGGCCTCATTTTTACACAGATGTTGGGTCCATTCTGATATTTCATTCGAACATTTAGATGTTTTAAAACTTCATATTTCACTCATACACATTTATATTTTTAAAAATCTATTATCCAAAACACTTTTTTTTTTAAATATTATTCTTGAGACTTGAAATACTTAGTATGCGAGTGGACAGAACAACCCTTGTTTTTTTACTTTGAGCACATATTTAATCACATAATTTAATTATTTTGTTTAGCCGATAAAACACACATAGCTTTTGATTATAAAAGTAAGTCAGCTGTTAGAATTGAGCGCTAAAATTATAGCTAAAGTTATGAGATTACACTATGAGTATAAAAACAAGAAGGGGACAGGTGTAATTAAAAAAATTGCAATCATTTGAAATAATTGATAAAAAATACTTCAGTTAACACTAACTTAACTCTTATTAGCGACAATTTATGTGAACCTTGTTATTTCAGACAGCCCATTTTTCTGTAATACATACATTATATGATTCCGGCTATTTTAGTTTTATTGTTCTTTAACGTGACAATGGAGCATAAAAAACTTTTTCTGTAAGCCAATTGCTATAAAACTCTGCACGTTGACATAGTGTCAATGATTACGAAAAATACCAAATCAAACTTCATTTAATAGTTTAATAAACCTGGGATTGTTCGTGAAGGTATATAATAACCGATAGTGTTTTTTTAATGTTTTTTTACATAAAACTGATACACAAAGATGTAAAAAAATGAATAAATAAATATAATTGTTACCATACATTTATAAGTACTACTCGAGGAACAATATAAAAACGTGTTTATATAGTGAGAACTAGAGCCTCTCTCAAAATTTCACTAACATTTACCGAATAGTAGTTTAAGTACTGCAGGATGTGGCATAGCCGGTGTAACAATATTCTAAAACCTATTTGAAAAATTCAACCCCAGTTTTTTTCCTCTTGAAGATTATGACCTTAAAGTTAGTTGTACCAGAACGCATCCATTAGAAAAAGAGTAAGGAAGGTACATCGAAAACAGAAGGTAGCTCAGAACAATAGCATAAGTACTCGTATAGGGTACGACACACCCGACGTGGCGATATCTGAAAAAAAAAAAAAAAAACCTCAACTTGACAAACTTTTCCCCTGCAAGGTTATGACCACAAAGTCAGCTACATAAAAGTTTAATCCATTTTCAAAAAGAAGTTAGGAAGACACATCCAAAGGAAAAGCGTAGTAGGTATATTATAACCCTGCGGGAGTACTGCCGGGTTAAGAAAATCATTAAAATATGCTAATTAATGATATTATAGAAAAAAGTCTCATGAACATCAATTTCTGCCTATAACACATTATGTTTTTAAGCCAGGTTTTGCAGCTACAACTGAAGTTAGTTTTTTATTTTTCAATTGAAAATTTAGTAAAGAAAAGTTATTTTGGTATACATATATAATCTTCTGCAAATATGAACTAAAAATACAAAAACATAAAAAACTAGGATTTCAAAAACAATCAAATATAACTAATTATAAATTATTCTCAATTATTCATAAATGATTTTTTTATCAAAGTTCAATATGATCCAAAAAATTTAATGTATATGGAGCTTTTTGAATTTCCCAAGTCATTTCGAAAAACTATTACTTAACGTATTATCCTGGCGACCATTCCCCACAACCTATTTTTCATCAAAAGTGCTGGCAAGCAGTTACTAATCCTATTACAAACCATCAATAATTTCATGTATCCAGCATTTATCTTCGGCGGTTTATCCAGTGGTCCGCCTAGACGAGAGAAAAATCGCTCGTCTTGGCGGACCGCCGGGATAATACATACGTGCTGAAAAACTATTGCGAAACAACATTTTATGTCTTGTAAAAATAACTAAATAGAATATCCTCGCTGAAGAAACAGAGTGACATTGCGACATTGTCACAGAAACAGAACGATCCTCTGCACACAAATTGTCTTCAGTGTTGAAAAATGTGCTGAATACGACTTTCAAGTAATTGGAATTTTTAATTAACAATGTTTAAATCTACCCACATCTTTAGTGTACGGCTTCGAAAAAAAAGGGCCACTTGTACTTTTTTCGGCCGCCGTTCGTCGTACAGCAAAGTTATAGATACCAATCGTTTACGATTGAAGTACACTTTAATATGCTATGCATAAAAATTGTATAAGGGGCCACATCCATATAAAAATTCGCCTCAACTTTATTTTTTCAATAGCAAACCCTAGATTTCACTACATATTTCAAAAATTTAGCTCATTTTAACCGCGGATACCAATTTTCAATATATTTGAACTAAAAATGGGTGAGTTATGAGCTCCAAAATCCCCCTCCCCCATGTTAAAATATTTTTTCATACTTTAATTCATATCTCATATAATATTGCTAATAAGAAGCTGATTTTTATTCTTACTATTAGAGCTAAATGACCCAAACATAATTCATTATTATTATGATTTTTAATAAAATATTAATATGAATTATGAACTTTTAAATTAATCTTCAAAAAAATTCTGAATAGCGACCTAGCCAAATTTCGATGGAAATAGATGCAGAAAGTAATATTACATGGCTGTGCAAAATTTCAAATTTTTACGTTCAGTAGTTTAATTTATATTAAATAAAATGCGTTATTTTCGTGAGTTAAGGGACCATATATAAATGTATTTAGTGACAATTTTTTAGAAAATTGCTTAAAATAAACACAAATTAGATTTCTTTTGTGCAAGAACAGAGTAAAAGATAGTGGTATTACAAAATATGAAATTCTGAAGCAAATAAATTAGAGGTTTTTACAGTTTGATGGTGATTCTATAAAGCGTGTATTGTTGCGTCCGCTACCATATCTCCCAAATAAAATATTTTTCAGGTATAGAGTTAGATGCAGTAGATGTTAGGTAAAGAAGGCATTTTTAAGCTAGTTAGTTTTACTAACAACGGCAATCTCTAGGGATCGACCGATACCACATTTTCGCCGATGACCGATACCGATACTTTACCTATAAATTCATTTTCAGAAATAGCCGATACCGATACTTTTAAGTTATAGTATCGGCCGATACCGATACTTTACATAATTTAATGTCATTTAAACCTATACATCTGTATTCTGGGCAGTTTTTGTAACGAGAGTATAGTTCTCGTTAAAATGAATAACAGCATGATGAAATTTGATCCCAGTCGAAACCATTAAAAAGAAAAAGCAGTGGATATATTGAAGTGTGAATTTACAGTAGTTCTAGTCTTTCTTTTTAATTCAATCATACTGACAAATGGCCAAATTTATAAAAAGTTGAGCACTGGGAAGCGTCTTAGTGTGCAGGTTCGGAATTCTTTCTCGTCGCATGGCTCTCAATCTAGTGGTCTAGAGTTTTGGGCGATTTTCTCCAGATGTTAAAGGAATATGCGTTAGACTCCCTTAAAAAGTCCTCCGTCAAGCCCCCTCCTATAAATAGATGCCCCTCATTTAGTCTTGACTACACAAACAAGGGGGGGGGTTAAAGAGATATATTAATAAGAGAATCCATTTCCAGTGCCGACTGGTGCAAATATTTAAATCAATTTTTCTCAACCTCTATTTTGTCGCCTAATTGTTGCTATGAGCCAGATAAAAGGTTTCTATATTAGACCCAAAACAGCTTCCTGCTTGCTCTTACTATATGTGTCTTTGTTTTTGGTTCATGCCTCGATTTTGTGCTTATAAAAGTAAACACATGAAATTTATTCAACTTTAAAGTTTGCAAGCTTTATTTCGATTTTCTTTAATTACAATTCTTTCAGATATGAAAAGATTTTTTAGATTACTTAAACTGCATTAAATTGTGATAATGTATGAACTGTACAGTATTATGTAAGTACATATGCATTTAGATATTGTTCATTAAATACGCATGTAAATTCTTCCTTTTAAATTCATATTAAGTTCATAGTAATTAATGGTTTTATTTATCTGCTCCAATTATTTAACCACTAAGTGAATTATTAAATGTTTTAGCAAAATTTCGTTTTAATATGAACTAATATGATCCTTTTTAAGTTCTTTTTGAAAATCCGAATATTTTGATTCTCCGGACGGGGTTAAGTCACGATTAATCCGGATGATGCATGTATTTCATCTTTTCCGTACGAAGAACAGGTACACACAGATTATACCTTTGTTTTCCTTATATATAAACCAAATACTATTCACAAGAAATATTTTTTTTACCCAAAAATTTGAAATAAACTAAATTATAATTAGTTTACTAATTATACTAATACAGCTTCAATTTTTTTAAATTAACAATATAAACAATTATTATATATTGATAATTATTACACTTCTCAAAACAGAATGTACACAAATCCTACGTTCTCTCATTAATCTGATAGATAATAGAGAGTTTTTGCGCTACGTTTCTTCCCACGGTAACGCTAACGTTAAATGCCCTCGGACAATACAGCGCATGCGCACGAATAAATTCCGAAACCTGATTGGTCAAAGTACTCCGAATAGCGGATAGCGTTATCGTTAACGTGGGAAGAAACGTAGCGTAAAAACTCCCTATTAAAATCATTAAATGTTTGATAATTCGTACTTTTGATAGTGTTTAATGTTTTAAAAATGAATCATTTAACTTCTGGACCAACATGATTAAAGTTCAAGGGAGTCGCCAGTTTTAAAGTCACTGCCAAAAAGTGAACTCCTTTGCGACACAAAAAACGAATAAATTGTTTTTACATATAGGTTTCATTTATAATTTTAGTATCATTAATTTTGTCATTGAAACAGCTACAATAAGAAGAACAATATTTTTGCTCGTTTTCAAGCTACGCCTTGGAGGGTCTAAATAAAGGATACTTAAAAATGACGGCCGGAACATTTGAAAACTCCGTATAAACCATTCATATCCCATATAAATCCTAATTATACGGCCCGCCACTTCGCTAAAATCAGCAAGTTTGGCCCGCGACTTCGCTAACATCCTAAAGTTTGGCCCACAAATTTTAAAAGGTTGTCCATACCTGCTTTAACACTTTAAAGGTGGTCATCCCCTGAAATATCAAACGATGCCAAAGACCGTCTCCCCCATTAATTTTGATATCTATACCATACCCAAGCCGAATCAGATGTCCTTGCGCCATTTTTTTTAAATAAAAATTTAAAGCATGTCTCTTAAGCGTGAAATCTATATCAAGAGCTAGACTTTCTCCAACGATATCAAAAGCCTATATATACAGTAGAATCTCCCTATAACGAAATTTTTCATGGAAACGTAACTTTAAGGCTTAAATAACACTATAAACATTCTCCACACACCGAAGAGCTTATCTTCCAATAGCGAATATTTCAGATTTACCTTTGATTTTTTTTTTTGTTTTGTTAGTTTTGAAGAAAATTTTAATTTTTCAACAGACCACTTAGTGGAAGAGTAACAGATGATAAAAATGGAGGCCAGGAAAGTGAAACTGACTCCGATAATGAAGACACTTCACCAGCGCCAGATTATGATGACCAACAGGGGCACCGATTGGGGGCCGATTTGGGGGCCCCCAATCTATGAAATTTGTTATATTTTTCATAAAATTGTGATATAAAAAAGAATATTTCAAAAAAACATTTAAAATTGGGGGCCCTTTCAGTCGGGGGCCCTAGGCAAAGTCCCGATTTGCCCATATAATAATAAGGGCCTGCGCTTCACGACCAAAAGCACATCAAACTTTAATGCTTCAACCTTTCAAAACCATTAAAAAGAGGTTTCCAAATGGAAGAAAATGTACCTCACTCTATTTCCAGATTACTTTTAAAATGTAAATATTTTTATGAAAATTTAAAATCACAGAATGCAAAACAATGTAAAATAACGGAATTTTGAAGTAAAATATACATAAGTGCATTACATATTTTATTCTCTAAATTCGTGGATTGCCTTTACTTTTGAACAATTCATTTATACAATGAAAAGTAAGAAACCGTAAGTTTAACAAATTTATAATAAATACCAATTTAGTTTTAATTGAAAGTCATAATTTAATACTTTTAAACATCGAATCAACTAAAAATTTGTAATATTTGCTGAAATAACTGCAAAAATCTCTAATCTCTGTACAACGAAATTTTCTCTATTGCGAATTTTTTAGCTGGAACCGAGCGAGTTCGTTATAGGGAGATTCAATTGTGTGTATATATATATATATATGAATGAACTCTTTTTCGAGTCCACACAGTGAGAAAATAAACGTTTATAAAACTGAAGTAAAATTATAGCCTACCTCTCGACATTTGTTTTTTGCAATCCTTGGAGATAGCGTATTTAGTGTTGGGCACCAATTCAAAATAATTTAGAAGAATAGACGATTGTCATGTTAAACTGTCATCTAACGGTTCTTCGTCCATAATTTCGACCACACTTGGTGATATACGACATCCATTTAGCAATGGTTAGAATTTTAAAAAAAAGCACAGTTCGAGAGCACTCGCAGAAGCAAATGTGCCAATGAGACGACGCCTCTCATTACCAAAATAAAGATTCTAGAATTGCAATGGTGTTGCAGCTGCGTGGTTTCTTCTGAAAAGCGAAGTATCGGTGAAAATGGATGAAAGCAACAGAAACCGATACTTTCCCGATACTTTTAGAATCGAAAGAACCGATACCGGTACCTAAAAAAATAGGAGGTATCGGCGCCGATACTATCGGTCGATCCCCAGCAATCTCACTTACTGTGGCTAGCTTTACATAAAAATATGCTCATGTTCGCCAATTTTTACTCGAAAGGGTACTTTGAACGTGAAAATTGGGAAAATTCGCTAAAAATAGGTGAATTAGCAGATTTACCAAATTATAGTCGCCTGTGGCGTTTCCGTATCGTTTTACAAATCGGTTGACATTTCGGTTGAAGCAATCTAAATTGTTCAATCTAATTGCTGTATACACGTTGTAACGAAGATTCCCTATTCCATGAACGATGCTGCTACATAGCAATTAGCATAGGTATATGATCACTGTTTCGGTGTTCTTGTGAAGAGTCCTAACGGAATATTCAAAGACCCATTCGAGAAGCAACACTAGTCACAGAGGAGGAATCTTCAGCGTTAAGTTTCTGAACAATGTAAACAAATGTCGTAAATCAAAGAGGTGTAAACGCTTCCACTTTTAATCACTGCTTTTTTTTAAGTACAGGGTGGCCATAATTAAACTGCAAGTGTTTAAGGGGTGCTGGAGAGAAAACTACCGGGAATATTCCAGTGAAATTTGGTATCTACACGTTTCAGAACATGCTCAAGTCAAATATGCAAAAAAAGAAAATCGCCATTTTCACTCGATAGATGGCGCTGTACCGTATTTCAAAGTTCGCCGGTGGTATATACAACTTCCAAAACCGATAGACAGAGCATAATGACATTCTAAGAGGCATATAAACAATAAAAACATCATTTATATTTTATCAAAACACCAGAGATTTTAAATGCGACGGTGGACCATGCTGTTTTACGTTTTCAGTATGTGGTTGCATCTGGTGGTTCGCATATTCAACACATCATGTGATAATTTAATTGAATAAATAATGGTTTAATTGTTTTCCAAAGCGTCTTTATGAATTGTTTAATTTGTGATCTTAATTTATGTTAATTTTTGATTACATGTTACCGTAAAAATTTAATTACTGAAGCGAATTGTATGGAATTTTGATAAACTCTACCGCCATCTATCGGGATGTTTTATATTGTTTATATGCCTCTTAGAATGTCAATATGCTCTGTCTATAGGTTTTGGAAGTTGCATATGCCACCGGAGAGCTTTGAAATAGGGTACAGTGCCATCTATCAGGTGAAAATGACGATTTTTTTGCATATTTGACTTGCGCATGTTCTGAAACGTGTACATACCAAATTTCACTGGAATATTATCGGTAGTTTTCTCTCCAGCACCCCTTGAACACTTGCAGTTTAATTATGGCCACCCTGTATGTATATATATATATATATATATATAGCATCGTGGCCAAGAGAGAGTCTTAGCTGGCTGGCAAAAGCCGGAGCGATCCTCGAACACGCGTACGGCTGCAGGTGGAAGAATGAGTCGGAGGTCTCTATTGCGATTACGTGATTTTATTGGACGATTTGATACAAGTTTCTTTGGCACTTGTGGTCACGCGAAAAGTCTCTGCTGGGCTGCGTCAGCCACTTTTATTAACTTTTGAGCTCATGTCACACGACCCGTGCACATTGCAATTCTGGAAGCGGTTTTTCATGGTTTGTTATGACTTTTAAGACAGCAGATTGACTGGGCGCGGCGACCGTCTAAAAAATTACAAAGGAATTGCAAGGGACCATGTATTAGTTGCGGTTTTTGAAAGTGAATTCCTTTGTTCCAACTGCATTAAAATTGCGCAGTTCTAGATATTTGAGATTATAGGGGGCTTTTGATTTATTATGTTATATATATGTATATATAGGTCTTTTTTCCCCGATGATAAAATAAAATGAATTTCCAAAGGTAAAAAAGCTGCCCGGTAATTTTAGTTTTCATATGATATGTTTTTGAATCAATCAACTACTGTCTACTGAAAAACAAGCACCTTCAGAGAACGGTTATTAAAAATGCTACAACCTTCACGCAGGGTGCCTATGGTAACCTATATTCAGAAGTTCTAATGCACAATTTCTTGTACTTACACCTCATTCTTGAAGTTCCATACCCTGTCAGCTGGGCTAACATGATCGCTATCTATAATGGATTAATTGATTCCCACAGAATCTTTCTGAGTTGTTTATTTGCTGATCTTAATTTACGTTAATTTTTGATTACATGTTACTGCAAAAATTCAATTACTGAAGCTAATTGTATGGAATTTTGATAAACTGTAAATGATGTTTTTATTGTTTATATGCCTCTTAGAATGTCATTATGCTCTGTCTATCGGTTTTGGAAGTTGTATATAATACCGGTGAGCTTTAAAATACGGTACAGCACCATCTATCGGGTGAAAATCGCGATTTTCTTTTTTTTTTTGCATATTTGCTTTGCGCATGTTCTGAAACGTGTAGATACAAAATTTCACTGGAATATTCCCGGTAGTTTTCTCTCCAGCACCCCTTGAACACTTGCAGTTTAATTATGGCCACCCTGTATTTCGCTCTATTTAGATTTTATGAAAATCGGAGAAGAATTGAAATTGATAGTTGCATCCAATTTTTCTTATCTCACTGAACTTAATTTTTATTTAACAGCTGTTAACAAGGATCTAAACAGTTATGATTGATTATTCTGTCTGTCCGTTTGTTCTACAGCTCTCGAAATAGCAGTCGAAACAGAATGAAAGTCAAATGAGATAGAAGTATGTACCAGAGAATGCGCTGATGAAAACATTTTTTCAGTCCTTTTCCCTTACCCGTCGCCCTGAAACTTTCTATTTCAAAACAGATTTAGGCAATGGGAAACGTTATATTTTTTTGAGCGACTCATTTTAGCACTGTAGTAATTTCTTTCAGACCTGTTTTTTTTTTTTTTTTTTTTTTTTTTTTTGTGTGTGTGTGTCTATGTCGAGTCACTTTTTAAACAGATTTAATTCAAACAAATTTATTAATAAGTACATAAACGCAATGTATAACAACACCAATGATTGAAATAAATTAACATATCGGTTTCGGCATGTTTGACATGCCTTCGTCAGTGTTAGAATCGAGATACAGATTCTAGACTTATTCAGTGCCTTCCGCACTCAGCTAGGTTTTTGTGCTCCTTACATACACTGCTCAAAACAATTAAAGGACATTGCGGGTTTAGGTGGATCTTGTGGCTGGGAAACTTTTTAGCTGATTGATACATGGTCGACAGACGTAGTAGGTTATATGAGAATAAATTACACATGTTTGGCAGAAAATAAGGCATTTTAGTGCGCATTTGTGTAGAAAAGGAAAAAATACAATTTGTGCATATAAAAAAAAAATAATAAGAAAAGGTGTTTTTTTCGAAGGAAATCATTTTCAGTAGGGGGTATGGTTTTCACGGACGGCCAGCAACGTTGAACACCTTTGAGGCATGGAGTCAATGAGGCTATTAATCACGAGTTGGGTATTCTGTCCCACTCTTCCAGAAGAGCTCTTTCCAGTTCTTGGAGAGTTTGTGGGGGTGGTTGGCGGCCAGCAACTCGTCTTCCTAGAGCGTCCCAAACGTGCTCTATTGGATTCATGTCTGGAGGACAAACACACTGGCCATTCCATTCGTACGATTCCATCCTCGAAAAGGAAATCCTCCACCAGGTTAGCACGATGTGGCCTACAGTTATCGTCCATTAAAATGAAGTCATCTCTGATTCCTGCAGCGTAAGGGACTACAATAGGTCCGAGGATCTCATCCCTATATCGGCAACCAGTCAGAGGTCCATCTTGAATGATGTAGAGGTCTGTGCGCCCGTCAATGGAGATGCCACCATACACAACACTCCGCCACCGCCAAAGCTGACACTTTCTTGCACGAACGCAGGATTATTCCTACTGCCACGATCCCTCCTAGGGATGGACGCGAGACGACTTTTTTGCGAGACGAGACAGAGATTTACAGCTTTTTTGCGAGACGAGACACACATTCTTAACATTACGGTATAGGGATTTTTGCGAGACGAGACAGGCTTTTATGCTATTTTGCGAGACGCGAGACGCTTATTTTTCGTCTCGCGTCCATCCCTAATCCCTCCAGATGAAAATACGCCTATTATCAGGATGAACTGAAAAACGGGACTCGTCAGTAAAAAGAACATTGCTCCATTCATTTCTCCCCCAGTTCACATACTCTGTTGCACACTCCCTGCGGTCGCGACGATGCCTTGATGTCAGTATAACACATACCATCGGTCGGCGAGCATACAGATCTACACCATGGAGCCGGTTTCGGACAGTCTGAGTTGAAACCGTGGTGCCAGTAGCCGAGCGAAGGTGTTGTTGGAGAAGAGTAGCGTTCATATTCCGGTGTCTCCGAGCCATTAACACTAAATAACGATCTTCATTGGGCGTTGTTGCCCGACTACGACCTTGCCCTGGTCTTCGGCCTGCGCTTCCAGTCGCCAAAAACCGGGTCCAGATCCTGGAAATCACACTTTGTGACACTCCAATGGCTTGCGCTACTTCGGCTTGAGTTTGGCCCCCTTCTAACCTACCGACAACTCTCCAAGCTTCTGAATCGGTTAAATGACTTCGCTGAGACATCGTACTCATCTAAACAAAGCAGTCACTGAATGCCGATCATCCTCGTCTTCATTGTCTTTTATTCAGTTGAAAGTCTAATTTCATTCGCTGCTGCTGAAGCGACGTTTTTGACGTCGAACTCGAAATTAGCATACTTCACAGTTTGAAAATCAGAAAAATTTGCATTTGTGATTCTCTTCTTCCATTTGCGTCCAAAAAAATTTCGCTTATATCTTTATTTTATATAAAACTTACAATATCCTTTAATTGTTTTAAGCAGTGTATATTGATTAGTGGCGTCTCCTAATTTCAAATTCAGGTAAAACAAGAATATATATATATTTGCCCTATGAAAGTCGTAGAAAAATGACAAAATTAAAGAGTTGTTTATTTCTACATCAAGTACTGGCAACTGTGTATGCAAAACATGCGTGTGCTGAGGGAAAGGGTGTGTGTAATCGTGCTTAACTCCCTTCGCCTGGTTAACCTGTTCACTCCCATTTTTTACAATGATGGTGAATCTTCCCTTCTGTTCCCAGCGCCGCTTCCCAGTTTGACTCTTACGCTTTTTGTAGTGGATATTTAATGAGAGTTGATGAGAAACAGCCCTGGAATGAAAAGGGAAATTTCAACATTATGTTTTTGTAAGGATCGAAAAGAATTTGTTTAAAAATTTAAAATGAAAAGCATGGCCTTAGAAAATTTGTGAGAATTACTGAGATTAGGAAATTATAATATAAATCCATCTATATATATATACATATATACTCTCTGTACGTTACTTGGAATTCAAAATTTTTACGATTTGTATCCGTATCAAGCATCTGGGAACGCTAATCGAACTTTAAAAAAGAGACCGACTTCCCACAGGAGACCTATTGACATGGAGATATAGTATCAACATAGTAGTTTGATATTATGAAAAACATTTCTTGAAGGTACAACTGTTTCCAAGAAAAATCCCCAAAAGTACCTCCCTATTTGGGACATTCCACTGGCACGCATGGGGGCATTTCGGCGTTACTTTTAGAAGTTTAAACGACAGTGGCAATATGGAAAATTAACTTATTCTTCATATATCTCAAATATATCCTCCATATATCACAAATAGTTATTTTACAGGGGCACTCATAAGAATTACATTACGCTGAATGGGGATCTCTGCAACTAGTGAACCGATTCGAAAAACGTTTTCACTGATAGAAAGCTACACTATTCCTGATTATTATAAGCTACCTTTCACCATGTAGCATAACTAGTTCTTTTACAGGGACACTCAAAAGAATTCCAGCCCATGACGCTATATGGACATCTCTGTAATTTAATTCTGAACCGATTCTAAAGATCTTTTCACTGAAAGCTACACTATTTCTGAATAACATAGGCTAAAATTCATGCCCGCTGCATAATTTACAGGAACACTCAAAATAATTTGGAAACATTGTCGTAACTGTCTCCTTTCGCCACTCAAATTTATTCAAGTTTTATTCAACTCCATTCAAATTTTTGAACGGTGATTCGAAAGATCTTTTCACTGAAAGCTACACTATTCCTGAGTAACATAGGCTAAAATTCATGCATGTAGCATAATTTACAGGAACACTCAAAATAATTCGTAAACATTGTAGTAACTGTCTCCATTCGCCTCTCAAATTTATTCAAATTTTATTAAACTCCATTCAAATTTTTGAACAGTGCAATTATATATCTTGATATAAAGTGAATCCAATGTTAAAAATTTTTGAAGGCCCCCCAGGACCCCCCGGTATATTTTTTGAAAGCATCACCGTTTTCAAGAAAAATTTAACACAGTAATCAAAAAATATATATTTTCATAATATGAAACTACTATGTTGAAACTGCAACTCCATGCCAATAGTTCTCATGTGCGAAGTCATAGCCAGCTGTACCTATGCATCGAAATTGCATAAATTAGCGCTAAGGACCATGTTTGGGGCCCCGAATCGAGGGGCCTGAGAATTTTCATTTTTTCTGCATCACGTCAGAACCAAGATTTAAAGCATTCTTTAAAACTGTATTTTTCATGAAATTGGGGATATTTGGGGGGGCTTATTTAGGGGCTCTGCCTATTTTCAAATGAATTTCCAGTTTTAGATGTTAATATTCAAGGTATATTATCAGATTTAAAAAAATTCTTTGAAGCATCTCGGAGCAAATTACAGTCAAGAGAGTAAAATGGCAAACATGGCTCTAAATTCGTCACTCCTCTGGGGTACTTTGACCCCCCATAACTTCAAAACTAAAAGAGCGAAATCAAAAATATTCCAGATGTGTCCTTTCCTTGGTTAATGCAACACAAGAAAAAACATTCATGGGATTCTGAGATGGTGATTGAAACTTTCTTCTTTTTTTACCTGATTTGCTCTTGCGATGCCTCTTAAAATGACTGGAAGGTACAGACCGCAAAGCTGGGACTTTCAAAAATATTTAACATTGGATTCAGATTATATGAAGATATATATAAGTGCACTGTTCAAAAATTTGAATGGAGTTGAATAAAATGTGAATAAATTTGAGTGGAGAATATAGACAGTTACGACAATGTTTACGAATTATTTTGAGTGTTCCTGTAAATTATGCTGCGTGCATGAATTTTAGCCTATGTTATTTAGGACTAGTGTAGCTTTCAGTGAAAAGATCTTTAGAATCGGTTCAGTAGATACAGAGATGTCCATATAGCGTCATGCGCTGGAACTCTTTTGAGTGTCCCTGTAAAAGAACTAGTTATGCTACATGGTGAAAGGTAGCTTATAATACTCAGGAATAGTGTAGCTTTCTATCAGTGAAAACGTTTTTCGAATCAGTTCACTAGTTGCAGAGATCCCCATTCAGCGTAATGTAATTCTTATGAGTGCCCCTGTAAAATAACTATTTGTCATATATGGAGGATATATTTGAGATATATGAAGAATAAGTTAATTTTCAATATTGCCACTGTCAATTAAACTTCTAAAAGTAAATGCCCCATGCGTGCCATAGGAATGTCCCAACTAGGGAAGTACTTTTTGGGATTTTTCTTGGAAAATGTTGTACCTTCAAGAAATATTTTTCATAATATCAAACTACTATGTTGATACTACATCTCCATGTCAATAGTTCTCCTGTGGGAAGTCGGCTTCAGCTGTACCAAAGCTTCGAAATTGCGTAATTTAGCGCTAAGGATCCTGTTTGGGTCGCCCCGTACCGGGGTGCCCTGGGGGCCTTCAAAAAATTTTAACATTGGATTCACTTTATATGAAGGTATATAACTGCACTGTACAAAAATTTTTTCTGTATCATTTCAGAGCCAAGATGTAAAGCATTCTTAAAACTGCATTTTTTATTAAATCGGGGGTATTTTGGGGGGGGGGGGCTACTTTGGGGCTCTGACAATTTTCGAATGAATTTTCAATTTGAGATGTTAATACACAAGGTATATTATAGGATAAAATGAAAAAATTCTCTGAAGCACCTCTGAGCCAGTCACAGTCGAAACCAGCCAGTCACAGTGGCAAAAATGGCACTAAATTAATTCTACGTTGCTCCTCTGGGGTACTTTGACCACCCATAACTCCAAAACTAAAAGAGGTAAATCAAAAATATTTCAGATTTGTTATTTCCTTTAGTAAGGCAACACATTAAAAGAAAATCATGAAATTCTGAGATGGTGATGGGAATGCCCTGCCCGATTTGCCCCTGCAATGCCTCTTAAACTTAAAATACGGGTGTCAAATGTTTGAAGAAATTTGATTAGAGTTTGGGATTTTGACAAAATTTGTTCAAAATACGTAAATTTTTGTTCGCGCATCACGTAAAAACGACTTAAGTGAATGAAATGAAATTGTGTATATCTTATATGGTAGGTGGTTGCTGAACATTGGTGTCAAAATTTTCAAAATTTTTGATTAGATTTTGAGATTTTGCTAAAATTTATTGAAAATGCTTAAATGTAAAATTTATGAGATAAAAACGGAAATTTTTGTGTTGTATGGGTTTGCATAACAAATTGTAAATTTGTTATGTCCAGTTGCTTCCATAAACGCGACGGCAGGGATTTCCTTTCCGTATCCGTCGTAGCTTGTCAACGTTGGTTTTTCAATGCTGACCCCCCCAAAAAAAAACCCGGCCAAGGACGGAATTCTCCCTTCCCCCTCCATCATTTCCTTCCTTTCTTGAAACCTGATTGCGGATTGGATGCATTCAAGAAAAAGATTTGTAGGTTAAGTATGCCTATTCTCATGCGACGTTAGCTAATAAATTGGATGCCATATTTCAATATCTGGAAAAAGACAAGATTATAAATCAGTTTTAGTAAATCTTTTTAGAGTATAGATTTAAATTCCAAAAAAGGAAAACAAATTTTTTCATGATCTTGGGAGAAATAGGTCTTGATCTACGAACCAATCTAAGACACTATAAAACGGAAAGATCCACTATAATCGATGCTATGTTATATAATCAAAGCATGAGAACGGGTATTTATATGAGTACCAACAGTTATCATTTTCCTTTATACGTATAATCCATTAATATAATTGAACTCGAGTGCATAAATAACATATAAAAAGAATGATTTTTTTTTTTAGCACTCCTGTGCTATTTTTGTTCAGACCTGGTTTTCTGTCGACATGATTAAGAGCGAGATTCAAGTGAAACGCGCACGATCGAGTTCGAATCGCACGTTTTTCAGTCCCCTGTTCCCAGTTCAGTCCCCAGAATGCTTCCAGTGAGCAAATCTATCGCGCTGTCACGTTATCAAAGCAGGATTGGTTTGTTTCAGTTGAATAAAAAACATTGATATATTTCGAAGTTTCCCCTGTTCAACGCGGAAAACGTTCGAATTGTGTTTCACTTGAATCTCGCCCTAAGTCCGTTTTTTTTTTTTTTTTCATTTTCTTATGGAGATTTTTCTACAACTTATTTCATAATATGAATTGAAATGAAAAACAGGTTGAACTAACGGAAACAATTTCAGGTATTGTGAATTTAATACCTGATTGTTTTTAATTGTTGCTCATTGAATTTTTGAAACTATGTTTGTTATCACTCTCTGACAGTTAGATTCCACATGATATTTCATGAACATTCAACTCAATCATTCACATTCATGCATAATTTTTTAAATATTTGTCACTTAAAAATCCTTTATTCTATTATATCCTGAAACATCTGGATAACACTGCAGCAAAGGCGGATGGACACTTTGCTAACAGCTGACTAGTGAATTTCTAGTTATAACCACATTGAATTCATTTATTCATGATATTCATGATCAAATATTCATAAAAAGGTAATAATAAATTATCGAAATTAAATTAAACGGAAATAAATATTATTTTTAATATCCCATTAATTTCTTTTGATACCTCGTCCTTTTCGTATATTTTTTTTCTATATCCCAATTATTTTCTGTACTTCTAAATAATAATTTTGTGATATGTGGTCTCATTTAAGCTACGGGGAAAATTTGCCCATTTCTTTATTTGAAAGTGACAATTATAGTGACAATTATATAATTGTCACTAACAAATAAGTGACAATTATGTAAGTGACAATAAAAAATCAACTGTAAACAAGGAATTTATGAGTCCTTTAATACAAAGAAGACGAAGCATTATACAAAACAACTATAGTAATATTTTATGCAATTCTTTTGACGGTCAACAGAACAAGAAAAACCTTTGCCCAAGAATTAGTAAAACTTAGACGTGTTCGCCAGTTTCATTAGACATATTTGTTGGTTGTATCTATAATGAAACCACTATCTGTTTCACTTAGCTTTCTTTTTAACGTGTGTTTCTCAAAAAGGAGTTGTACCAAAAAATAAATCTGACTGAAGAACGGCACTGGTACAAATGTCTTACCAAGGACTTCTTTCCCCTCTTTTGACAGGAAATCCATTCACCTTTTATGGAAGATGGATAAGAGATTTCCGCCTCTAGAAAAATTCTTTTCTTATGCTGTGGAAGAGTCAGGCGGGTTAGTAGATAATTGACTGGGGAGAAAGTGGTAGTGAATTGACCGTCATTGAGCATACAGATTTGTATTTTGTTTGCGGACTTTTGTGGTCAGTGATATTTGCCCCCACCTACCGAACAAAAGGCAAGGCGTGCTCTTCAGCTGGGAAGTAGGGGAATGAAATCTTATAGATTCCGCCGCTTTCTGGTACAAAATCCTCATGTGTGAGCCGGAGCGAAAAGGTTAAAACTGGAAGTAAGTTTAAACTTTCCTCAACCAATCAATCTTTTTATTTTTAAACATATTGAATTTCAAAAATACTTTTGACTATTTATATCTGTGATTGGATGAATTTTCAAAATTTTAACTGAAATTTAACTATGCTTTTATAATATTTTGTAAAAATAAAAGATTCTTACATAGACAATTCTGTGCTGAATAACCAACAGTAATTTTTTATTGAAATATTGAAAAATAACCTGTATAGGAGGGAGAAAAATTTCGCCGTAGGTTAACATGGGACTAGTGACTCCAACATGGCTGCCGTCCAACAGCCTTAAATTTAAGTTCCACTTTGAAACGTTCAGAAAAGGAAAACTGCTGGACAAAATGTTATCAAACTTGGTAATCGTATAAAGTAGGTCATGGGAATTTCTTATCCGTGAAAAAAAAGTTCAAAAATTTACCACTAGGGGGAAAATTTCACCGTATGCAATATGGGTAAACGAAATAAGACATAAAGACATCGGTTTAAAATGTTCGTAATCGTTTCTGAAACGAAACTGGGTGAGGGGTTATCTCAAAAGGACTTTTTATGGTGATAATTTACATAATTTGGCGGAATTGAAAAGTGCGATACACCAGCATGTCCGTAAAATTCCTACTGATTTTTAAGAGCTGCTATTTAGAATGCCGTAATATGATTCAAATTGCTTTCGGACGCTTTGAACATGCTTTGTAACACGTTTCAAAAATGATTACGAACATTTTAAAACAATGCCTTCATGACTTATTTCATTTTCCAATATTGCATACAGCGCCACTTTCCACCTAGTGGTGATTTTTTTAACAGTTTTTTAGGTGGGAAATAAATTCCCATGACCATATTTACACGATTACTAAGTTTGATAGCATTTGGTCCAATAGTTTTCCTTTTCTGACCGTTTTAAAGTGGAACTTCAAGTACAACCAACCCGTATTTTGTAACTAATTAGTACAATATCCCTAATAACACAACCGCCCCCTTAGACTGCCCAGAGAGAATACACAGGTTCTCTGAACGTCTACTAACGTTCAGAAAACGTCTTCTGATCGTTAATAAACGGTCAGAGAACCTGTGAGTGCTGAATGGGTGAATGTGATTTCGCATTACAGTCCGAACAGAATTACAAACAGTCACAGGAACTAAGTATTGTGGTCACTATACGGTCGTTATGTCCGCACGCAGAGACTACACAATACGACCCCTCAGTGTAGACACAATGCGCACTTGATGCAACTTCGAAAAAATTCGAGGGAATATATAATCTTCAGACAATCCCAGTACATGACAGCATCAAGCGCAAGGCTAAGCGTCATGTTCATCTTTGCTGCGGCAGCTTTAAACAGCAAACAGATTGCAAAAATAACTTGAAATTTAACACTTTTGTGGAGAACTTTATAAATTCAGGAGAAATACCATAGTTAACAAATATCAATTAAAAATTTTTGGAAATCTTATTTTTCCCCATGAATTATCTTTTAGGAAATAATTCGCTGTTTTATTTAATTATTCATTGAGACAGGCTAATGATTTATTAACCATATTTTTCTGCTACTAAGAAATAAACTTACAAAGTACGACATCTTTGGGAGATTTAATACATTACACTATGTATGGACAACCTTTGAAAAGTTGCGGGCCAAATTTTAGAATGCCGTCGAAGTCGCGGGCCAAACTTCTGGATGTTAGCGATGTTCTCAGGCAGAATAATTGTGATTTATATATGTTTTTACAGGGTTTTGATTTGTTCCGCGGGCCGTATCAAAAGCTGTGACGGGCCACATCCAGCCCTCGATCCAGAGGTACCCCATACGTGCATTACGCATACATTTCGTTTTCAACTGAAGTTGCCAACATCAGTAGCGTATCCAGGCTTTATTTTCTTTTTCAGGGCACACTCTAAAAAAAAAAAAAAAAAGATGCCATAACTTTTCTTAGTATAACTGCTAAATAAAGCCATATAAATCAATTGACATACATGACTTTATTTAGTAGTTATACTAAGTAAAGTTATGGCATCGTACTAAAAAAAGTGATGGAATCCTTGTTTCCTAGAGATTTCTTAGTAATCAACTGATTTTTTAAAAGTTTTTTTAGAGAGTAGCTGAGAACTCAAAAACTGTAATGAAATGCAACTTATAAAAATAGATATACAACAAGAAACACACACACACACATATACAGACATATATATATAGTAAAGATATGAGTGGTACGAATAAATAATAGATTTTTTTCATAAATAATATTGTTTTGTTTAAACGAAATAATTTATTTTTAAAATTAATAAATTCAACTACATTCCATTAATTCACAACCGCAAGATTTTACTCAATTACTCTTTATCATTTTCGGATTTACTCATTAAATATTTTATAGAATTTACTAAAAGATGTAAGCAAAAATAAGTTTCTGTCAAAAGTTGCAAAAAACAGCTGCTTTGACTTTTTCTGAAGTCTCAACAACCAGCAGTCCCACAGTGACTCCCACAGTCATCTTGTGACACAGTCACAAGATGACTTCACAGTGAAGTCGTCTGGTAACTGGTAACAAATAAAGCTTCATAGTGAACATACAATGGAGTCACATCGCTCACAATTGACAATGTGATTAGTTTGCAACTGTCCTGTGACAGCTGTAACCTTCTGTCTCAGGGTATCTTTTGTGACCATCTGTGCTATTAGGGATCATTCTCATTCAGTTATGTGAGATATAACTGTGTGAAGATATAATTCTGCTCCTTTCAAGTTAAGAGCTCATAAAGCATTGACATAAAATATGCCCACTAAAGTTCTTTGCCACCCTCATAACTTGGGAATGGCTGCTGCTATATTCATAAAAGTGATGTCTAGATGTAGTAAAGTAGCCATGAGGTACTTTATAAAACCGCCTACGGCGCCACTTTGTCGAAAACAGCGGAGAGAATTTCTATTTTGAAAACTTTGAGAGGTACGGAAAAAGTCAATTATAAAGTTGTTCAATATCACATTTATTAAGACATGATATCTTGATAACATTAATGTTAAAACGTATTATTGATGCTTTTACCCACCTGTCACTAGCCATATTGTACAACTTTCAGCGAGAATTGCAGTTGTGTATTGTTGCTGATGTCAGATGTGTATTGCTGCTGACGAAAAACAATTTTAGCATAAATGATAAATGAGCTTAATGTCAGGTAAGTGTAGTTTCTGAAGATTCGACAAAAGAAAGTTGAGTTTTATGCCTTCCTTCCGCAACGTTTTTGTGTGAACTAATGGGCATCATGTGTAAATTTATGTGTCTTACTAAACCATTGATCCTGAACAACTTTGTTGTTGAATTTTTTTCGGTATCTGGGATCGTTTTGGAGATAAGAGGGCTAACTCCGAATTTAGCCCCCAAGTGGAGCTGTAAGCAGTTTCATTCAGTAGCTCATGGCTACTTTACCATACCTAGACACTAATTTTTTGAATATAGCAACAGCTGTTCCGAAGTTAAGCGGGTGACAAGGAACGTTAGAGGGCAGATGAGAACGAATTGTTACTTTGCAAACTAACTGATGCCTACCAGTGGATGAGAGGTTCTGCTGTCGAAACTGGAAGGCGGGAGGTGTCAGGTTCAAACCCGGCCTGTCGACCTAGCCGCTCGGAGTTTTCCGTTGTTTTCTACGAAACGTCGCGTAAATAGATCCCTTAGAAAGTCCCCCACGGAGGGCGTTCCCCCTATAGGCCTAGGGCTCTAGTGCAGACTATCGGTCTTAATCCACACACAGCTAATTGATACTGTATCTTTTTCAAAAAACTATTTGAGTTTAACGATTGTAACTAAAAAGTGAGCATGTGAAATTTCATGCATTTTGTTACTCTTCTTATAGTTTTCAAGTATACCATAGAAAGGTATAATGTTATAATAAGTAACTGAAGAATAACATTCTTCTAAATAACGTTATTCCCTGAGCAGTGTCGGGTGAAGGAACGAATAACGGTTTTCTCAAAACTTAAACATTATTGAATATAACGTTACTTCGTGAAGAATGATTTGAAAGTTAAGATGTGAATAACTTTATTCCATCTTTTTTAGCTTATAAACTTTTAACTAAAAACGAATCGTGGTTATGAAACGCATTACGTTAATTTATAGATCCCACATTTTTCTTTCAAATTTAATATCTTAAAACCTCATACTAGGTGTCTAGAACTCACCCAATAAAAATTACTTAAACATAGTTGTATTTTATACTTAAAAGATGCGGACACAAATGTAAAGAAAATAAAGAGTAAATTAAATATTAATAATATAATACAGGGAGGTCTAAAAGAAACTTCCCCTACATATGAGTCCCAAGTGGCCGAATCGTTCAACCAATCGAAATAAAAGTTTAGATATAGTTATTTGAATGTGTGGGGTCCAGATTCTGATGATTTTAAACAATAAACCTCTCACAGTTACGGTTACAGTGACAAAATTTCGAAAATTTCGAATGGCAACACCCACTTTTTTCGCTTGCAAATTGATCAGAGCATGGATAAACCTGAAACGGCGTTGGGACGAGAGACGCATGACATAAATTGGCGGCGTAAAACATTTGCAAAGAAGAGCATTGTAAACAAGCAATCACAATCAAACGGAAGGTGTAATTGATGCACTTTGCATAATTCACTTAGCTAGGCAGTAGAAGCACCAATCACAGAACACTCTTGCAAAGTACTGCTTATGATATAAGCAGTGTGCGAAGATTGTTTCTTCATGTTCGCGCTAATCCGTCTCATTACGTGCGAAGAAGATGATACTTTCAGGGAGACAACGAGATGAATTGATAAAGCTTTTTTATCTGATCGGAGAAAATGCTGCCGAAGCATTGCGAGTTTATCGTCAAAATCATAATCTAAAACGAGGCCCATGTTCCGTAAAAAGTGTACGTAATTTGGTAAAGAAATTTGAAGAAACGGGATGCACATTTGATAGACCACGATCCGGACGACCCCGTGTTCCTGTTGAAGTTATTGCATAATACGATTACAGGTCCACTGCATATTTTCAAGAGTGTTTCCGGCGATTTGGATGTAACGAAAATCGAAGTTCTCCAATTTCTGCGCTCTATTCTGCGAATGCGTCCAGGCGTTGGCACCTGGACACAACCAACAGCGTGTCGACGTAGAGAATTTTATCCTAATCAGATATGATGGAGATAGCAGGTGGCCGCTGCGGATATTATGGACGGATGAGGCACATTTCACCCTGACAGGGAACGTAAACTCCAAGAACTGCGTTCATTGGGCGGAAGAAAATCCTCACGGTGTGGCGTCAGTGCCTTTATACGACAGACACGTGACTGTGTGGTGCAGCGTTGCAGAGACATTCACTCTGGGTCCTTATTTCTTCGAAGAAGTCACATCCAATAGTATGTAAACGTGCTCCGTCACAGGTGCTCGATATAAAGCAATGTTGGAGAATTACGTAATTCCAGAATTGCATCGGCGAAATGTCATTAATGGCGTTGTACGGATGCAAGACTGTGCACCTCCACACATTACCAGAAGTGTTCGACAAGGGCTGAAACAGCACTTTAGTGATAGAGTCATCGTGCGTACCATTGCAGTTTCGTGGCCACCTCGTTCCCCCGACCTCACTACGATGGATTTCTGGTTCTGGGTTTCTCTTAAATCAAAGGTGTACACATCAAATCCCCGGAATTTGTCAGACTTGAAAGATGCCAGAAAACGGGAAGTTCTAAAAATTCTCCTGCCGTGATACGTTCGTCATCGTTATCGACAATCTCCTTTATGCAATGTGTTATTGTCTGCGAAGGTGGCCACGTTGAAAACTTGTAATTCGAATAAATGTCTTTTCTCCTCTCCCCTCTTTTGTTATCATTGGTTCTATACAATGCTGTTCTTTGCAAATGTTTTACGCCGCCAATTTACGTCATATGTTTCTCGCTAGTAGTAGAAAAAGGAGAGTTCGCCCCAGGGGTGCCCTGTTAATTGTGGGGTGCCGCGGGGTACCATGTTAACTGTAGGGATCCATGGGCTTGGGGAGCGGATGCTAAGGGACGATGGAGAGTAGATGCTGTGAGGGGAAGTAGACCGGATGCCGGAAGTGGTGATAAGAATTTTTTTTTCCTTTAAGTGGACTTGGATTTTTTTTTTTCAAAATAAGGAAACTTAGAAATTGTTCAGACTCTGATGTATTTCGTAATTCTGAACTGCTTTTAATTTTAACACTGCCATCTATTACATGATTTAGGAACTAATTTTTACACTTGGGATTATTTTTCGGAATCGCCGGCCGTGGGGTTTGAACTCCAGACCTTTCGATCAGGAATCCGGTGCTATAACACCCTGACGGGTCAGGACTCGAACTGATAAAGCTAAAGATTGAAGTGTGATATAGTTCGAAATGCATAGAAATTTTTTCGCAGAATCTTTGATCGGACTTGTACAATTTTGGGGTTCTGACATGCTTTTAATGAATTTAAGTAAATCTTATTTAATTAATAAATTTCGCTACTGTTATCTGTTATTAAATTTTAGAATTAACTTGTTTCGGTATACTGACTTAGAAATATTTTCTGGAAATTTTTCTGAAATTTCGAAAAATTATCGCTGATAATATGCGGACTTGTTATATTTCTCGAAAGTTATAGTAACAAATGTAAAATGAATTTTACATTATTTTATTTCATTATTAATTAATGACTGTGATTTAATTAAACAATTTACCATGTTTACGTATTAATAAACTATCAAAAATTTACATAAAGTAATACTTAATCAAGATTTTTAATTTAAGTACTTTTTTAATCAAGAGTTAATAAATTTTTTAACCAAGAGTTTTAATTTTAAGTTAAATAATTAATTTTAAAGCAAATATTTTTTTAATGAAGAGTTTTAATTTTTAGCTAAATTTTTTTCTATACCGTTCAAGATAGCATATATTTAATAAGTAGCAGTTTAGTAGAATATTAAAGTAGAGTCTAGGATACCAATACATTTCTTCTACTGTTAGGGAACTTTAAAAGAAAATTATATCATAGAAAGATTTTAGTACCTATAGTTTTTACAAATAATCATTTAGATAGTGTATATGTTACAGTGAAAACCCGAAATCATTCAAAACCCGAATTAACTAGGGGAAACGCGTTCTAACTGAGGCCGTTAGGGAAAACCCGAATTAACTAGGCAAATTGCTTTCTGATTGACAGCGCTAGGCAAAACCCGAATTAACTAGGGAAAACCCGTTTTATTCGAGTAGCGGTAGCACGTTTTCGAGGGGCCCCTACAGCGGAGCCATATTTTCCAAGGGCCCCCCTACAGCGATGGCCGGACCCACTGATTTTTTGGGGTCTCGCAAAGGGCCAGCGTTAGCATATTTTCCAGGGGGCCCCGTACAGCGATGGCCGGACCCACTGATATTTTTTGGGTCTCGCAAAGGGCCTTCTTTAGCATATTTCCGAGGGGGAACCCTAAAGCTATGGCCGTACCCATCGATGTTTTTTGGGGTCTCGCAAGGGGCCAGCGTTAGCATATTTTCGAGGGGAAGCTTAAAACGATGGCCGGACCCATTGCTGTTTCTTTGGGTCTCGCAGGGGGCCAGCGTCAGCATATTTTCCAGGGGGGGGCCTACATTGGTGGCCGGACCCACTGATGTTTTTTGGGTCTCGCAAAGAGCCAGCGTTAGCATATTTTCGAAGGGGGGCCCCCTACAGCTGTGGCCGGACACAGTAATGTTTATTCGGTCTCGCAAACGGCCGACAATAGCATATTTTCGAGGGGGGAGCAAAATCCAATTTTTAGTGGATAAAGCATTAACATTCCTGAATTCACATGGGAAAACATAGGGTCCGGCCACCACCGCTGGCAGCCCCCTGGAAAATATGCTTCCGCTGTAGGGGCCCTTCGAAAACGTGCTACCGCTACTCGAATAAAACGGCTTTTCCCTAGTTAATTCGGGTTTTGCCTAGCTCTGTCAGTCAGAACGCGTTTAGCCTAGTTGATTCGGGTTTTCCCTAACGCACTCAGTTGGAACGCGCTTTCCCTAATTAATTCGGGTTTTGAATGATTTCGGGTTTTAACTATAACATATACACCTTTTTTATCTAAACATTTTTTCTTCAGAGATTTACACCCAACTTAATACATTTTTGATAGATTAGATTTTAGAGAGCGTTTGCACTAGTTTATATTTTCTACTGTTAGTTTTTTATCGATCAATTAGAGAAAAAAATATTGCATTTTTAGTAACCCTACAAAACTTTTTTATTGTATATCGCTAGTAGTGCAACTTGATTTAGACAGATTCAATACGATATGAGTTAGATATTTTTAACTTTATGTGCAATAAAATTTTTAGTTTTACTATGAAAGCATAGTTTTATACATGAATCAACCTTTTTAGCGGTATTTTATTTATGTACTTAACATGTTTTATAGAGAGGTGGATATAGGTTAACTTGCACAACCCCTAAACTGGATAAAAATTGAAGATCCATTTTAGCATACTAAGACAATTGTATGTACAGTTTTATAACGCATTTACATAAGTATCTTTCAACTACTTAGATAAAGTTATATTTTTAATCGCAAAACCCATTAAATTTCAAAGAGTTACAATAAATACGGATTACTTGAACTAAAAAATACAAGGTTTTTACTTACGTGAAGCCACGTCTATCTCCAGCATCTTTAAATATACGCTAGCAAGTCAGGAAAATAGATTAATGATTTAAAATACACTAGCCCTACTTCCCGTCCCAGCTAGCAAATTTCGTGAAATCTTGATTAATTACCCACATTCGCTAAAAATAGGGATATTATTTTCAAACTAAATACAAAATACCAATAAAATAGCAAATTTTAAGATATTAAACGCTTTAAAATTAATTTTTTATTATAACAATGAATAAATTTAATTGATTCCCATCAAATTAATATCATTGGAATTTTTATGTATGATGAAAATATTCAATACTTAAGTTAGCAAGCGAAAATTTAATCTTATTTAGAATGTATACGTTTTAGACATATACAGATTACACATATGCTTTATTTTCTATTAGGAGAAATCCCTTTAAGGCGACAATGGACCTTCAAATTCCCAAAAATGTGTCATGGAATTTTTTTTTCTTCCTGAAAATGAATCTACAATTCATTAGCTTCAAAATAAAAAAAATCATGTTTATACGATGATTACAAGTGGAGTTATATCAATATTTAAAATGTAAACAAACGACGTCTGATAGCGATGATCATAAAGCGAACTGAATGACTGAAGAAACAGCTGCCAGAGTTGATTTTCTACTTTGTTGCGTTGGCAACCATGTGTTTATTTACAACTTGTTTATCACCAGCGCTTGTTCTAGATCGTGTTCGCAGCATTTCTTTTGATATTTAAAACCTCTTATTTTAATTTTAATAATTTATTATCAGTTATTTTTATTTGTAGTTTATTTTGTTTGTAGTTTTTATTCTAGTTTTACAGTTTTATTTGTTATATAAGCATAATGGATTTGCTTAGCTCTCGTTATCGGAAGCCTAAAGGCAGACCATCTAAGAAAAGAGCAGCAGCTGCTGCAAACTTTGCAAAGAGGCGTCAAACTGTTTCTAAAACAGCAAATACTGAGGAAAAAAATGCAGAATCAGTTGATTCTAACTCTCTTATAGTAGAAAAGAATAATTTAGATTCTTTACTGTCAGAAATGTCTTATACACAGTGTGGTGCTCACACATTATTTGTGTGTACAGGTAACACAGCTGGATTCTCAACAAAAGTAGATTTAAAGTGTAAAGAATAACAGCATGTTTTAAATTCAGCTTCTAGTAGTTCCTGCATACATTCAGCAAGAAGTTTGACATCAACAATAAATTTGTCAAAGAATTTTTAAGCATTGGTAAAGGTCATGCTGCTCTAGAAAAGTTTTCTATGATTTTGGGTTTCCCAGGAATGGATAGTAAAACATTTTCTCGTTATTTAGATGACCTCTGCTCAAAAAATGCTGAAAGTAAAGCGGAAATTTTAACAGTCTCTCCTCAAGCAATTAGAGAAAAGTACTTATTCTTGGACTCTTCGATTGATCCTACTGATGTCATAGATATTTGTGTGTCTTATGATGGCACCTGGCAAAAGAGGGGCCATTCATCGCTTTATGGTATTGGAATCGCCATTGATGTTTTGACAGGACTAGTCGCCGACTTCGAAATTTTGAGTAAATACTGTCATCAGTGTGTCACAAGTGCTCGAGATCTGGGTAAAGATACTGCAGACTTTTACATCTGGTATCAATCGCATGAACCAGAATGTCAGAAAAACTTCTCGGGTTCTTCCAACAGTATGGAGATGCATGCCGCCTTAAAAATACGGAAGCGTTCTGAAGAAAAGTATAATTTCCGCTATACCACTATGCTGAGCGATGGTGATTCAAAAACATTCCATTTTTTGAATGAAAATAAGGTTTATGGAAGTGATACCCAAATCAAAAAAGAAGAATGCTTAAATCACGTTGCCAAAAGACTTGGAACAGGCCTTCGAAACAAAATTAAAGAGTGTAAAAGCAGAAAAATCACCTTAGGAGGGAAAAAAGAGGTAACTTAACAGAAAGCACGATTGTCAGGCTTCAAAATTATTACAGAAAGGCAATAAAAGAAAATGCTCCTGACATCGAGAAAATGAAAAGCATTCCAAGTGAGCAAAAGGAGCTACCTCTTGGTGTTTTTACCAGCGAGCCCAGTCACTTGGTGAAACTCCGAAGAAACACTCTACTATGCGAACAGTTTTGTCCGAGTTTGTTGTCTCCCAGATCACGCCTGTATACCAAAGGCTCTTATCAAAAGAGCTGCTATTGCGATGCACAACTTCTAAAACGCAAAATGCGAATGAGTGTCTGCACAGCTGCATTTGGAATAAATGCCCAAAAGAGGTGTTTGTTTCAAAAAAACGCTTGGAACTCTCTGTTGTGTCAGCAATCAGTGAGTTTAATTTAGGTTATTTGAGCTCTCTAAAACAAAATGAGTGCACAAATGAAGCATCTTTTGTCATTGCTGAAAGGCGAGACAAAAGAAGAAGCATACAGAAAGTTGCTAGATCAACTTCTGAATATGCAAAAAATAGAAATTTGAAAAAATATAAAAAAAATGTCAAAAAACGAAAAAATGGAAGGTACAACCTATGGAGCTGGGCAGTTTTAACAGTTGTTTCATACAAGAGTTCTAAATAAAATTATATGCAACAAAATGTTTTTATTTAAAATCAGATTGAAATGCCTGATTTCATTTGGTTTACTTGATATTTTCCCCCTCTTCTCATGTAAGTAAGTTGTTTATTAAAAATTTGTAAAGCCTAAAAAATTAAAATTTTTATTCTTATGTTTTCTTTAATCGAAAACTATATTTAAAGAATTATCTGCTAAAAAATTAAATATAACTAATGAAGTATATACTAATATAAAACCTTGATAATATGACAACTTCTGATCCATATGCCTTAGAATGCGAGGCTATCGAAGTTCCATTATTTGTAGTATTACTGAAACAAAATGAAAATTTGCTTCATCTTACTATTATGTATATTTTAAATGTAAATATGTATTTTAATGAGTAGTTTTAAAATGAAAATTCTCATTTATATTCTCTATTAATATTGTATTATAGTCATTTTTTGTTGTCATATGATTTTTTATGGAAATAAATTTTCGCTTAACTTTGGCGAGTTCAAAATTTGTTCCATGAATATTAAATTTTACTAATTCTCTATGAAAATTTGATAAATGATTTCATATATGTATTAGATTATAACTTACTAATAATCTCATTAACTATTTATAAGGAAGCCAAGTTTGTTCTATGTTAAAACTACTTTTTGCAACTAATTTTCATACAATATATTTTTGTGCTACAGTATTGATTATAAATAAAAATTCAACACCAGGGGCGTAAACAGAAATTTTTCATGGGGGGAGGGGGTTTACGACTACTACAACTCATATATATGTATGCGTGTGTGTGATAATGTATGAAAAATATACATTTTGTATGTAAAAAAATTTCTCATGGGGGGGGGTGTTATGACCCCCCTAACCACCCCCTTGGCTACGCCCCTGTCCAACACTAATATTTTTTATGTCTATAGAGATATTGCTTGAAAAAAAAAGGCAAATTTGACAAACAAAAATCTATCCTGGGGTCTTTTTGGGACAATTTAAAAATTAGGCTTCTCGATTTTAAAAATATTTTAAAATTATCAAGATTCAACGTGAGTTCTGTACAAAAAATTACTTGTTTAAAACAAATGTTATTACTTAAATTCAATGTCAGTAACATGTGCTATTTTAAATAACAATTAAAATGCAATTTTACTGACAATTCTTTGTTGAGCTGTTATATCAAAACTTCAAATGCTTTTTTCTCAAAATAGTTTTTCGAACTGTTTTGAAAAGTTCAAAATGTTCCATGCGCATTCAGTATTCTTGTATCTTTTCACCAAATTTCAGAAATGAAATTTGGTGAAAAGATATTTCATATATGTATTAAAGAAACTTAGTGCAAGTTTTACTGAATATTTAAAAAAAAAATTAGTTTTTTTATGTTTTTGTGTTGTTTCAGTTGAAATTTTGCCGAAAATCACATATGTGTATGAAAATAATTTTTTCATTACTAAAGTTTTGATTATTAAACAAAATTGCGCACTAACTTTTATTATAGCTACATAAAGCTAGCTTAAGAAAAAAAATCTAATGTCACAGACAAAAATTGATGCGCATGGAGCATTTTTAGATAATATCATTTATTAGCATGTTTTAATTAATTTCTTAATTAATTAAACTCTGAAGTTAACTTTGATTTAGTATTTTTACTAGTCAAATAACACTATGTCAATATACAAAATTTTACAGCAATTGGCAAATAAATACAGAAAAAAATAATTATGGTCCATTGTCGCCTTAACCATATATCCCTCAAACCACAGTTTTTGTATACAAACTGTATGATTACGTAAATTACTTCGGTTGATAATGCCTATTGCTATTAATAGAGCTTTGTTACACAAGTAGGGAAAATACACTCTTTGGAATACCAACTTAAAATTTTGCAAAACACCAAAATACAACACAGGAAAACATGCAAAAATCTTTTAACACGGAACAAAAAAAAAAAAAAAAATGCCACTTAAACTTACTGCACCTTAAAATGCGGACCAATGAAAAATGTAATTACGAAACTATAAAAATCACATAATTATTTTAAAGTAAATAAGAGCTAATAATGATTAAGCAATTATTCATGATTAGAAATTTATTAATAATTGTGATAATGAGCCAAAGCAAATTAGAATTGCATCATCCTAGATGTGGCTAAAAGCCATGATTGTAAAAATCAAGGCTGTCTGAGCGAAATAAACACTTTTGTGCAACTAAAATAGTACATAGAAAATTTTAAACTTGGCGACTTACCCTGGTGATGATTGGACTTGCGCACGTGGGAGGTAAAACAATTAACACTGAAATAATGCACAAATATAATATAATTCACTGCAGAAAAAACCTCGTGCTTATTGAATATTCCAAGCTTACAACGTACCACTGATAAGATAAGGAATGCCTAACACGTCACGTGCGGAAGTGCGTTCAGGCGGGGCCGTCGTTATTAGCAACCGGGCCTGATTGTTCGTTGCCACCGGAAAAATGGGTGAATCATTGAGGCCTAATGTTTGCATTTGCGCTGTTCGATTGTATGCGATTTGGTATTATAAACTTTATTTTATTTTATAATTAAAAAAGAATTTTGTTATAGTTTTGGCATAGTGATTTAATGACAAGGTTATTTAGATGTAGGTAATGATTTTTTGAAGATTGCGCCTTTTTTTATGGAAATAAATCAGAATTTAATTAATAAAGAATTCGAACTTTTAGTTCTGAATGTAACGGTAAGTGTACACTTGTATAACTTATTTAGAAATTCTACAAATTTATAGGATATAAACCATGTTTTGTGAATTAATATTCATGTGTTATTTATAAATTATCTTAATCTGAAATCGTTTAACTTCGGTAGTTTATTATTCTAGTAAATAAGCGTGCATTGTAACACTAGTTAGACATTCTTATCTGTTTAATTCTTTCCGTTGAAAATGTCATTTATCATTTATTATAAATGCACTAAATGTGTGATATTGTTTTCAGTGCAGAAGTACTGTAAAATATGCTATTAATTTATGCTATTTAATTCATTTATTAATTAAAACCTCCTGATTATTTTAATGTAAATGACACCCAATATGCTATCTTATGATGTATATCTGTTGCGCATGTAAAATCATTAATAGCATGAGTATGTAGAGCTGTAAGTTTTCTACTGCAATAAGTTTTTAGAGACTTATGCATGCTTAGGTATGGTTTACTCATTGAAAAATTATTATTTTCTTAATTGTGTAAATAGTTTGTGTAATTTAATATACATTTTTGTAAATAAATCAGTTATATGAAAAAAATTCTGTGTTTTCTTTATGTGTGCACTAATTTCTTGCAAAATAAATTCTTCTGAAATTTTACCACATCAAAAAGTGATAAAGGTAACATACTTAGACATATTTTCAGATTTTCGTTTTATATTTATCTTTTAAATATTTATACTATAAGGTAGAAAGTTAAAAATTTGACAAAAATTTATTGAAAGTAGAATATGAAAACATTAATGAACTGTATAGAAATAAAATTTCTCAGAACCACGACATCCATCTCCAATGGATCCCATCACATGTTAACATTTGTGGTAATGAGGTTGCAGATAGATTAGCAAAAGAAGGCAGTGAGGACAAAACGACCACTGGTGTTTCGCTTACTCACCAAGAACTGTACTCAATTGAAAAATCTAAATTAAATTCAATTTGGCGCATTCCACCTGCGCACCAATGGTACACCGGAACATCCCCTGGCGTTCTACTGGAAATTAAATGTGATCGTGGCTCCCAGACTGCACTTGCTAGACTTAAAAGTGGCCACCTAAAGTGTCTTTCGTACGAACATGGCAAAAAATTCCACCCCACTTGCAAGAAATGCTGTGATCATCCAGCCTCTCCAGAGCACATACTGAGTTGCGTCGGACTTTCTAAGGAGGACTTAACATCTGCTCCCCTTTTAGTTATAGACTTTCTGTCGGTCAACAATCTATTGGAGTTGATCTGACTTATGTCAGATCTTTAACGAGGATAAGCAACAACAACAACAACATAGAAATAAAAGGTTC
The DNA here is from genome assembly GCA_038373885.1 of Cheiracanthium punctorium. Taxonomy (NCBI): domain Eukaryota; kingdom Metazoa; phylum Arthropoda; class Arachnida; order Araneae; family Cheiracanthiidae; genus Cheiracanthium; species Cheiracanthium punctorium. The sequence continues at coordinate 429,936 of JAWZYV010013037.1, forward strand.
TTCCGATATACTCATAAACATAAGTACGTTATGTAATGCGTTGCATGTGAATTAACAACATTACTAGTTTTTAGAAAAATATACTTACATAAAAACGGCTTTTCCACAATACTTACTTCAAAAATAGTATTTAAATGTACATTATATATTTCACAGTTGAAAAAATCTTACTTAGACTACCGATTGATTAGAATTTTATCGGTTAATTGATTTTTTTTCTTTTTCAAAAAGTAAACTGAGGTAAAAGAACTTAGTATTTTTAAATAAAGAATTTTTAAGTTATCTTTAATTTAAAGATCTTACTGCATTTTACTTGGAGTAAAAGAATATTTTAAATCAGACACTATGATTTTTATGTTTTTAAAATATTAGAGTATTAACTTAAGAAAAATTACAAAAATAGCCTAAGTAATGGACTTGAATATTTTTATGAGGAATATCAACTAAGTGCACGTGTTACATATTTTACTGATTGAAATGGTTATACTTACAAATTTTAAATAAATATGTTTTTACTTTTATACATGATACTTGTCTATGCTAAAATAGCTGATTATTTCAGTACCAAATTTAAATTCATTTTACCAAAAACATGTTAAGCATACTACTTCTACGAAATTTAGAAAGTTCTAATAGTTAAGTTCCTTTCGAGAAATAATTTCATAACTTATGAGAACTCATAAACATTTACAAATCAAAAGTGTACTTAGTTTGAACAAGTATCATGTATAAAAGTAAAAGCACATTTATTTAAAATTTGTAAGTATAACCATCTCAATCAGTAAAATATGTAACACGTGCTCTTAGTGGATATTTCTCATAAAAATATCCAAGTCCATTACTTAAAAAAAATTACTAAAATAGCCTAAGTTAATAGTCTGATATTTTAAAAACATAAAAATCATAGTGTCTCATTTAAAATATTCTTTTACTTCAAGTAAAATGCAGTAAGATCTTTACATTAAAGAACACTTAAAAATTCTTTATTTAAAAATACTAAGTTCTTTTATCTCAGTTTACTTTTTGAAAAAGAAAATCAATTAACCCATAAAATTGTAATCAATTGTAAATAATTGTAAGATTTTTTTCAACTGTGAAACGTATAATGTACATTTAAATACTATTTTTAAACTAAGTATTGTGGAAAAGACCTTTTTATGGAAGTATATTTTACCAAAAATTAGTAATGTGAATTCACATGCAACGCAGTTACCTAACGTACTTAACCCATTTGTGCCCAGACATTTTTGCGACTTTTTTGCGACTTAGATTTTTGCTATTACCAGCAATAATAGATAAATTTCTGATGTCAGCTTCTTGAACAAGAGATGGTTTCTTATAAAATCATTATGTATAAAAATTGAAATGTCACCATCCTGCTTGCTCATGTTAAAATATTTTGTGGATTTGAGGTTCAATATTCGTGAATAAAGGGTAGGAAAAATAAATAACGTTTTCGAATGACAGCGAAAATGCCGTCCCAAAAAAGGGACGCTAGGCATAAATGGGTTAAGTTTATGAGTTTATCTGAAGAACCTATTATTTCTATACTTGATTAAACAATACTACTTTCAATAAGTTTTTGTTAAATTTGTAACTTTCTACCTCATATTATTAATATTTAAAAGATAAGTATAAAATGAAAATTTTAAAACATGTCTGAGTATGTTACATTTATCACTTTTTGATTTAGTAAAATTTAAGAACTATTTATTTTGCAAGTAATTAGTGCACACATAAAGAAAATAATGAATTTTTTCATATATAAACTGATTTATTTACAAAAATGTATATTAAATTACACAAGCTATTTACACAATTAAGAAAATAACTTTTCAATGAGTAATCTATAACTAAGCATGCATAAGTCAGTAAAAACTTATTGCAGTAGAAAACTTACAGCTCTGCATAATGATGCTATTAATGATTTTACATGCACAACTGATATACATCCTGAGATAGCACATGGGGTGTCATTTACATTAAAATAATCAGGAGGATTTAATAGAAAAAAATGAATTAAATAGCACATTTTGAAGATACTCTCTATAGTCTTCTAAGAAAATGTTTGTAAAAAAGTTTCCATCATAAATGCATGTAAATTTTTTCTCGCATATTTCTCTTGCTATGCAAAGTATGTCGATCATGAACCATACTTTGTTACATACAGAAAGATACTTTTCAGCATCCGTAGTATTTAAACAAGCATGTCTTTCTGAAGTATGATCTTCAATACATTTTATGCATTTAAATAAGTTTTTTACGCTTTTAAGAATTTCATAAGATACTATATCCATTAATAGACCTTGAGCCATTTCATATTCACAATGCGGTTCACGGTTACATTTTTGCGGCTTTAATTTTAATATTAAATGCGGTAATGTTGTCTGAAATTGCGTTTTTAGAATGCGTTATGATATTTCAGTTGTCATTTCACAAAGTTTTTTTACTTGATCACTTAAGAGTTTTATAAATATTGGATTTAACGTAAATGAATCTCCGGTTTTGTAAATTTGTTGTAAGATGCATTTTCCGTCGTCATTAAATAGAGATCCCCATGCAAAAACCCTTAACCGGTTAAAAATTTGTGACGCAGCATTTTACTTTATAGCTCTGTGAATTTTAAATATGGGTCTTAAAAATAATGATATCAAATTTTGAGTGACGCCCTGCTGGGAATTTTAAAGATTTGTTTTTAAATTCCATTACAGTTACTTTCGTTTTATTTTCTAAAGATTTACACATTTAAGTAATGCTTTTAATTATGAAATACACTGTCAAATATATCACAATTTCACTGAGTCTATATAATGTATACAAATGAATTTATTTCAATAATTTAATTTATCTTTTGCGTCACGCTATCCAAAAGGGCAAACAAAATTTTCATATACATTGCACTTAGTTTGGTTACTATGACACTAACTAAATATTTACGTAAATTTTACTTGCCCTTTTGGATAGCGTGACGCAAAAGATAAATTAAATTATTGAAATAAATTCATTTGAATACATTATATAGCCTCAGTGAAAGTGTGATATATTTGACAGTGTATTTCATAATTAAAGGCATTGCTTAAATGCGTAAATCTTCTTTAGAAAATAAAACGAAAGTAACTGTAATGAAATTTAAAAACAAATCTTTAAAATTCCCAGACGGGCGTCACTCAAAATTTGATAACATTATTTTTAAGACCGATATTTAAAATTCATAGAGCTATAAAGTAAAATGCTGCGTCACAAATTTTTAACCAGTTAAGGGTTTTTGCATGGGGAAATCATTACTTTTTAAGGGTATGGTCAGAAGATAATAAACTAGTTTCAAGGGCGGATTTCGGAAGTTTCGGAAGTTTGCACTAAGTTATGTAAATAAATATACAAACCTGTTTTCATGCCGTATCAGAGTATTTGATTAAAAAAGTCACAGCAAGTTCTTTTGTAACATGTAACAGAAAATTGACATATTTTTGTTAGAATTTTATAATAAGAGACATAATACTGATTATAATCAATAATTTTTTGAGTAATTTTCTATTTATAATTTGGGTCGAGTACAGATTAGTATCCCTGCCACCATATTTGATTTTATTTCATAAATTTGCATTCAGTTTAATGCTAAACGTAAGTTAACTTTTTTACTATAATTATATAACTATTGGGCCCCATCAGTGGCCGAGCGCATAGCGCTCTGAACTGGGAGACGGAAGGTGCCTGGTTCGAAACCAGGTTGCGTCCGCCGACCTAATCGTTCGGAGTTTTCCGTGGTTTCCTCCAAAACAGCGTAAATACGGGTTAGGACCCCTTAGAAATACCCCCACGGAGGGCACCCCACGTCTCGGCTTAGAGCCTACGTGTAGCTAATCGGCAGTAATTCTAGAATAACAACAACAATATATAACTATTGGTTCGACGGTTTTAATGCATTGTGATTCATTAATTTGCATTCAGTTTAACGATAACCGTAAGTTAAGTTTCGCTAAAATTATTAATTTAATAATCTCGTTCTTAATTAATGATAATCTAGTTACTCGTTCTGTTATTTTAATGCAATGTAATCTATTAATGCAATGTTTGCTTTCAGTTTAAAGCTATCTGTACGTTAAATTTTTAACTATATTATGATGCACTAAGTTTTTAACTAAGTTAATGATAGATCTCAAAATTTTTAATTAAATTAATTAATGACTATAATCATTAATAAAATAGAAAATTACTCAAAAAATTATTGTTTATAATTGGTTTTATGTCGCTTTTTAGAAAACTAACTTCATACTATGTTTGTTTTTTTATCAGTTGATAATTTCATTTTTTTAGAGAACGTTTAGATGAACTACCAGTTTAAAAATAAGGGTCTTGCGTGGTTGACTTTCTTTGTGCTTCTCCACCTTAGTGCAAAACCATCCAAAACTCCGAATTTTTAGATTATCAGCCATCCGGTAGACCAGAACCCTGGACATTTATACTTCAGTTATCTACCATCTTCGGTATCTTATCAACTCGGCTCGGGTGGGCACAACATCTTGTTTTAGATGCAAACTCCGGCCTTTAAATGTCTAATACAAAATATAGTGCATGTATAAATTTAGATTAATTAATCAAATTTCTATCTGAAAAGTGTTGAACAAAATTTTAAATCTGATATTTAAAGGAATACAAAATAAAAGTGAGAAAAACCTAAGATTTGGAAAAAATATTGGTTTTAAAATTATAATTCAATAATTTCAATAAATTTTATATATACACGAAGAGTAAAAGAATTATTATTAAAACTAGTTAGTATGTAAAACTACTATTTATTTTCCTTTGTAAATAATAATTATTAATTAATTAATACTAAATAATTATTATTAATTAATTATGCGAGCTTTCTGAAGAGAAAAAAATTCATTGAAATATTAATTACATACTGAATTTTCCAAATAGAATTAATAATATTAGAAAAATAAAGACTTAATTTAATTAGAAATAGCTATCAAAATACTAGGGAAACGAAATACTTAAAGAAAAAGTTAAGAAGGAGTTTTACCAAAAAATACTTAAATTATTTTTTTAAATCAAAGTCTTAACTATTTTTAATTATTAATTATAGCAAACTAAATTACAGAAAAAATAAGTAAAATATATAATAATCTGTTATTATTTTTTAAAATGAAATAAAACAAAAACGACAGTAACACAAAGCTCATCTCGCAAAAGTGCGACATCGGGTACAGAACCTAAGTATCTGGTCAGAAACCGGAAGAGCATCGTACCAGCTGTCTACGACCAAACTGGTCTAGGGTATAAGGTAACTTATACAAATCTTGTCACGGATCTACAGCATTGTATTCCTACTCCCTGCCTTGTATACCGCCTTTGAAACAAAATCATTTTCCGTATTTCCTTACGCAGGTTAAATAGTTCCCTCTTTTAACTGGATTAAATAAAAAAAAAATGAGTTTTCCTAGCTTAAACGGCGACGTCACTCATCGAATTTGGCACCGATTAAAATCATATATTAATTGTAAAAAATTCGTTAGAGCGGATTCCGAGATCCAGGAGAGAACAACAAAAAAATTGGAAAGTTAGCTGTATATATAAGTGCCGCGAAGTTTTACGGTTGGTTGGTTAGGAGCTGGCTGCGTCACTCGTAGAACTGCCGTTCTACATGATAGTTGATTATTACAAATAAAAGAGGTATTGTTATAACACAGATTAAAATCTAAAAGTTTTTCACAAAGCTCTATCCATGTTGAAGGGTCCATCATGACTCCCTGACTGGTTGGTATTCAGTCTAATTTGGAGTTTTGGATAAATTGTCTAATATGAATCTTCAAGTTAGTTTTTTCATGGTGCTGCGAAACGTAAAAGGCTTTCCAAATGCCATGTACCATTTACAGAAGCATATAAGCTATGGTAACGATGATCTCACCAATCGTCCAACTTTGCCCTTTTGGGTAAAGGCTCATAAATGTACATTTTGGCAAATGTTAGGCTAATGTGTGGGTCTGTCACATGAGGTTCAGAAGGAATACCATGCGTTAAAAGTTTGTTGGTTGGGGGATATATCTTACACATTGAACCATGTTCTAATTTAATGGTAGTGGTTTCACAGTTCGCTGGTTTAAAATCCAAAGTTCGTTTAGAACAAAACTTAGAATGCATACACATGATGATAGGTCCAGAGAAAAATCTTCGTAGTTATCGTCTTCAAATGAAGATTGTCCGTCAGAGGATAAGTTCACTTGTACCAAATTAAATTCATAATTCGTTGCTTTCTGTAGATCATCACGTAGTTTTTGATAGGAGCGTAGTAGCATAGAGGAAACATAGACTGTCGCTCCCGAAAAACTATAATTTATTCCTTCATCTCCAAAAGTAATTACTTTCCGGGTCGAAGTAATTTTATTTTCACTGCTTTCCAGAGGCTTTGCGTCTAAAGGCAATTGCATCAATTCTTGCAGAAGCACATCAGCATCACTTTGAGTACAAAACTCGGGGGTGTATTCATGGTTGAAGTTATTTTCGATTAATTCAAGCAAAGACATCTTTGGAACTCGGTTAAAAGTCAATTAAAACTTAAAACATACGTCCGATGTAGAGGCGCACACAGCGTAAAGTGGGTCTTGCAAAACACACCTGCCCACCTTATCAAACTAAAATGTCTTCCTACTGGCTCAAAACGATCATGTGATCACCCAAGCGCCCCCTGCCTTAAAAATTTCTTAACCCTGTAGATATTGTTTCATGTAGCATGTCTTAGCCTGTTAGAGAGAGTTGTCACTAAATGTAAAATTTCATCCTGCAAGAAAACCTACCGGATATTGAATCAACACAGATTTGTACACGACACTATCACGTGTCTTCTGCGCATGTCACTTACTTATCTCTTATCTGATCTATGACTCATGCCTGATAAGGGAAAACCAGTTGATTTTCTTCAGTATTAGAGAAATTTTTAGAGTTTGTAGGTTGTATAGGCAAACTCTTTTGCAACGTACCCTTCTCCATTGGACAGCGGACCTAAGATACAGTTTTGACCGCATTCAACTAGAGTGTTGTCCCGTATTTTTGAGGTATTATAATTGCTTATATTTTTTCTCATTTATATTGTGATTAGCTTTCTTTTAGAGTAAAAATTTTAATAAGTTTAATTTATTATCAGATTTAATTAATAATTTCAGTTTATGACTTTATTAAATAAAAATTTAGTTTATGAATTTATTAAAAGGATGTCTACATCTTTGTAAAAATTAAGTATACAAAAAAATTGAGTGCCTTTCATCGCAAGTGAAGAATCTTAATCCTATGTTTGATATAAGAATAATCATAATATATTTAGTACAAGTATAGCGTTTGTTCAATCGATATCCTTTACAATACTTCAATGAATTTTTCAAAATTAGATTTGTTTTTCAGTACTAAATACTTATTTTATAAATGAATACTCATTAATCTTAGTATATGACAATGCGTATAATTTATTACTTTACTGCATTGTTCATCAAAACTTAACAAAAATAATTTGTTTTAATGTTTATCGTTCTAAAGTATAATGGTCTTTAAATTAATTTCTCTGAAACGAATAGCAATGTTTCATTATTTTCCTAAACTATATAAAATATATTAATCGTTGTAGCTTAACTTTGATATTTTAAAACCTTTTGTTTGAAATATATATTCTATTTTAAGGTATAATGCCAATCAGATACACGTTTACTTTAAGGATAGGTTTCCACTGTGTTTTCTGAAACATTTAAATGGCTTTACATTAAGAGAACCATATTTTGGAACATAGAATTATGCACATGTTCCCATTTCTGTACTGTGGCATGCATACTTCCCATAACAAGCTCCATGGTTTACAGATGCATACCGTATCGGCAAAGTAGCCGAGCGATAATTAACCGGTATTCCAGGCTTGAACACACTTCTGCATGGGACGTGTTAGGCATTCTTTATCTTATCAGTGGTACGCCGTAAGCTTGGGATATTCAGTAAGCACGTGGTTTTTGCTGCAGTGAATTATATTATATTTGTGTATTATTTCAGTGTTAATTTTTTTTTTACCTCCCACGTGGCAAGTCCAATCATCACCATGGTAAGTCGCCAGGTTTAAAATTTTCTATGTACTATTTTAGTTGCACAAAAGTGTTTATTTCGCTCAGACAGCCTTGACTTTTACAATTAAGGCTTTTAGCCACATCTAGGATGATATAATACTAATTTGCTTTGCCTCATAACAATTATTAATAAATTTCTAATCATGAATAATTGCTTGATCATTATTAGCTCTTATTTACTTTAAAATAATTAGGTGATTTTTATAGTTTCGTAATTATATTTTTCATTGGTCCGCATTTTAAGGTGCAGTAATTTTAGGTGGCATTTTTTTGTTTTGTTCTCTGTTAAAAGATTTTTGCATGTTTTCCTGTATTGTATTTTGGTGTTTTGCAAAATTTTAAGTTGGTATTCCAAAGAGTGTATTTTCCCTACAAGTGTAACAAAGCTCTATTAATAGGAATAGGCATTATCAACCGAAGTACTTTACGTAATCATAGAGTTTGTATACAAAAACTTGAGGGATATATCGTTAACCCTTTGAGGCGCAACCCTTTCCCAATGCTGCAAAAAGGGCAGCCGTTGCCATCGCTCGACTTAACTACCAGCAAGATGGCGGACGATTTGAACGTTCATCGTGTGCCACAGATCTAGAGACCCTTTTTTGACTTCAGCTGGCTGTGCGCGGGCACAGCCAGCTGCGTCGATAAAAGGGTCTCTAGATATGTTGCACGCGATGAACGTTTCGATCGTCCGTCATCTAGGGACACATATATAGGGGAAGTTTCTTTTAGACCACCCTGTAAATTACGACCATGCCGAATTGTTTCAAAAGTTAGGGCCATGTGTTAGAAATGTTATGATTGTTTTATAAAGACAATTATGAGTTAGAAATTGTTTTAGATTGATTCTTCAGTCTTTTAAAGATTCTGCTAGATTTAGTTTTTATTTTCCCAAATTGTAAAACTTACAAATATTGTTCGAATTTGTCCTACTGTATGAATTCATATGTTTAAATAACACTTAAGATCTAAGCAAAAAATGCATTTCCTGAATGAAAATTTCTAAAACGTAAGGGAATTTCCATGTTCATTTAATAAAATTAATTTTCTTTCCTTTGTGACAGAGAGGAGTGGAAAATCTTAATTACGGAGTAAACCAACGAAAATTTGGTGCTCTCAAAATCACTGAAAGTGCTTTAAGTGTAGTATTGTGCGTGCGACGTAGGGATTAGAACTCAAAATGCAGCACATATATTGCATTTTTTCAGCAAATGTCTATATCTTATACTGCATGTATAGGTCTCCATAAATTGCAATAAAACTTTCTGCAACAAATGGATTCACTCCAGGTAAGGAGGGACAGTTTATTTAAAAGATATCTTTTTGTTGTCTTTACCAGATACACCCATTTCTCCTTGAAAATGATCAGAGCAACGGCTAAGAGTTTTTTTAGAGGGGCAGATGTCGATAAACTGCCAAGTCAAATATCGGTTTTTACCAACTTACTTATTTTATCAACTACACTCATGTCCATAAATTAAGGATAATTCAGAATCACACAGAAATTGATCTCTAAAATAAAAATTTCACCTGTGGAATGATCACACACATCTTGAAGAAAAATATGCAAATTACAGGAAACCACCAGATGGCGTGGATGGTACGTCACAATGACGAGAGTGTAAGAGAGGGGTATATAAGGAATGGTGGCAAAGAAGTAAAATTGTTCACAAGCGCTGTGAAAGCCTTTCAGTGCAAAAACCGCATAGTTATGGCACAAAGGAGGCATTTGGATGTTGTTTTACGTGGCAGAATTATCAGACGACTGGAATGTGGACGTACCCAGCTGGAAGTATCCGAGGAACTTGGAATCCCCCAGAGTGTCATATCCAGGCTTTGGCAACAATTCCAAGATGATGGTAATGTGAGTAGACGTTACAGCACAGGTCGCCCCCGAGTTACAACGCCGAATGAGGACCGCTATTTGGCAGTTACTGCCAAAAGAAACAGACGGAGTACAGCATCAGACCCGTCTCGTCAGCTACCGGTACGACAGTTTCAAGGCAGACCGTGTACAGACGCTTAGGGCACATTGGTCTATATGCTCGTAGGCCTGTCAGATGTGTTCCACTTACCGCAACTCACTGTCGCCTGCGAATAACCTGGAGAAGAGAGCATGCATTGTGGACACCGCAACAGTGGTCTTGTGTGATGTTTTCCGACGAGTCCAGGTTTAGTTTGGAGTCTGATTCTCGCCGGACATTCATCTGGAGAGCGCCAGGTACCCGTTACCACCAAGAGAACACCATTGAAAGACACCGTTACGGTGGTGCAGGATGGCTCGTTTGGGGAGGAATTATTCTTGGTTGCAGAACTGACCTGCATGTTCAGAATGTAACGATGACAGGCCACATCTATCGGGATATCATTCTGGAACAACATGTACGTTTGTTTCGGGGCGCCATGGGTGCTGAATTTGTGTTTATGGATGACAACGCCCGTCCTCACCGTGCAAACATTGTAGACGAATGCCTTCAATCGGAGGATATCACCCGTATGCATTGGCCAGCATACTCACCGGACTTGAATCCAATAGAGCATGTGTGGCATATGCTTGGCCGACGAATTGCAGCCCGTCAACCCCCTCCCACCTGTCTACGGGAACTTCGGAGTGCATTGCTTGATGAGTGGTGTAATATTCCCCAAGATCAGATTGATCATTTGATACTCAGCATGCCTAGGCGTTGTCAGGCCTGTATTGCATCGTCCGGGAGACATACTCCGTATTAACCATCCTACTAACCATGTTATACTGTTTTTTGTAAATAGGTTCTTTTTTGAAATTTGGTCAAGGGAGTAAAACTTGCAATTTTTATTAATTATGTCAAACATATAGCATCTTTTTTGCTCTTTACTTTTTGTTTAATAAATAGACTTTACAAATAAGTCAAATTTGTTTTGCTTCTTTCTCTTTCTTTGCCTGAACTTCATTATCCTTAATTTATGGACATGAGTGTATATTACTAACTTTTTACTCTTGCCAACTGGATTTGCGTAATTTTGCCCCAGAAAGTAAATTATCGTTTTCGTTAAAAATTTTTCTCCAATTTTGTCAACTAGGTATATAATATTGCCAAGTTCAATAGAATTTTGCGTGTGATAGGAGGGGAGGAACTCCCCCCTCCTTAGCAATTGCCCTGAAAATGATTATTGTGTGTGCGATCATTTGTAATAGATTTACCAGGGATTCCAAAAATGTGTGCCGCGACATCTCAGAGTGCTGCACAGAGAGGTGCGAAGTGCCGTGAGGAGACCATGATATCATTAAAGTACTTGCTTGAATTTTAAGCTACAACTTTCTTAATCCCTTCCCAAGTAGCACGGTTCCGTTTTTAAAACGTTTCTAACACGGTATCGCCTTCCGTTGCAAAAACGTCAAGCTGTAACGCAATGAATTCGCAAATGTGTCATCGCTTTCCAGCGATTTAACACCCATTCTTTCCTACGTTTAATAAACTTTTGCCGAAACGGAAAAAGAGTCGATAATGCACCTATTTTGATACCATTTTCAAACGTTTTAAAATCGTTAAAACGGACGTACTAAGCGAGCATTTTACAGCGTTTTAAAACCGATGCAGAAACGTTAGTGTGTCCGTATAGCAACCATTTCCCAACATTTTTAAACCGATGCAGAAATGATAATATGCCTATTTATCGACCATTTTTCAACGATTTAAATGCGTTTAAATAACGACAATTCACCACCATTTTTGGGCGCTTTATATAGGTTGCAATAACGAAAAGAAATCGGTGTGATGCTTTCATATTTAGAATTATTTTACGACATTTTAGATAGTATGCATAAACAGTTTTAATTTGAAATTTTTTAACGAATCTTGAACGTTTTTTTCAGAAACTTAAGCCTCCATAACAAATTAGAATTTTCAGAAACATTTCTTCTATATGAAAACTTTCCTCAATTTTTTTTCTTTGGAAAAGTACTCCCCTCTTCCACCCAACAAAAATAGTTGATTAAAATCTAAAAAATATTCCAATATTAAAAATATGGGAGTGAGGGCATTTATATAAATATATAGTACAGACTAGTACTTATGTATTTATATAATTACCCTGCCCCCCAAATTTGGAATATTTAGATTTTAAAGCAATAAACCATTGTGGTTATGGGGAGAGGGAGGGATGGACTTAAAAAAAATTAAGGAAAGTTTTGATTAAGAAAAAGTATTTCTGAAAATACCAATTTATTAAGCGACTTAAGTTTATAAAAATCGTTCATTATTTCTTACAAATTTCACAATAAAACTGTTTATGCATTATATCTAAAATATAGTAAAATAATTGCAAATATGAAAGTATGACCGATTTCTTTTCATTATTGTAACCTATCTAATGCGCTGAAATGTGACTGCAAAAAATCACATCACAATGTTTTCAAAATGTTCACCATTGGCACTACAGAGGTGAAATTTGCCATCACATTTCGTAGTATCTCAACAGAAATGGATTCACATGCGACACAGATCGCCGATTCAAGCTCGTCCAGCGTGGCGGGATGCTTCGGATAGACAATGTCTTTCAATGCGCCCCACAAAAAATAGTCACAGGGAGTCAAATCCGGCGAATATGGAGGCCAATCCATGCCTGCACCAGTAAATTTGGGATATTCTAAAGCAATGACTCGATTCCCGAAGTATTCATCAAGAAAGCGAAACACTTGTTCGGTACGATGTGGTCGGGCTCCATCTTGCATAAGCCATTCAGTACCTGGTAGATCCTCTAACACTTGCAGTGGCGACAAATTGTTCCAAAATTGCAACGTAACGTTCACTAGTGACCGTTTCTCGAATGAAAAAAGGGCCAATAATGCCTCTGCTGCATACTGCAGCCCACACAGTAACTTTAGGAGAATACAGGGGTTTCGCTTCACACCAATATGGATTTTCGGAACCCCAAAATGGCCAGTTCCGTTTATTCACGAATCCATTCAGGTAGAAGTGTGCTTCATCTGTAAACCAGATGCAGCCAACATCAAATCCTTCACTATCAATCATTGTGAGCAGCTGATTAGCAAAGTCAACCCTTTGTTACACAGCTCGTACGGGTATGGCCTGGTGAGTTTGAATTTTGAATGGAAACATGTGTAGGCTCTTTCTCAGTATTTTATGCGTGCTGGAACGCTTCAAACCAGTCTCTTATGAAATTCTACAGACGGATGATATTGGATTTTTCTGAATAATTCCAGAAACTGTGGCGACATTTGCAGGCGTAACTGCAGGTTGCTTGCGGCCAGCATTCCCCACTAGATCATCAGTTACGCTGCTTGTTCGTTGAAATTTGGCGAAGAGCACACGAATGGTTTTCGCATCGGGTCCTTTTTGAACATTAAATCGTGCTTGAAAACTGCGTCTTGTTGTCGTAGGATTCTCTTTTAACCTGTGGTACTCTAGCACCAGAAAAACGCGTTGTTCAATGGAGTACATGGTTTTAATCTTTTCCTTCGGTACGCTAACCTCCTTTCACGCTTTAATAGTGGAACTGATCGCTCTGGGCTTCGGATCACTATTTATACTAGGCATTACGTATGGCGATTACAGCGCCATCTGTTAGCAGCTTTTGTAACTATTTCAAACTGCTGTATAAAATTCTTACAGCTTTCACAATAAACATACCGTTTACTGCATTCCTCTATCGATCTTTGTTTTCGAGATATTTAATTTTGAAATCAGGGAGTCCTTTTCTGAACACCCGGTATATATATGTATATATATATATATATAGATAGATAGATAGATAGATAGATAGACATATATAAACTGCGGTATATCACGTATATGTTATAACGAGGATGCCGTTATGAAACTGTTATGAAACAGAGTTTCATAACTGCATCCTCGTTATACAATATGCGTGATATACCGCAGTTTATATATATATATATATATATATAGATAGATAGATAGATAGATAGATAGATAGATATAAACTGCGGTATATCACGTATATTGTATAACGAGGAGGCCGTTATGAAACGCTGTGCCATGACTTGAATAAGCTTGGGAACCCCTGACATATACAGTCCAACTTTAAATAAAATTAAAAGTTGAAACAAGAATTTAAACTAAATAAACTGTTTAACGGACTGTATTTCATAAATAAATTCATTAAATACTTTTTATCATAAATCAATTCATTAAATACTTAACCCATTTATGCCTAGTGTCCCTTTTTTGGGACGGCATTTTCGCTATTAGTCGAAAACGTTATTTATTTTTCCTAGCCTTTGTTCAGGACTATTGAGCCTCAACCCTACAAAATATTTTAACATGACCAAGTAAGGTGTTGATATTTCGATTTTTATGCATAAGGATTTTAAAAGAAATCATCCCTTGTTCAAGAAGTTGACATCAGAAATTCATCTATTATTTCTGTTATCAGTAAAAATCGAAGAAAGTCGCAAAAATATCCAGGCACAAATGGGTTAATCATTAAACAGCAGTGATAAGTTTTGTGAAAATTATCATGTTTTAATTAATAAAAATGTTGAGGTTTAAATTCGTTTTAACCTAATGATATCTCAGAGCAATGCTCACTAAGACACCTACTAAGCGTTTCTGAAAAAAAAAAAAATCTCCGTACCTAGACTTTCCCACAGAACTGTACACAGGTCCTATATAAATGCGCATGTACACTATCCTTTACATTCGTGTTATGCATTCACCGTGCGATTTAATTTCTGCAGAAAACAGGAACTTCTACTCAGTAATTCCGAAACTTTTCTAATCTGTTGCTAAGGATTACCAGATGTAATTAAGTTACATGTCACATCTAATACCATAATTTCAGGAGAATTAATTCAATTACTTATACATCTACTTTAAAAGTACAGAAAGTATTCGAGCGAAATAATACTCTTTAATGTTTCGAACATCATTTCTCTTGATGACTTTTCCTAGAAAGTTTCATATCATGAATGTAGCAATTGGGCATGTTACACTACGGGGTAATTTCATATTTGTATTTTCGGTAAATGGTAAAGAATGAAAGAAAGAAAAAAATAGATTTGCTTGCTGTTATGAAGTACAGTTATTCTATAGTTTAGTGAGGAAGAGAGAGAGAAAAATGGTTAACCCATTGCTAAAGTTAATTTAAAACATATGTATTCAAGGAGCTGGACATTCATATTGTTGTTCATAGCTTCAAATAACGACTACGGCCGTGGATAATTAATATAGTTTATTTGGTGCAGAGCAATGTGATATAACATAAAATGTTTGCTATCATAATACATAGAGTACTATAAAAAGCACCCCGCTTCTTCAGCACACAGCAGTAGAAGAAACTTCGCATTGAACTAACTGATACGTCTTGAAAGAACAGCGCGGCGAAATCTGACGACTGTATTCTTGCGCTCCAAGAAAAAAAGTTCGCTCGCTCTCCGACACACACCTCCTGCGAGGGAATTTTTTCTTTCCTTTTTTGATAATAAACAATACATTATGAAATTACACATACATATAGTAGATACCACAAGCAAAAATTAAATTAATGAAATAGATTTTAACATGTACATACTGATAATCTTCGTCAAAAAGTCTGCAACACAATATTCACTCTGCACAAATTCAAGTGCAATAACCTTACCGTTTTGATATCTTAGCACCCTTTTCGCCAAAGATAATGCCTTTTTTCTGGCTTTTGATTCAATTGAGATAAATACATTGTTGCAAATGAAATATCAGGACGTGTTTTGTTGGCTAAGTACGAAAGTTAACCAATTAACACTTGGTACAGAGTCACATTAACTAACTCGTCAGTTGAAGGAAAACTTTTATACTACCCTTTAACAGTTGGAATTTTAACAGCTTTAGAATTTTCTAAATTATACTTATTCAGTAATAATTCAATATACTTAGTTTGTGAGAGACTAATACCGTTTCCATGTTTTTCAATTTCCATACCTAGGAACTTGCAACTCTTATTTTTATGCAACTCAAATACCTTTTCAATTTTAGAAACAATATCTTCATATAATGCATCCTTATCATAAAAAATAGCAATATCAACGTACACACATAACATAAAAACATTTTCACCGTCAGTTTTATTAAATAAACAACTGTCAGAAAAAAGCTGTACTAATCCTAGATTATTTAATTCAGACTTTATTTTCATATACCAAATCTTCAAAACCAGGTGGTGGTGTCAAATAAACAAATTCGTCTAAATAACTGTACAAATATACAGTTTTTACACCAAAAAACATTAATAAATAAATTTAGCTTAGCCACTAATGCAATTAATAACCTAAATGATTCTATATTCACAAATGGTGAATAAGACTCTGTGTAATCATGGTTTTTTATCTGATTAAATCCAGCCGCTACTAGTCGAATTTTGTTTTTTCAGGCATTTCCACCATTTCCCATACTTTATGCTTATTGAGGGAATCTAGTGCAATTTGCATTGCTCACTTCGACCTAAACCATTCCGGACTACACTTAGCTTCTGAAATAGTGTTTGGTACGCTGCTAGTTAAATTCGCTGCTAATTGCTTTACTTTTAATCTTTCTGAACGTCTCAGTTGAACCTTATCTTTCTTTTCGCTATTTATTCCAAGATTATCTATCTCGTTATTGAGTGTTTTAACCTCCTCACCCTCAATTTTTTCCAGCTTATCGAACTCTCTGCTCTCGCTATTCAAGGGTGTTGAGCTGTCATTTTTGTTTGTATGGGGATTATCCAGATCCATATAAACTCCATAATCGCGAGCTCGGTATCTATCTTTGGAGGTTTCATCTTTGTTTTTTTCTAAGTAATCACTTCCCCTCAATGATTCGTTAAATGTAACTGGCCTTTCCTCAACCACTTTATTAGTTTCCAAATCATAAATGCGATGTCCACGTCTTTCTCTAGCATATCCTATCATTATACCACACTTTCCAGGGACGTCAAATTTCTTTCGCATTACTTTTGGTATGTGAATGTAAGCTACATAGCCAATTTTTTTAAAGGAAATTTACTTTGAGTTTTCAGTCCATACCTCGAGGGGGATATTTTCCTTTCCTTTATAAGGGGTTACATTAGAAATTAGTGTACTACTATTAATGGCTTCTACCCAAAATTCTAAGGAAAGTTTACTCTCAAATAAAAGGGCTCTAGGTCTTTCCAAAAGAACTCTCTTTGCGCGATCTGCTTTCCCATTACTTTCACTCTTATGTGCACTGTTATAAAAAATCTGAATTTCACAGGCAATATCAACCTATTTTTCACGGGAGAATCTCACTTATTGGTGAATAAAGGATTTTTGCTGTTTTTTAACGGAAGTTTTGTTAAAAGAACGAAAATTATCTGGAAATCTTCTGAAGTCTAGTTCTAAATGGGTATTTTCTGTTCTCTTTCTGGCACCTGTCAGCTTGGACTAATGAAATGCCTCCGAGTCACTTCCGCTCGTAACCAAAATAATGCCGACAAAGCTGATTTTAGCAACTTTGAATCCAAGATGGCCGTTGCTCATTTTGCCTGCAATGCAAGCTGGAGTTAAGATCCCTTAAACGTACAAAAATATCGTCGCATTCCCCATGTAACAGACAGTTGCAGATAATTGGAGTAAAATATTTTATTTAATGCTAAGTCCTTTTGCTGTGGGTGCTACGTTAATGCAATGGACACGAGGATTACTTCTCGGTGTATACTCTTGTGATAATTTTATTTTATAACCTAATACTAAATGCATCCTTTTTTATATTCAGAGTTGTGAAATAAATTCAACCTAAATATGGAGGGGATGCTTTCAAAAAAGATTTTGCTTTAATAAACATAGTTTCTTACGATTGGATTATAAAAATATCCTAGCTGTTGTAAAACAAATGAAGTTATGATATCTCGATTCAAAGAAGTGAGTAAGTACTGTTTTACCTTTTTCATGTAAAGAAATTTGGTTGCTGCTTTTATATCTCACAGCTGGTTTAACCATGATTGCATTTCTGTCTTCTGAATGTCACTGTGAATTCGTTTTATATAACGAGAGAATATAGTGAAATTATATTTTATTTATTAAAAAAAATTTGTATAGTATATTTATTTATATATCATGTAGTTGCCTTGATTTAAGTTTATTTTCTCGGGCTAATAATCATAGATTACAGCTCTGATAATAATAGATGAAGAAAACGAATAATTCAAACATATTTTTAACTGTGCACTATTTATAACATTATATGATCATGTATATACACTTTTTATAACATTATATAAACATGTATGTACACTTTTTACATACATGTACAGCTGCGGAAAAAAAGTCCCACTTGCTCTTTATTTCGCCGTCGTTCGTCGTACAGCAAAGTTATATATACCATTCGTTTGCAAATAACGCGTACTTTAATTTACTATTAAATTAATTTGCATAAGGGGCCGTCTTCATATTTAATTCTGCATCAACTTTGTTTTTCTCAATGGCAACCCCATATTTTGACTTTATTAAACGAAAGAAAACCTTCAAATTACCCTAAATATAAATTTTCACAAATTTTCTACTATAATTTCTGGAGATATTGCGAATTCATTTTTGCGCATTTTTAAGGGACTTTCTGCAAATTGAAAATCGATATTTGTAGGTTCGGAACTTTTCGCCTTTCATTAATTCCGCTCGCGAGAATTAAAAGAAATTAATATTATTTTCAAGGAAAATATTGTTCCCATCTCTCTTAAAGTTTTTTGTACTGAGAATATCAAGCGTAGAATAGAATATTTAGTCTGTGGTCCAAATGACCCGTGAGTTCATAACTTCCTTGGTTCGTACACATGATTTAAGGGAAAAATGCAAAATGACTGCTCACGATTTTGAAAATCTTTGTTTTTTTGAAATTGTTATTGAGTATTTCCGTTGATGGTTCTTTTAGACAGGTGAAATGTTGGCAGGAGTTAAAGGCTGCTCTCAGCTCTTCTAACTACAAGCTTGAACATTACTCAGCTGTGGTCGAACTTGAAGAATGATTTCCTGATAGAAAATTTATTCGTTTGAATTTCATGTAAAAAACGCAATTACTTTTTTGCCGACCCAATATTATCACGGCGTTTGTTATTTCACTTTCTTCATTTAATACTATCGTCTGCAATGTGCAATATTCTTAAGACTTTTGGCGGTATTTTAATTTATAGTTAGATGAAAATTTTTTACAGAAAAACGTGATTTTGAATGTTTGATAAAGTATGGGGAATTCCAAAGACCTAATGTTTCCGATATTAAAAAAAGGTCACATTCATGCCTGGAAAGTTGAGGATGTTAGTTTTTCAGAAATAGGACGAAGTATTAGAAGACATACATCTACTGCATCTAATTCTATAGCGCTGGAAAATATTTATTTTATTTGGGGGAATATGGTATCGGACGCAACAATACACGCTTTATAGAATCCCCATCAAACTGTAAAAACCTCTAATTTATTTGCTTCAAAATTTGATATTTTTAATACTGGTATCTTTTACTGTGTTTTTGCACAAAATAAATCTAATTTACATTTATTTTATGCAATTTTCAAAAAATTTTCACTTAATAAATTTATATATGGTCCCTTAACTCATGAAAATAACACATTTTATTTAATATAAATTAAACTACTGAACGTAAAAATTTGAAATTTTGCACAGCCATGTAATATTAATTTCTGCATCTATTTTCATCGAAATTTGACTAGGTCGCTATTCATAATTTTTTTGAATATTAATTCAATAATTCATAATTCATATTAATAATTTATTAAAAATCATAATAACATTAAATTATGTTTGGGTTGTTTAGTTCTAATAGTACGAATAAAAATCAGCTTCTTACTACCAATATTATATGAGATATGAATTGAAGTATGAAAAAATATTTTAACATAGGGGGAGGGGGATTTTGGGTGCTCATAACTCACTCATTTTCTGTCCAAATTTATTGAAAATTGGTGTCCGGGATTAAAATGAGCTAAATTTTTGAAATATGAAGTGAAATCTAGGGGTTGCTATTGAGAAAAAAAAGTTGGTGCGAATTTAATATGTAGATGGCCCCTTATGCAATTTTTATGCATAGCAAATTAAAGTGTGCGTCAATCGTAAACGATTGGTATCTGTAACTTTGCTGTGCGACGAACGACGGCCGATAAATGTACAAGTGGGACTTTTTTTTCCGCAGCTGTACACTTGTACAAAAGTCTACATGTATGTACACTTTTGTACACTTTACAACCCAGGCGTTTTAGTACCAGACAACCTCCACCCCCTTTTAAAAAAAGATTATATATATATATATATATATATATTATTGAAGCTGGTGGTGCAGTTACCAAAGGCTAATTCTATATTTTAACAACTAAGAATGCGTAAAAACTTAGACTAGGACAACTTTTTCCCACGTGTAAAAGTACTGCATGAATAAAGTGCTTCAATTTCCATTTGAATGTTTTCAATATATTTGAATGAATTAGAACGTTGGTTTCAAAAATGACTATTTTTTAATGTATAAAAACTATATTTTATGGTAAATAAATTATTTTTTCGAAGTATGTTGTACCCAATTTTGTCCAATAATGTATATAGAAAATAGTAGAAAATAAGGCATAATATCTTTCAAATGTGATACATAACCTGATTTCGTAATTTTAAATAATGTTGAAAATCCTTCTTTGAGATATAGGGAAAAAAGAAAAGTACCTTTCTCGAATAGGGAAAAAAAAAAGAATTTCCTGCCTGAAAACAACGGGGGATAAAATGATTCTGTGACTGGAAAAAAAAGAGAGAAACCCTTTCGTAAAATAACATGTGAACGGAAATTAACCGTTTTCTCCAACACCGGAAAAGGGAAAACGGTTATTGTCCGGCAGCATTGCTGCCAGACAATGACCGTTTATTTCAGTAACATTTTAAAACAGTATGGCATAGTCTTTTCATGAAAAATAACTGACAAGGGGAGGCTCAGACGCTGGGATCACGGATTTTAATGAAATGTTGATGAGTTATAGGGGGCCCATGGTATAGTAAAATGCCTTAGAACTGGCCGCCAACTCTCCCTTATTTTCGAGAAAATTCAATTTAAACATTTGATGCAACATTGGCGCCCATAAAGGGGGGCAAGATAGGGCACTTGCCCCCCCCCCTAGAAATTTTTTTTTGAGTTTCCCCCCCCCCCCCTAGAAAAATTCCTATGGGCGCCCATGGCACTGTATTGTACCAATTATTTGGAAACTCGTTTGCGTAAGCCGTGGTGCCGTGGTTTTGCATTCGTCTAGAGATCAAGAGGCCTCTGGTTCGTATCTGACGGGATCCCCCTCTGTCTTTTCATTTTTTTTTCCTCCCTTAAAAATTCAGAAAACAGTTTGAAATGATTTTTCCCTTTCTTCATTTTGAATGATGCAATTATTGGTTAAAGTTTCACATTCAGCTAAAACGTGTTACACACATGTAATTACAATTAGAAATTCAATATTCGGTATAAACGATAAGTTAAACTTTTTTATATGTTTAAAATATTTATGATTTGGATTCGATGCAGAATGCACGTAGTTGTACATTCGTCAAACTTCGCGAGTAGTAGATAACGAAAAAAAATAATAATAATAATAAACCAGAGCTTTTGGCTTCTGAGTTGAAAAATCTATAAAAGACTATTCCAATGTGAATGTAACTTGTTCAAATTCCGGGACACTTTCAACAAGTAATCACTATGCTTCATTCCTTGACCGAATTTTGAAACCACATGTAGGGAACGAGAAGTTTTAGGAAAGATCAAACAAATCCAGAAATGTATGACAAAATATTTTTATGACGATGGAAGTAATTCATCTTGTTCCCTAAAAGTAATCCCACTTAAATCTACATCTCTTTGTCAACTATGTGATGATCAGTTTTACAACCCCCCCCCCCCACAAAAAAAAATTACAAAATTAGAAAGTTCTCCATACTTTATGGAAAATAAACGGGAATTAATAGCCTGAGAAGATGCAATAAAATTTATTATGTCATGTATTTTCCGCTATCACCGCATTCTTTTCTGAAATCTTAAAACGTGCATGGCGTGCAGCAAAATTTTCTGATGAAAGGCACATATTTCTAAATGTAAATGAAATGTTTTTCCCACAAACAGAAATGAAAAGACGATGTGGATGCAAAATATTTCTTTCATATGTTGTAGCAGATGTCTAAACAATTTGTTTCGCAAGGTTTTAGGACAACTATCACCCTTACTCAATTACACATCTGTAAAAGTACCGAATAACTTTTCGAATTGGGATTGATAAATAATATTTCTCATTTCCGTCGCTTTCATTTGCAGTTATTAAATTTTATTTCATAGAATAGTGTTTATTCAATAAATCATGTCAATTTTCTAATGCGTTTGTCATTTTAAACTGTTTTATAAATTTTTAAGGGAAGAAAAAAAATGGAAAAAGAAAGCGGACTCAGCCGGATACGAACCAGAGACCTCTTGATCTCTAGCCGAATGCGAGACCACGGCGCCACGGAATACGCAAGCGATTTTTCAAACAATTGGTACATAACAGTGCATCAAATGTTTAAATGGAATTTTCTCGAAAATAAGGGAGAGTTGAAGGCCAGTTCTTCTGCATTTTACTATACTATGGGCCCCCTATAACTCATGAACATTTCATCAAAATCGGTGATCCCAACGTCTGAACCTCTCATTGTGAGTTAGCGAGATAGTTATCAAACTGCTCATTTACAAATCCAAGATTATTTTCGGTCCTAATTCTTTTAATTCTTTTGCCCACAAGATTTTCATATTTAGATTTAAATTTAGAAAATATGTCAAAAACTTCAGTTTTACGTTTTACAAAAATAAGTGAAATGCATTCCGGAATAATCATTTTCTAAAATCGTGAAATATTTTGATTCCCCTTTTGATCCACCATTCTGACAGAAATGCTGCCGGACAATAACCGTTTTCTCATTTCCGGTGTTAGAGAAAAAGGTTAATTTCCGTTCACATGTTATCTTACGAAACAGTTTCTCTCCGTTATTTTCAGTCACAGAATGATGTTTTTTGCCCGTTATTTTCATGCAGGAAATTCTTTTTTTTTCCCCTTTTAGAGAAAGGTATTTTTCTTCTTTCCCTATATCCCAAAGAAGGATTTTAAGCATTATTTAAAATTATGGAATCAGGTTTTGTATCACATTGGAAAGATATTATGCCTTATTTATTATTATTTTCTACATACATTATTGGACAAAACCGGGTACCTGCATACTTCCAAAAGATAATTTATTTACCCTAGAATATATTTTTTATACGTTAAGAAATAGTCATTTTCGAAACAAACCTTCTAATTGATTCAAATGCATTGCAATACATTAAAATAGAAATTGAAGCACTTTATTCATGTAGTTATTTTACACGTGAGAAAAAGCTTCCCTAGTCAAACTTTTCCATACATACATGTGTGTAGGTAGATGGATACAAAACGTTAACAAAGTTTTTACGCATTCTTAGTTGTTAAAATATATAGTTTTTTGTAACTGCAGCACCAGCTGCAATAATGATTTTTTTGGGGGGAGGGTGGGGGTTGGAGGTGGCGCTGAAACATCAGAGTTGTTTTAAGAAAGTGTACATGCATGTACATATAATGTTATAAATAGTGCATCATTAAAAATATGTGTGAATTATTCGTTTTCTTCATTTTTTATTTTCAGAGCTGTAATCTATTATTATTAGCTCGAGAAAAAAATTTAAATCAAGCAAATACGTTACATATATCTTAATACACTCTACAAAAAATATTTTATTTTCATAAGTAGAATATAATTTCACTATAATCTCTAGTTATATGAAACGAATTCACAGTGACATTCAGAAGACAGAAATGCAATCATGGTTAAACCAGCTGTCAGATACAGTTAAAGCAGCATCCAAATTTACTTACATTAAAAAAGTAAAATAGTACTTACAGTTCACTTCTTTGACTACAGCTATCATAACTTCATCTATTTTACAACAGCTACGAGATTTTATAATCCAATCGTAAAAAACTATGTCCATTAAAGCAAAATCTTTACTGAAAGCATCCCCTCCATATTTAGGTTGAATTTATTTCACAACTCTGAATATGATAAAGATGCATTTGGTATTCGGTTATAAAATAAAATTATCAAAAGCGAATACACCGAGAAGTAAGCTTTGTCGTGTCCACTGCATTAACGTAGCACCCACAGCAAAAGTACTTAATATTAAGTAAAATACTATACACCAATTATCTGCAGTCGTCTGTTACATGCGTAATGCGGCGATTTTTTTGTACGTTTAATAGGGCTATCACACTGAGAAAAATCCGACCAACTTTCCTTGCAAATCAAGTATCAAGCCGATTTTCTCCGCCGTTACCTTGACGACCGCGAACTCCAACTTTTTCCTTTCCGTAGGAAAAAATCAGAGTCGGACGAAATTTCGGCCAATCAGAGTACTTCTTCCTGCTACGTCATAAGCAATTTCGAGCAATGGCGACTATGTTCTAAGCTTGGCAGCTTGGCTCGATGTCAGAATCACGTGTAAATAAAATTATGGTCGCGTCCAAGTGGACTTTGGAATTAGAGATTGCTGCCCATCCGATGCTGCCGAAATTGCTGCCTATCCGATGTAAATATACCAACGCACGATAAGTAAAATAAGAACCTGCACGCCAAATCAGCGATGCGATGACTATTTGGCGTCGGAGAGAGTTTGTTTACTTTTGCAACCCTTAAAGATAACCGCCCCTTAAAGTCCGTCGGAAAAGTTGGTCCAGCGCGAAGTTGCTCGGATTTTCCCTTTAGTGTGATAAGGCCATAAGGGGTCTTAACTCCAACTTGAACTGCAGGCAGAATGAGCAACAAACATCTTGCATTCAAAATTGCTAAAATCAGCTTTGAGGGTACTATTTTGATTACGAGCGGAAGTGACTCGGAGACATTTCATTCGTCCAAGCTCGCAGGTGCCAGAAAGAGAACGAAAAATGCCCTTTTAGAACTTGACTTCAGAAGATTCACACATAATTTTCGTTTTTTAACAGAACTTCCGTTAAAAAACAGCAAAAATCCTTTATTCACCAATAAGCGAAATATTCCCGTAAATACACTATCTGGCCAAAGGTATCCGGACACCCAGTGGTATGGACTTGGAGCGTCCTGAAGCACATATTTTGTATGATGTTGGTCCCCCTTTTGCATCGATGACAGCCTGCACACCTCTGGGAAGACTTTCCACCAGTTTTTGATACGTGGCCATAGGAATTGACTTCCAGGCGTCCATCACGGCTGAAGTGAGTGCTTGCAGCGAGGATGGTCGATTTGGCTGGCTACGTAATATGCGCTCTAATTCGTCCCAGAGGTGTTCTGTGGGATTAAGATCGGGGATCTGAGAAGGCCAGTCTAGTTTTTGAACGCCCATTTCGTCAAACCACGTCTGTGCAAGCCTCAATGTGTGAATGGAACAGTTATCCCACTGGAAGATAAATGGGCCTTCTCCGTAATATTGCCACAGAGTTGGGAGAGCAGCATTGTCCAGAATGTCCACATACATCGCAGAGTTCATGTTTCCAACCGCAGGAACTAACGGACCCAGGCTCAACCACAAGAAACGCCCACCACCATTATACCGCCATCACGAAACTTAACAGTAGGCACAATTCAGTCACGCAAAAAACACACTCACAATTACATCACTCTCAGTGGATTTAGGCTTCTCTAGAATGTCCGCAATCTCACGAACTGATTTCCCACAAAAGTGGCATCCACTATACTGCCACGATCGAACTCACTAAGCTCCTTTGACTTACTCATTGCTTCACAAACGCATACATACAACCGGACAAACCACTACCAACACTTTAATAGCTTTCGATTACGCATCAAATTTGCGTCACCCGCCAAAACCACTTTTTTAGGGGGTGTCCGGATACTTTTGGCCAGATAGTGTACCAGGTTGATATTGTCTGTGAAATTCAGATTTTTTATAACAATGTTGTTTTTAATTGCTTTAGTAATTAAATTGATAGAGTCTTTATCTGCTAAACATATTTCTTTTATTTCGGGTGTATTATCAATGAGCCAGAATGAGTCCTTAGTCATATGTTTAGTATCTCCACTGTCCAGTATCTATACACTGTCGTCACTCAACCCCCTTCCTCTCCAGGCATAGTTTGTCATGCAAATTCGGGGCGAGGGTGACATTGGTCCGTCGAATAGCGCTTCCGTGTCTCTTTTTGCTTTTTTTTTGTAGGAGAACAGTGCCTTTGGTTTTAAATCCTTTTAAAGCAGTCTAGCTTAGTGACCAGGCCGTCGGCAGGAATAGCAGAGTTTTACGTTTGAAGATTTACTTTTTCGTGAGGCAAACACGTCGGGTTTGCTTCCTTCTTTATTTTTTTCGCTACTAAATCCTTCTTCTCGTAGTATTTCCAAGATCTCCTCCATAGTTTTCTCGCGCTGGGACATAAATTTCACGCACTTTAGCAAATTTTCCCCTCAGTCCTCGGACAGTATAAAACACTAATTCCCGAGGCGAAACTTCTAATCTTAGTACTTAGTTGCTATTCCTCTAGCTCTGGCAATATAATCATATGGAGATTCACTAAACTACATTTCTATGTTTTTGAATTCATTAGCTGCGTCTATTTTTCTGTCTTCTACTTGACCTGTAAATGCAGACCTTATCTTTTCCCAGAGAATTTTTCTTACAGTGCAAACTGCAACTCTTGCTCCTCGGACAGGGATAGCTTGATATACAGGGTTTGTTCACAAAGTTTCAAGATTGATTTTTTCCTGAGTAGGGGCGCGCGCACATTCCCGTTCAACCAACAGGGTGAGGTTGTGGGGGGTGTCAGCTTAAGGCCACTGTCCACATCGAGCGGTTCTCGCTAGCCGCTACCACTTGGGGGCCACTTTAATGGCCAATTCTCATTTGTCAGCAATAAATTTCTCAGACCGCAGAGAAAGAGGGAGATACTCCTGTATTAAACCGACAAAAGGTAATTGGGGACCGTGAATAATATTCCGGTTTCACACCTCCCCCATCTATTATTCGGTCGAGGGCAGTACACTGTCGCCCGGCGGGAACCGCTCGATGTGGACAGTGGCCTCCGAGATGTTGGACCGAAAAGATTGCTGGCGGAGTGTGTGCGTGTCATTGACCTCCGTCGAAAACTGATTACAGCGTCATTTGGAGCAGCGTTATTCTGTAAAGTTCTGTGTGAAACTGAGGAAAACCGCGACAGAGATTTTTCGTATGATTCAAGAGGCCTACGAAGAAAAGGCCATGTCACGTGCAATGGTTTTCATGTGGCACAGCAGGTTCGAAAATGGATGCGAGGACGTTGAAGACGATCACCGCGCTGGGAGACCTTCAACAAGCCGAACTGAGGAAAATCTGGTGAAAGTGTGCGAACTTTTAAACACGGACCGTCGTCTTAGTGTAAGATTAATTGCCGATGAACTGCAATTGGGTCATACTACGGTATACAAGTTGGTGACAGAAGATTTGCAGAGGAGAAAAGTGTTCGAGTACGATCCGGAGTCTACGAGTACGATCCGGAATCAAGACGTCAAAGTGCAGAGTGACACACCCCCTCATCTCCAAAGTCCAAGAATTCTCGCATGAGAAAGTCACACGTGAAAAGCATGCTTATTGTTTTTTTCGATGCTAAAGGATTGATCCACACAGAGTTTGTTCCTGCCGGATAGCGTGTCACAGGTCAGTTTTAAGCTGGAGTTCTCCGCCATTTGAAGGATCGAATCCCCCGCGTCCACCCAGAGATCAAGGACGATTGGGTTATTCACTACGACAATGCGCCATCTCACATTTCAATCACAGCCACCGAAGTTTTGGCTAAGTACAACGTGGGAACACTGCGAGGCCCCCTACAGCCCCGACCTCACTTCCTGCGACATTTTTTTGTTCTCCGGATTAAGAAAGACCTGAAAGGGAAGCGATTTGACACGATTCCAGTGGTCCAGGCAGCTGCGACGTGGTCCCTCAACAGCCTTGCGCGAGAAGACATCCAGGGAACCTATGAACAATGGACAAAACGCTGGCAGCGGTGTGTTGAAGCCCAAGGGTCTATTTCGAGGAATTTTAGTTCGCTGTACAAAAGTGTTAATAAATTTTGTATTCTCAGACTTGTCTTGAAACTTTGTGAACAAACCTAGGCCACGACATCAGCGTTATATTGATCCCACTTCTCGATGGCTTTTGAAGCCAAAGATTCCACCTAATATGGATAATTAATATAGTTTATTAGGCACACAGCAATGTGATGTAACATAAATTGTTTGCTATCATTAATAACACACAGGACACTATAAGAAGCACTTCGCTTCTTCAGCACACAGCAGTAGAAGAAACTTCACATTGAATTAACTGATACCTCTTGGAAGAAGACCGCGGCGAAATCTGACGACTGAACGCGGCGAAATCATTCTTGCGCTCCAAGAGAAAAAAGTTCGCTCTCTCTACAACACATGCTGGACGTTTAGTTTGTTAGCTCCTTTAATCAGATAGGTTGAAATAATAATTTTACACATTTAAACAATAAAACTTTTAAAAATCGATTCATGATGATTCTTAATCTACTTATAACTGTTAATTAATGCAATAGACAGTGCAACAACAGTAGAAAGTTCAGTAAGGTACTCATTAGTCAACCAAAAATTTTCGAATACGATGAAAAAATGAAAAAGCACAGAAATAAGTTGGTATGATTTTTAATATGTATGTTTTCTGATACATAATTACTTGAAATTAAATTTTTATAACTGTACACGCTTGCAAATCAACTGACTTGTTGTTTTTTTCTTGAATGTTTTCTGATTTAAAAATTTATATCTTAAATAGAAGACGGTGACAAGTTAAAAAAGCACCATCTAAAAAATTGTTAATCATTAGCTCTCCTAATTTGTTTTTTATTAGAAATATATATATACAGGGTGAATTTAACATAAACTGCAAACGAAAAGGGGTGAAAGAAGCCCCCGTCGAGCATGAAACACCATAGAAATCCTGTCCTATCTCAACCGCTTTCGAGTTGTGGTAGATAGGAGGAAATTCTGTTTTCTGTTATACCGTCTGAAAATTCCCGAAGTTGTGAGGTTTTTGATAGACCTCTGTGTAAAATAAGCATATATTTAGAAAGATCAGAAAAAAATCCTAAAGGGTGATACCATTTACATCAGAATATCTCTATTTAATGAGGAGCTGCAAACGCTGAAATATTGGCGCAGTTGAAAATCGAATTGTAACCAAAAACTGTAACCGGCGATTCCGCAAACACCTATCTAGCTACAAGCAGTCAAATGTCCCAAAAACTGGTCTATTCCACAAGCTTTAGAATGAGCCGACAATGAAGTATATTGGTGTTCTAGATAAAGATAAATGTAATTTTTTGTTTTCAATACATCACCGAAATCGGCGCTCGTCTAATAAGGCATTCTACGAAATTCGCCAAACGAATACTAGATGCTGGTTAAATGAACAAAATTGTTACTAACTACATATGAACTATATGGGATAAGCAAATGTATTCCATCCTTCCTGCGTGCACTTAGGGTTGGCAGAAATTTTTTTTTTTTTAAATCACTATTTCTAATAGTGTGGAAAAGGTTTTCTCTGAGTTCAATAAAGACTGTAGAATATTAATGTGATTGGATAACATCTTCTGCCATCGCATCGTACTTGAATTTTCGGAATTTGGATAATAACAGACACTTTTTACTCGGTTTAAAAAACATAATTATTTTTCGATGTTTTTATTCTAACAGTGAGGGAAATGAGCCAACTGGGCTTAATACAGGGTGTCCATAATTAAAGTCCCACTTTCAAAAGGCCGCAAAAAAGAACCACTGGTCAGAATGACTTCAAATTTGAACTGAATATACTGGAAGAAGGGGGAAACGATTTGGCATAATAAAAGAAAGTTCCAAAATATATATTTGTAGATGCCGCTGTAAGCGGCATACTATGCAAATTAATTAAGAGACACGCATGCGCACGACACACTGCATGTGGTATAAAAGATGTGACGTTCCCATCATATCGTATCTGAGTAGCTTGTCATGAGTCTCTCAATGAAGGATCGCGCTCTTCTTAGTAAAGCTCTTATACGAGAACGACGATTGTGTGCCTGCAGCTTGAAAGAAATTCCGGCCATTAAAGGGAATGAAAAAAGGTCGGGGTCCAATTTCTGAAAAGGGTCTAAATATTATGATTCAGAAATTTGAAGAAACATGTTCTTTTGAAGTGAAATCTGGCAGAGGTAGGCTGAGGATCAATTGCTTCGAC
Source organism: Cheiracanthium punctorium (assembly GCA_038373885.1). Classification (NCBI taxonomy): domain Eukaryota; kingdom Metazoa; phylum Arthropoda; class Arachnida; order Araneae; family Cheiracanthiidae; genus Cheiracanthium; species Cheiracanthium punctorium. Next base: position 460,296 of record JAWZYV010013037.1, read on the forward strand.
ATCAGCAGTGGACGATGTGGCCACAGCATTAGAGGAAGGGGCGAGCAGTGGTGTGCAAACGTGCAGTGCACGTGGTATTGCCGGAGGTTTAGACATACCTGCTAGTACGGTTTAGAAAATTATACGCAATATCCTGCATTGCTATCCATACAAAATGACACATGTTCAGGAGTTGCTTCCTGCTGACCTGCCAAGTAGAGAGGCGTTTGCTCTGGAATTTCTCGCTCGCATGGAAGTGGACAATGAATGGCCACGGAACATTTTGTGGACAGATGAGGCCCATTTCCACCTCCACAGGTTTGTCAACACACAAAATTTCAGGATATGGGCAAAGGAAAAGCCATTCGCAACTGTATCAAAACCGATGCATTCGCCAAAGGTAACTGTGTGGTGCGGGTTCACGGCATCGTGTATGGTAAGGCCATTTTTTCGAGGAGATTGGTCTGGGAGTCTTGTTACCTGTACCGTGAATGGTAAACGGTATGAGAGTCTTTTGCGCAGCCAGACCATTACAACATTTCAACAGCGTGCATGTGCGTTCATGCAAGATGCATTTCTCCGCACATCCCAAATCCAGTCATGCAACTGCTCAAGATGCATTTCGGAAATAATAGACTTATCAGCCGTCATTATCCAACACCCTGGCCTCCAAGATCACCAGCCCTCAATCCTTGTGACTTCTGGCTGTGGGGTTATCTTAAAAATGTTGTGCACAGTGAATTGAAGACACGGATTAGGTAACACATTAGCAACGTCATCCCTGCGAGACTCCGATCTGTTGTGCAATATGCTGTTTATCGCTTTCAGCTTGTGGCAGAGAATGGTGGAACCTGTTGAACCTGTCTGCCGCACGTCTAGAGATAATTAACAGGCGTTTTCATTGTTGCTTTTTATGCGGTTTTTGGCCCAAGGACAATTAAAAACCAATTTTTTCCATCCATTGTGGTACGACCTTCCCGTGGTGGATGGGCTTTCAACTAACAGTGCTACAACTGTTTACTGACTTAGAACTCATTTTTTCCGTTAAACGGCTCAAACACACGGGCACATTGAATAGTACAGTTGGTTTACTGTGCAACTCATGCCAAAGCCGTTGTATTACGATTCAAAATGTCACTTGTAGCCGCATCCACTTATCGTTATGCCGCTTACAGCGCCATCTATTGATACATTTTGAAACTTTTTTTTATTATGCCAAATCGTTACCCGCTTCTTCCAGTATATTGAGTTCAAATTTGAAGTCATTCTGACCAGTGGTTCTTTTTTGCGGCCTTTTGAAAGTGGGACTTTAAATATGGACACCCTTTATATGCCTAATTATTTTTCCGATCAAATAATATCTTCTGCCTTCACATCGAACTTCAAATTTTGCTACTCTCGACGAAAAATGCCCGTTCTCCATGTAATGCTACATTGGCGCTTTGTGACCGGTAGAGAAGTAAAGAAGGAATGGTTTGTTCCTTCAACGGTTGATCGCTGTTGGAATTGCTTATTACTGTTAAGTAGCATTGGGCAACTGAGATTACATATATCCACTGTTTATCATGCGTACTATTGAGACTATGTGCATGGAGCACTAGAACTTATTAAATCCTGCCATAGTAATTTGGAAAGGTTTCAAGTAATTCATTACCACTAAAACTTTTCAACTGGAAATCAAAGCATTTCACGAAGAAGCAGGCACAAAGCAACGATTTTCTTCGAACTTAACCGATTATTTTAAAGGGATTTGACGAAATATTTCCGAACAGCTAGCACTTGACTTTGATGTCATATCTGTTAATACCTCATGGAAATGGCAGTATCTTTCAGAGTTTGGAAGCTGAAACTTTGGTAGGCTTTTGCAGTGAACTGTATGCCTCCTTCATTTTAATGAACAAAATGTACACCCTCCAAAAAAAGTATTCGAGCAAGAGAGAAATTTCCTGTTCTAGATTTGCAAATAACAATTGAGTTTTTGAAAAACGCACAACCTGACAGAAATATGGAAATTCATATTTATACATAGCCTAATTCATATTCTATGATAAATAATTTTTAATATACGAAACCAACGTAGGAAATTTATCTCTTGCTCGAATACTTTTTTTGGAGGGTGTAAGTCATCTTCGATCGACAAACCGCTATGAAACACATTCGTACAGTACTGGAAATTTACGCCTTATAAGTGAAACAATGTCGAGGACCATTTTTGAAGTTACTGAAGGCAAGTTAGTAACAAGCAATAAGAGTTATTTAAGCAAACATAAAAATAATGTATTAGAAAATACATCGAGCAGTTCAACTGAGTAATTATTTTCGTAACCTACATGAACCATTACTGCATTCATACTGGTTGATCCCTGGGAAACAGAGTTCTGATCCTATATATTAGTTCTCCAACGCATTGCAGTTGAAGCAAACCTCTGAATTTGCCATGAAAGTTTGTTTATAAAACTGGTTTAAAATAAATTCTAACCAATCGCTGAGGGATGGATCTAAGCACAGATGCTATATTATTGCCAGATTTAGATGTTACCTCCAGATATCAAAAATGTCGTTGATGGATTAAATAATTTGTCGAAATTAGTAGTAATTTTCATACACTTAGAATATCTTGCTGTGTATGCTGACTAACAAACGACCACACAGCTTACAAATCTTTCTGCGAGTTGTGTTATGAAAACTAGTTACAATTTTTTACATTGAAAGATGACTCTCTGTAACTATCAGCTATTATTACTTCTCCACAATTCCACGTTATATTTCTACAGACGAGAAAAACCCAAACTAAGGCAACTAGGCAAAAACCAAACTATGACTTCGTTTACTTTACATCTCACAAACATTGTTGTAAGGTGTGTAAAATCAGTGACAGAAGCATATGCAAAATGTTAGTGGAATCAGACTTTAACGCTTTAGGACCTGGACTTTTTTGCCTTATTCGCACAGAAAAGATTTTGAGTGTAAGATAAAATTCCTGTTACAGTTTTGTGAATAACTAATTAATGTTTTTAATAACACACAAATGAAAAGAAACATAAGAAATTAATATTTTATATATAATTCATTTCTTATGAAAAACCGTATTTTATATATGACATCGACTTATGAAATACGACTTACATTCCAGTACTTTATGAGAGGATATAGATCACCTACACAACTGTGCAGGCCAGTGCTTAGAGTGATAGGCGACTTCATCATATCCGCATTTTTTTCTCGACCAATTATTCCTATTTTTATCGCAAGAATTTTTTTTTTTTTTTTTTACCTGACCGTGTAGATTAAGTTCTCTTTTCATATCGGAATGATACAACATTTTATAACTACCATACATTTACCAAATATTATATTGTATGATTGTGGTATTGTATTGTATTGCAATTGTATTGTTTTGTGGTGGAAAATGTCGTCTGTACGAGGCATTCCTTCCTTTAAAAGGTAGTGCTGGTGGGCTTCGCCTTAACAAAAAAAAAACAGCATTGTGGTAATTAGCAATTATTGAATAATTCTCAAGTAAGTAATTTTTTTACAAAATAATTCAAGAATAATGAGGGTTAGTACTCCCTATTTTGAATGTTTCATCGTCTTTCTATGACAGATGAAAAAATACATGTTTTCGCCAAAAATTGCAAAATTTGAAGTGCGATGCGAAGGCAGAAGATATTATTTGATGGAAATAATAATTTACGTATATGCTATTGAATCCAGTGGGCTCATTTCTCCCCCTATTAGAATAACAGTGAAAAATAATGTTTTTTACGCCGAGTAAAAAGTGTCTATTTTTATCCAAATTCCGAAAATTCATGTCCGATGCGGAGACAGAAGATATTATCCAATCACAATAATATTTTACACAGTTTTTATTGAACCCAGAGATAACCCTTTGATTTCAATATTAATGATTTCAAAAATTATTTTTTTTTCGGGCCCCTCTTGTGCGCATCCCACTCGCAGATAGAAAAGGCGAGTCAATCTATATACCAGCTCATCAGCTCGTCACCTTCTTTCACGATTCTCGGTACTATTGCTTTATCGCTGTCTGGATTTTCAATTGAAGGATTTTCATTATTTTTATTGCTGTGCTTTTATTATTTTCAGTCGAAGTCATTAGTAGGATGAAGTTGTCATACTTTCGAACCTGTAAACCGGTATGTTACATTTGACTGAACTCCTTGAGCTCTCAAAATGAAGGAGCCTCCGAGTTTTGAAAAATAGTATTATTAATAAGGTTGTTAGGTCTCATGCAAGGGACCCCCAAAATACTATGTGTCACTCGAATTACGGTGGTGCTTTGGACCGTAGGTTAGCTGAGTGTTTAGACTCAAAAACTCAACTGGTACATGCGGTATGCGTGATCGTTAAGTGAGTGGATCTGAAAACATTGTGGCGGGTAAGCTAGTAGTTATCATGGGTGCGGAATTAAACTGGATTTAATGTACTCTGCTGTTTTGCGGAGTTCTTGCAATATAGAATTTCTAGTTTCAAACGTGGACTTCGGAGATATATTTCAAAGTTGCCTGTTCCTTAGATAAAGCTGGGGAGAGCAAATTTTTTTACATTAATTATGGAATCTTGCCGTAATGTTTGATAACTGAATGCGCTTCAGAACTAGCATAAGAAATGGCACACTTTACACCAGGACATGAATCAGGATATAATGTTCTGATTTACACCGAGGCACTAGGACACTGATTCAAAAGTAATGAGAAATCCTTAAACCTAAAAAAAAAAAAAGCAGGAAAGAAAACAGCAAAAACGAAAGGAGTAGCAAAAACAGGATAGTAGGTTTAATTTTTTTGAAGTTTATTTTTGAAAGCAAGCATCCTGTTTTTGGTATTCTCTCCCTAACTCCTGTTTCGTTCTTCCTTCATTGTGTCTCTTAGTTTTTCCTTCTTCAGAATGGCTACTGCCTCTGTTTTCTTATTTCAGTTCAAGCCATTTAACTTGTGTTTGTGCTTTTATACAACGGTTGAAGGGCAAACCTGTTGTACCACTAGAAAGGATCATCTTGTTGATATATACCATTTCCTGTCTCTTGCCATGGAAAGTTTTTATTATTCTTAGCATACATTGCACTAGGCGCTCTTTTGAGATTTATTTAGGAATAAGCCATTTCCTTTAGCATTAGCACATGTACTAGGAGAATTTTTATCAATTAATTAGTTAAAAGTTGATAAATTAAGGATTTTTGATGCCACAACTTGGATAGACCAGTATTTATTTTGACACTGATGATCTAAAATGGCTTAGCAAATAGTCGAAAGCGACATTATGTTTACGACTATTGGACAAAATTGCTAAAATATCCTTTTACCGCGTTACCTTATTTGAAATTTTAGCACTAACACTAGCTTCATTTATTTACTAAGTAGTTTCATTTTATTTAACATTGAAATTTATTTAAATTATTATTTATTATTAGGAATTTGTGCTTTGAAAATTTGTTTAAAGGCACAAGCAATAAATTGTTTAGTAATTGTGAACTCTCAGAAATTTTTAATAATGTAATTTAAATGTTTCATTTTTGTAAATCGAACATTTTTTCAAGCAATTAACCTACTTAACTTTTTTCATATTTTTGCAGTACATTTTTTCCCCATAATTTTCACTCAATATTATTTTACCTAATTCTGAACTTATCTTTTGTCAGCTTCAAATTTTTACGTACTGCAAAAATGATAAATAAATTATATTAATTTTCTAGAATCAGTTGAAAGCGTGTGTGGTTATCAGTAAAAAGACTAAAAATTTAAAACAATTTTGAAATCACTATGTAATTTATAAACATTTGTTAGCACAGCTTTATGGAACACGATTTCGTTTCATTATTGAATTCGAAACAAACTTTCACGCGCGTAGAAACGCAGACGTGCACAAGAACACAATATCTAATGACAGAAAGCACCCTTTAAGTTGAAATGATATATTAAAACATTTGTTCCTAGCATCCCTTTCTCGGAGCGCTGAAATTTTAATATTTACGCTGTCAGTCGCAAAAATTTGTGAACCTTATTTAATTTCCCCAGCCTTAATTCACGAATATTAACCCTTTAAATTACTGACGATACTTAGAAGTACCGTTTAATTTAAATTGTAAAAGAAAAGTATATTCATTGTAACCATTCCTTTGAAAAATCATTACCAAATACTTCATTTAATCAGCTCACATCACGATTGCGTGTTCTATTAGAGTAGATTGCTTTAAATAGACAGCTTTCCGCTCACTTTCTAATCATGTCGTGCTCCCGCCTCACTAAAAGAGATCATTAGTGAATTTTCAGACCTCTGTTTTATGATTAAAGGATTAGATTTTCTATAAGTGTGTGAATCACAGTATTATTTGACTCCTTCAGATTTGTGGGTCCTGTACTCTTTGAAAAAGACTCTTTAACTATTTATAAAACCGTCATCAGTCGTATAGCTTATGCTCATTACTTTTTTCTGTGATTTTCTTTTTTATTACATTAATCAGTATTTATCATTCATTGCCTAACTATAAAACAAGAGAAAACAAATAGATATTCTTGGCAATTCTTAATTCAATAGATAAAGGGTTAAATCTTAATTTCACAGCACGACCAAGTAGGATATTAAATTTTGTTTTTTAAACATAATTTTATTTGAAAGAAATTATCACTTGTTCATGCAGTTGATGGCAAAAATATTGCGAACACCAGATTGGAGAAAGTCATGCAAATAGTCTGGGCAAAAGTGAAGAAGTGGAGGGGTAAGAAATAGCAACCGGCGAGTAGAATTTAAAGCCCCTCAAAAGACGGTAACCTACTTCACTCGATGAGACAGACCCAACGCGAAACGTACACAAAAACAATGACTAAAGGCTAGTGACCGGCGGAATTATATCCTAAGATATTTCCAGGCTCTGTCAGGGACGAAAATCGAAGAATCACAGACATAGTGAAGAGGATTACATCGTAGAAGAAAAACAACTACAATCGATACTCGCCCACTGTATTCTTAATTAATAATTTTAGCAATTAATTAAAGATAACATTTATATTTTAAGAATGTAAGTTCACTCATCCTACCGACAACTTACTACACTCTGGGAACTGCTGATTAAATTACTAAACTGAAGGAAAACAAGTTGAGCTTCAAATCTTTTATTCTATCTTTGGGCGTTACATAGTTGAGGGAGAGGCGGAAGTTGACATCTTCTCGCTGGGAAACGGAAGAGATTGATATGAGATGAAATAATTGAAACTTTGTTAACACACATAAAAGGTACTTATTGTCTGTACGTAAATTTCGGAATTTTGCAGCAGAAGTCCACGCACAATGTCCAGCGGCGGATTTAGCTCTTGAGAGGCCCAAGGCGCAACCCAATTCCCCCCCCCCCCTCCTCAAAAAAAAAAATCACTAACCCTGCATCTTTACATTGCGCCTTCTACAGGGTGTATCTAAATTGTTTCAACGAAATATTATGGGAGATAGTGCACATGATAAGGTTTCAGAATCACGTAGCAATGTAGGGTCAAAAGCGTTTTCTTCATGTAGCTGTTAATAATCACTTTGGAACGGTTGCTGCAACAACAGTAAACTTTCCGACCATTGTTTGTCAAAAGCTAAGGTATTTTTCTCAGAAAACATGTGAGTAAAATTCGTAGTTTGAAAACTTTACTTTATTTCTTGGTTGGGATTTTTTTGGAGGCAAGCCCATTGTATACGAAACTTGCTTAAGAAATTTGACAAACACTTCAACGCTTTTCCTAAAGGGATTATTAACAGCTACAAAGACAACGTTTCTGACCCCACATTGCTATGTGATTCTGATTCGTTATTATATGCTCTATCTCCCATAATATTTTGTTGAAACAATTTAGATACGTATATACATACGTTTTTTAAAACAATTGATGTTTTACTTAATCACTTTGATTAAATTATATTACATTACAAATATCTGGTGGCTGTATTTAAAAACGTTGCTAATGTTCCGATTGAAACAAATGTATTAAAACTATCTGATAATTCTTGATTAGAAAAAAATACTTTATTTTAAATTTCTATGTATTTGTATTTTTAATAATCTAGTAATCTATGAATAATAAAATACCATTTGTAAATTATTATAATAAATTTCATTGTTATTAGCTTATAATAACAGGGTACATTTTGAACAGCAATTGCACATTCGCTTGAATTAATTTCATTCTAAAGATTCGAATTTAGTGTTTGGAATTTCTGGAAATGGACTAATTGATTAAGTCCCAACAAGTCTGATATTTTGATTCGGTATTCTCTAATTGTAAACTATGACTAAAATATAAACGTTAATTTGTGTTTAAAATAAAACTATTTTTAAATTCTTTCAATTCTTTTATATCTAATGTATGCCTACAAACGGGTGTGAACTTTAAAAATAATTTTTATATCTATAGATTAGTACACCCTCCAAAAAAAGTATTCGAGCAAGAGATTAATTTCCTACGTTGGTTTCGTATATCAAAAATTATTTATCATAGAATATGAATTAGGCTATGTCTAAATATGAATTTCCATATTTCTGTCAGGTTGTGCGTTTTTCAAAAACTCAATTGTTATTCGCAAATCTAAAACAGGAAATTTCTCTCTTGCTCGAATACTTTTTTTGGAGGGTGTACATTAAAAAAAAAAAGTATTTTAAATCATGAAACTTAATAATTTTTTGTGCTGGGTTGCACTTTTCATGATTAACACTAAATAAATATCAGCATCCATCTATAGTATAAGTATAACCCAACATATTCAATTTCATACTGGTTAATTTTCAGTGTTGCTTGATTACGTCGAATCACCTTTTGTGGACCACTGGTGTATGTCTTGTTTCAATCATGAAGCTTTTGTGTACTTAACAGGGAATTTTGAACGTCAGAACAGGGGAACCTTGATCAGAAACAGTGTGACATCAGAAAGTTTAGAAGAATTTGGATAAAATGAATAAAAAATTTAACATTCCCGCAAAAACATATTTATAGGTATTCAAATGTATTCATAAATTTCCCGATTGAAAGTGCAAAACTGTAAGCAGTTTAATAGTGAAACTAAACTTTCTATTTAGTCTAATTATTGCGTAAACTGGCAATAAAAGACTATTAGTAATGAGTAATTAATTAGGGGAGTTAGAAAAATAGATAAAATACATATCATTCTGCATTTTAAATAGAAAGAAAAAAACTAGAGGAGAATAAGAAAAAACTTATTTTAAGTAGCTGAAATACAAAACATATTATTGAGTTAAAAATAAATTCCACTTTCTAGTATTGAAAATGTATATGCTCTAAGCTTCTGCCTTACGTTTTTTATTAATGTTTGCCATTTTCAACTGCGATTATAAAATACATGCGGTGTTGATAATATAGTTATCCTAAATATTTTTTAGTTAAAAACAAAAAAATAAAAAATAAATGATGACTAAATTAAAGTTTTTAATTAACTGTGTATGTCATTCCAGATCAAAATTTGCTTATGAATTTTAAACCACTTTTTATTATCCGATCCAGCTAAAAATTTGCACGCATATGTAATTCCGGTGGCACTGGGTACTTCTCTTTTTAATTTTTCTATACCTTTTTTAACCATCAAATATTTATATTCCCAAAAATTGTGTTATCTCACACATATCAGCTTGCATCTACTTGATTACTGGTTGGCAATTTTTCATCATTACATCCTCGGAAAGTTCTTTCGATTCTAAAAAAAAATAAAATTGGTTATCGCTAGCAAATTTTTAATTTTTAGTGATTTTTCGAAAAAAGATAAAGTATTCCTTTCAATTTCTTTACATCGTGACATACAAAAAAACTATACATTCTAGGTATATTTGAAAATTTCACTGAATGCAGAGTCAGAATACTGTCACCGAATACAGACTTTCCTAGTCATTGAAATGAAATACGGTTGAAAAATATAAAATTTTTAATTTTTGACAATTTTTTTAAAATCAGATCTAGAATGAAGCACAGTTCAGGCTTTTCTCTTTTAAAATATGCGAAATATTGTTATCAGCCTACACAATTTTGGTTGTAGAGGGGGGAAAATCTTTAACCTCTTCGTTCCAGAGGTCCTCATTCCTTTCCACTGCTAAAAGGATTCTTTAATTTTTTTTTTTTTTTTTGTAGTTCGTACGTGTAGTTGAATGGACGTACAAATCCGTCGATGCTTTAATTTGATAAATTATTTTAATGCATGTGAATGTGCAAATCATACACACTGACGCACAGAATTTATTTTTCTTTGCCGTTATTTTATCTTTGTTTGCCATTACACAAAATAATATTTGAATATTACTGAAATTTCCGAACTTAAATTGGTTAATATTTTTTGCATTTTTTGCATTTATTCGGAATTCATCATCATCATATCTTAACATGATTTACCTTAAAAAGGATCTTGACAGTCTTCGTTTACGGGTAATAACAACTATTTACTACTGAAACAGAGATTGAGAATTTGGCTTTTATTCGAAAAAATATTTGAAAATACGACTTCTACTTGTCGTTTCTAAATGCGATAGGTTTTTTAAAAATAATTATCAGATTGCGCTTTAATTTGAGATGTGAGATTTTTGTCAGGGGTTAAGAGGTTAAAGCAGGTGTGTTTGAATATCCTGCTGCAATACCAGCGCCTGCCAGAGACTAATATTTTCAAGGAACGTTCCTGGATTATTTTACCGTTCTGGTCCTTTTTAAGTGAATTGCGTGTTTTTTAGCCGAATCGGGAAAACAATATTAGGTTAAGAGACGGGTCCCAGAAGCACAGCAAACTTGCATCAAACTTGATTTATCAACTCAATAAACTTGAATTAAGCTTGAAAATTTCAAGCGTGTAAGCTTAATGCAAGCTTGAATCAAGTGTTCTAGTTTACACTTGCCCAGCTTGCATTAAGCTTGACATTTCAAGCTTGACATAGCAAGCTTAATTTCAAGTTTAAAAAATTTTCCTAAATACACGGGGCGCCGAACTCGCCCCACATATTTTATTTTGCGACGCATTTTCCCCTCTACGCTGAAATGTCAATTTAATTTAATCTGTTTCCATCAAATGTCCACGGCTAGAATAGAACCCGGGACCTTTGGGTTGGGAGGCGAGCGTCCTAACCGTTGCGCCAATCTGAGTCGGGCTGATATGACTAAAGTTTGAAGTGACTGATAGGGTTATCACGCCGTTTTCTGGCCAGATTGGTAAGTGGCCGATGTGTTATTTGTTTCTTTTATTTTTCCATGGGATGCATCAAAATTAAAATAATGTTATGTGTGATTTAGAGACTCTAGTAATGGGAAATAAACATAATATAAACTTAACAGCAGCGCACGTTTTAAAACTTTCAATATCGCGGCACTCATGTTGGGCAATACTGGCCAAAATCGAGACAAACGACTGATTTTGAAATCAATTTCGCAGTATAATTTTATTTTATTTTGAAGAATTTCCATATTTGGAAACATAGAATCCTTTTTTTAATTCTATGGTCAAGTACATTTATGACTGATGATAAATTATTTTGTAGCGGCCGGAAACCACCTCATTCTACCACCCATAACGTGAAGTATATTAACTAACTAAATTGTGTTAAGTATTATTAAAATTTATTTTTAGGGCTAATTAATTAGTTAATGGAATTACTAATGTTAATTAGATGCAAATAAAACTAAAACTTCCCTCGTGTTACACTTCCGAGGGGCTTATACCATTCATTCCTTCCCCTTGCGTGTTCTAATGTTCAGGTTTTGTGCGATAATAAAATAAAACACAACTTCTTCGAACTTTTCCTTATTTAATATGAGCAATTTGAGAAAACGCTAGACTTTTCAATGTCCATTCTCCTTCTCGCCTACAGCGACAGATGGCGCCATAGCAATAAACAAGCTATTGGATTGAACTGTCAAGCTTGTATTAATACGTCAAATTCAAAGAAATGTCAAGCTTGATTTAAGCTTATGTGCTGTCTGGGGTTAAAGGAAACAGTAAAGTTTTCAGCTGGAAATGTTTCCTTTCTGTATGGTATTTGTAAGTCTAACTTTCCCCATTAATTCCAAGGAACGTTTCTGGATTTTTTACAGTGAAATAAGGAATTAAAGCACTTATCTCTATATATAAAGGAAGATGTCCTGACTGAATGACTGACTGACTGACTGACATACGATCACTGCACAGCCAAATCTACTGGAGATATTGCCATGAAATTTTAGGAACTTATAGGTTTTGTGCCCAAGGTGTCATTTAAGATGCGATTTTTAAAAATTCGAACCCAGACTGGTGTGGCGACCCTAAACGTTCTTTTCACGTTTTCCATCATATCTCAGGGGGGAAAAGAGATAGCCGTAAAATTCTTGCTTTAAAATGGAACTAATACAAATACCTAAAAATCAATTTCAGGGTTTTTTGAAATTCGCACCCAAACAAGGATAAGGGGGCCAAAACGTTCTTTAGGGTTCTTTGCACATTTCCCTTCATATCTCCGAGGAAAAAAGAAATAGCTGTAAAACTCTTGCTTTAAAATGTAACTAATAGAAATACCTTTCTGGGTTTTTTAGAATTTTCATCCAAACGGGGTTAAGGGGCCAAAACGTTCTTTTCACATTGTCCTTCGTATCTCAGAAGAGCAAAGAGATGCCTCAAAATTTTTGCTTCAAAATGTTACTAACGGAAATTGCTATATATCAGTTTCAGGGTTTTTAGAATTCGCACCCGAACGGGGGTAAGGGGCCAAAATGTTCTTTAACGTTCTTTTTACATTTCCTTTTATATATCAGAAGTAAAAAGAGATAGAAGCAAAATTCTTGCTTTAAAATGTAACTAGCTGAAATACCTAAAAATCATTTTCAGGGTTTTTTAGAATTCCCACCCAAACGGGGGTAAGGGGCTAAAACGCTCTTTAACGTTCTTTTCCCATTTATTTTCATATCTCAGAGGCTAAAAGAGACAGCCGTAAAATTCTTGCTTTAAAATGTAACTAACAGAAATACCTAAAAAATATTTTCAAGGTTTTTTAGAATTTTCACTCAAACGCGGGGTAACTGGGCGAAACGTTCTTTTCACATTTTCCTTCGTATTACAGAAGAAAAGAGAGATGTCAGAAGAGAGCAATTCTTGCTTTAAAATGTAACTAAGGGAAATACCTAAAACTCACTTTCAGGGTTTTTTAGAATTCGCACCCGAACGGAGGTAAGAGGCCGAAAGGAGCCAAAACGTTCTTTAACCTTCTTTTCACATTTCATTTTATATCTCAGAAGTAAAAAGAGATAGGAACAAAATTCGTGCTTTAAAGTGTAACTGACTGAAATACCTAAAAATCATTTTCAGAATTCGTACCCAAACGGGGGTAAAGGGTCAAAACTTTTTAGCGTTCTTTTCACATTTTCTTTAATAGCTGCGGCTCAGAAGAAAAAAAAAAAGATAGTTACGTTTTAAAGCAAAAATTTTGAGGCTAACAGAAATACCTAATAATTATTTTGAGGGTTTTTTAGAATTCGCACCCTAACGGGAGTGAGGGACCAAACTGTTTTTTGACGTTCTTTTCAAATTTCCTTTGGTATATCAGAGGAAAATGACATAGCCTAAAATTCTTCCATAAAAATATAATGAACACAAACACCTTACAATCATTTACAGAAGTTTTTAGAATTCGCATCAAAACGGGATAAAGGGGCCAAAACGTTGTTTTCAAGTTTAGCATCGTAACTCGAAAGGAAAAGGAGATAGGCATAAAATTATTCCTTTAAAATGTAGCGAACACGAATACCTAAAGTCCTTATCAGGGTTTTTTAGTGTTCGTGTATAAACTGGTGTAAGGGTCCAAAACGTTGTTTTCATATTTGTCTTCATATTTCGAACGAAAATTATGACAACCTTAAAAATTTTGCATTAAAATGTAAAGAACACAACTTCATAAACATCCTTTTTAAGATTTTTAGACCTCAAAAATCGAAAAAAATTGACCTCAAAAAGAGGTAGTAGTTGACAAAAAAAAAAAAAAAAAAAAAGTGTTTTAGCTCTTAACTGCTGTTAATTTCAGGCAAAATTTTTGCGTACCTGGTGAAAGGGCGAATGACTCTTTAAGGGTTGCCAGATTAAACATGAAAAGTCGCGAAGGTTTGCCACTTTTGGGTGATTTATCGCCAAATTTGGCATAAAAAATTTAAGTTCCCGAAATTGGAGACAGCTTAGATATATCTTCCATGTTTATCGAGAAATTGCCTAACCCTACTGTTTATTTAATTGGAATAATGGTGTCTATATTCCTGAAAATAAAGGTGAAGTATACTTAGAACATGCCTCGCGAGAATTAAAACAGTTTTAGCAGGTGATTTTAATATAGATTTCAATTTTAAAGAAGTGTTTTATGGAACAAGAAAGACAAATACGACACACTCGCGTATTATGATGCACATTCCAAACAGTATTTAGAAAGATCAAGTATAGATAGAATATGCCTAACGAATACTGTAAAACAGTTTTTAAGGTGATTAAATCTAAAAATATGTTTAATATTTATTTATTTATATTCCATTTGTAGTTTTTGGTTTAAAAATATCCATTCCGTGCGAAGAACGGGTACTTCAGCTAGTTACTTATAAACTGAAACTATTAGTTATTAAGGTATTAATTTAGATTATGATCCGATGCTGTGAAGAGGGAAAAGGCACGATAAGAAAGATTATTCAAGAGCACTTTCTACTCTAGAACTATGAATAAAGTTCTTGTCTTTTGAACAGAAATTTATATACATATATTTAATTTTTGAGAACCGCATTTTGAGGCCCCTTAGATTTGTGTGGCCTGAGGCCCGCGCCTCATGCGCCTATTGGGAAATCCGCCACTGAATGTCGCAGATTAGTGGGGACAGAAAAATAAAAAGAAACAAAGGCAAACAGTAAGTTGCCAATCGGAAGAAGAAAAAGCAAGAAACCGGGTAAATAAAAGAAGGGGAGAAAAAATAAAAAAGGAGGGTGGATAAAAATAAAATATAGATAAAAAGAAAAAAAAAATATTGCACTAACTAGGAACATACAAAAACAGTAGAAAACAGAACAACGACAACAGCAAAAAACATCTTTTTTTTATAAACAGGAGAATAATTTTCTTTTTTAATAGTAAACGTAAGGTAAATACTTTTTTCCAGATTAGCTCTGAACTCTTTTATTCAATACTGGTCCAGAGACTTACGCCATACGCACGACCCCTGAGTCCCTGTTTGGTTTTAGCATTCTCCTGCTCAATCCGAATATAATAGTGTAAAATTATATTTTTTGTTTCAAAACCTTAGTAATATTTATAGGGCCGCTATGTCCCGAGTCTCACTTTGTATTTTCTATCCGAATGCGTGTATGGAATTCGGAATTATACTTTTGCTTTATATTATTAGATTATATATATTTTTTATTTAGGGAAGCTAAATCGATGTTTGCACAAAGATGCCTAACACATTAGTGACGGACCTGATTATTTTCCTTGAACCTACTGTTAATGTCATTACGATATTTTAATTTTTTAACACAAAATGTTACAGTGACTCTTGCATTTTTAGACGTAATACATCGCTTATCAGAAGCATCTTATGATACATTTTTATTTCAAGTATAACATGATCATTACAGTTACCTTTTCTTAGAAGTCTTATAATTGATTTCACGAAAGAAAAAAAGAGAGAAAAAAATCTACTTTAATGGAAAGCACCCACTTCCAGAACTATTTTAAACACTCTTCACTTCACTTCCGATTACAAAGTCGTGACTAGAAATTTTTCAAATATGCCTTTTATTGCGTGTGCAGTTAGTTGTGACTCATCTTTTAAATGCAGCAAGAGTCCAATTACGATGACATCCATAATTATTATAAACAGGAGCTAAATAAAAAGAGTGCCGAAAGAGGAATGTAGGTGTTTGGGCTCGAACAGCTTCCAAATGAATTGAAACACCTGAAGTTCTCTTTTAACACAAAGCAAGCACATTGAATTAGAATTCTGGAAAGGGACGAGGCAAAAAGAACTTTCCAATAATCGATACTACAGAGGATCTGCTCCTTCATCCTTTGCCCATGCGCATTTCTACCCATGTCAGATCTCTTGACTTCTATGTCCACCTTTTTCCCTCTATGCAGACGTTAAGAGACCGTAGCTCTGCGCTGTCGAACGTAATTTATCTCCGAATGAAATTTTTCGCTCTTCCGTTTTTCTTTCTCAGAATGATTTCTTTCTTCAATGCTTCCA